>CM060978.1:84043420-84528420 GCA_030765065.1 Deroplatys truncata
GAGTGAGCGAGATCCAGGAATCAAAGGTGATGTAGAAATAAATTACGGAAAATGCACTAGGTAACCAACTAAAGAGGGTACACAAGTTGTTTTGTCTTTTCAGTTGTATTTTTTCCCATTAAGCTGTGGAATGTGTTTAAAATGTGAGAAGGTCGGTGTGATTAGTATAGTTTATTGAATACCTAGTAGAAACTTCAAAAGGTTTAGATAAATGAACCGATTGCTTGCATGCAGGCTTTTAGGACCATGCTCTGAGCTTATAGAGATTTTAAAGCAATGCAAATGGTTCTGTTAAGCAGCATAAGGTGATTTTAAAGACAATTCCCAGTTTCAAAGGTAATAACTTTCACAGATTGTTAGTTTGTACAAAAATAAAAGCAACAATTTATTTTTAAGCAATGGGATTTTGTTACAAGAAGAAGAAGAATTTAAACATAGGTACTATTGTGATTTTCAATAAGAAATACTCTTCTTTCTTTGCTATAAACAGTTTTAGTAAGTGCATTCACAGAATGTTTATGACATTGATATTAATAATTTCAATTCTTCATGAGTAGTTATAGTTCTACTAAGAAATATCCTCTCCTTGAGATAATTAAAGCTGCATTCATCTCCTTTCATACCAAATTTGGTTTACCTAATCTCTCTTTATCAGTAACTAAACTACTTTCTTCAAAGTTGTTTATCATCCTGTGAAGTGCTTCACAGAGCAGGATCTATTTCTCAATGCATTTCACATCAATATCTTCTCAGTGGATACAAATATTGTCTACTGCATTTGTAGTAGCTCTGAGTGAAGGCAATATTAACTTGTTAATGAATTATCCAGTTACAAACCATGCTAATTCCAAGAGACTTTTTTTTTTCATGAATGAGGAAAAATTATCACTCCTCTCCTATAAGAGATATTAGTTTACTTTAAATCCTTATTAAATCAATATATTTTGAAGGGGTTGTGTAAAATCCTAGGGCAGATCAAAATAAAGTGTTGGACATAACTTGTTTTGTTACATGACCATGGGCATTAAGGTATTGTTTTAATAAAGATGAACTAGGAATTTTCATTGTGATTAAAGAGAGTTTTACAGCATTTTTATACTATTTTTAATGGAGCACATTTAACCACATAATATTATACAAACTGATGCGGAAGATGCTTACGTAATATGTTTTTACGTAATTTATTGTTGTTGTCGAGCCCCACGTTGTGGAGCCAATATGGTGTGGAATTAATGTTACATATGAATGTTTGTTTACATAACTTTAACTGCCCCACGTATGGGTGCCAATATGATGCGGTATTAATGTTGTAGATCATTAATTACAGCTCCGCGTTTGGAAGCCAATATGCGACGGTTGCTGCTTTACGTAATGTTGTTTACATCACGTGTGTTGAAGCCTTCTTGTGACGTCACTCCTTGTTGGTTTGTTTAGCTCCATCTGGCGTAGCAATTTGTATCAGTTTTGAAATAATTCACTTTAAATATCATCCAGCTAGCTCTTTGGGTCGAATATGTTTCTCATGCAGGGTGTGAATCGGAACGGAATCTTTTGTCCAGAAATTATACTGACGAAGAAATAGGTTTTATAACTTTTATTGCCGAACACGTCAGAAACACTTTCACATATTTATCTGGATACTCGCCATACTGAAACTGTTTGTAATAACTTCTCACTTTTAACTCACGTACTTCAATTTTGTGTATATTTAACTGTATAATAATTTAGATTCTCGTAATTCTGCTGCGCGTAACTTGGCGAACTGAGAGACCGACGCGTAGTATGGAGAATTCTGTTAAACTGGGAGCTGACGTGTAATGTGTTGAGAATCTTGTTGAACTGGGAGAACGCTCCCTTGAACCTGGCTTATTTATAGGCTTGCCTCAATATACGCCTAAAGATTATAAATGAACTGCTATTGGCTAATAAAACGCGCCAACATTAGCGTCTATTTTACTATCCAATGAAAAACACGAAAATATATATTTCTTTTAGGGAACATTCTAGAAGTTTTTTACCGAAAAGGCGCGAAACATTACGTAACTTCCTTGTTCCCGGTACTGATAAACAACTAACCCCCTTGCTGCATTATTGCGTTATTGTTGACAGTTTCAGTAAAGCTGTATATTATTATTTACCAATAATAATTACAATTAATAAACCTCTGAAATCAATGTTACATAAAAATACATATTCATATTATTATCATTAATTACATCTGAGTAATTTGTGATACAAATTACCGTATCATATGCCCCACTAGAAACATAATTATAAATATTTATAACTTGTTTAGAAATTTTAAAATTGTGTTTTTAGTCTCCTAAATCTTGGAACACACGTTATCACTTTCACTTAACACTTCACACGCATTTAACACACGACATGTTTTATCTCGCCACTACTTACTGGCTCTGGTTTAATTAATTTAGATATTAATCTGACATCACAAAAAATTTTTTTTTATAGCAAATACTTTACCCTAAATTATTTAATTAGTGTTACCAAATTGTTTACTTTCTTAAGTTGTTGACAAAAATTTATACATTTAAAATTTTTTGTAATTATTACACATATTTACCAAAATATTCACCCTCTACACAAATATTTACATCTCTTAAATCTAGGCAATGTTTCACATTTTCTGTTTGCTACATAAGTATTTGTTTTGAATTATTTTTACCATTTTTGTTATTTTGTACTCTGTTTTAACAATACTATTGGAATTGTATTTACGTACTTTTAATTTAATATCATATTAAGTTTAAATCTTTGCATTCTTAATTTTCAAATGTTGTTACAGTTACTAAAAATTTATTTATTTATTTTTTTTTTAAGTATTTATTTCTTTTTATTTTTCTATATTTTTTTTTTGAATTTATTTCTGTTTTCTCATGACATATATATATTTAGTTAACCCTCTTACGTTCCAATACATTTCTCTGCAAGTCATCTTCAACTATCCAGCATTTACTTTACATCTCATTGCTATTTACCCTCCTGGATCAAATTGTGTGTGGCTAAACATTACTCGTAGCCGTAACCTAACCTTCAAATTTTTGTTCATGAATAACCTCTTGTATTCATTTGAAATTTCCTCACATGATAACATTTGAAAACCATCTAAAGCTTCCTGAACAATACATCTTTTAACAACTTTCATTTTCAATTTTTCTACTATCTCTTTAATTTGAAAGTACTCTGACAAATCTGTACTAAACTGTACTGGACTGGAGTTTTCATTCTGAACATCTTGGTACAATTTCTTTCTTTGCATTATTGCCTCATTCTGTATTTCTGATATTTCCCCTCTGAAATTAACCTGCGCCTGATTTACATCTACATTCGTAACCTCTTTTATCTCTCTTAGCTCACTTGTCATATTACTCACTTGACTTCCTAACTCTGTACGTTCTACATTAACCTCACTTTTTTTGTTACCTATTTCCATGCTCAGGTCTAGCATTTTCTTTGAAATTTCTCCTATCTCACTTGCTATTACTTCCTCATTTTCATCTCTCATTTCTGGCATACTACTATCTAGCTTCATAACTTTCTTTTCAATTTCTTCACTGCTTTGATCTACTTTTTGCTCTAATACATCATTACTCCTACCAATACTTTCCATTAATTTCCTATGACTTTTTTCAATAGCTTGATTTAATTTCTCATAACTCTGATCTATTTTTTTACCAAAATTTCTAAACATTTCCATCATCATACCAGCATCAATAGTAATATTTCCTACTATTCTATTCTTACTTTCTGCACTAACATTTCCTCCCTCAAAAACTACATTGTTTGAATTATTTTCTGTAACCTGTATTGAATTACAGTTAACTGTTACACTATCCCCCTTCATCATTGTTTCTTGTTTTACACTTTTTTTTTTTTTTTTTAGAATTAAAATCACACTTTTCTAACCTTTCTGGTGCAATCTGCTGATGTTGCTTAGATGTCTAGCTGTCTGCCCCATTCTCCTAGATTTGTATGTCGCTTCTGCGTTGTGTTGTGATGAATCTACGTCGTCTCGATGTTTTTGCGTTGAATTCCTTGTTGCCTCGTAATCTCGGAATTACGATGTCCAATCATCCGTATGGTCTGTCGTTCCTTTTGTTGTTTCTGGAATCTGCGTCTTGTAGATCATTTCACTGCTGCATTCCTGGTTACTCTGCTTCATTCCTAGTTAATTCTGCTACTTCCTGGTTATTCTTGTTCCTTTCCTAGTCATCTGGCCCCACGTTGGGCGCCAATATGATGCAGAAGATGCTTACGTAATATGTTTTTACGTAATTTATTGTTGTTGTCGAGCCCCACGTTGTGGAGCCAATATGGTGTGGAATTAATGTTACATATGAATGTTTGTTTACATAACTTTAACTGCCCCACGTATGGGTGCCAATATGATGCGGTATTAATGTTGTAGATCATTAATTACAGCTCCGCGTTTGGAAGCCAATATGCGACGGTTGCTGCTTTACGTAATGTTGTTTACATCACGTGTGTTGAAGCCTTCTTGTGACGTCACTCCTTGTTGGTTTGTTTAGCTCCATCTGGCGTAGCAATTTGTATCAGTTTTGAAATAATTCACTTTAAATATCATCCAGCTAGCTCTTTGGGTCGAATATGTTTCTCATGCAGGGTGTGAATCGGAACGGAATCTTTTGTCCAGAAATTATACTGACGAAGAAATAGGTTTTATAACTTTTATTGCCGAACACGTCAGAAACACTTTCACATATTTATCTGGATACTCGCCATACTGAAACTGTTTGTAATAACTTCTCACTTTTAGCTCACGTACTTCAATTTTGTGTATATTTAACTGTATAATAATTTAGATTCTCGTAATTCTGCTGCGCGTAACTTGGCGAACTGAGAGACCGACGCGTAGTATGGAGAATTCTGTTAAACTGGGAGCTGACGTGTAATGTGTTGAGAATCTTGTTGAACTGGGAGAACGCTCCCTTGAACCTGGCTTATTTATAGGCTTGCCTCAATATACGCCTAAAGATTATAAATGAACTGCTATTGGCTAATAAAACGCGCCAACATTAGCGTCTATTTTACTATCCAATGAAAAACACGAAAATATATATTTCTTTTAGGGAACATTCTAGAAGTTTTTTACCGAAAAGGCGCGAAACATTACGTAACTTCCTTGTTCCCGGTACTGATAAACAACTCACCCCCTTGCTGCATTATTGCGTTATTGTTGACAGTTTCAGTAAAGCTGTATATTATTATTTACCAATAATAATTACAATTAATAAACCTCTGAAATCAATGTTACATAAAAATACATATTCATATTATTATCATTAATTACATCTGAGTAATTTGTGATACAAATTACCGTATCAAAACTCAACTCAGTTCTGAACAGTAGAAAATAAAGACAGTAGAAAAATGTATAACGTTTTTACATGCTGGTTCATCATAAAACCAAAATAAATTAGTTAGAACACTAAATACTCATTTTGATAAAGCTTTAGGATGCATGCACTTTAGTCTTAAACAATTAGATCATCACCATCATCTAAATAGAAGGGGGTCTTTTAAATTTGGAAACCTGATGAACAGGGCTATTTACTTTGTACTAAGGGAAAACTATTTATTATGGTGGTGGATGTTAAAACAAATGGTATAGACACAATTACTGAAACGTTCTACACTCGTAAACATAAACAAAACAATACTGTTTCAAATACAAACATATGAACAATAAAAAAATTCGAATATTTCATCAAAATGTGCAATACATATCCAACAAAGCTGAAGAAATAGAAGTAGTATTAAATGAATGTAAACCTGATATTGCGGTGTTAACAGAACATGGACTGGACAATATGCAAATAATAAGCCTTCAAATACAAAATTATAAATTGCTAGCACACTATTCCAGACAGAATCATAAAGGGGGTGGGGTAGCTATATTCATAAAAAGTGGAGTTAACTTTACTACATTAAACTGGGAGAAGGATTTCAGCATAGAAAAAATTTGCAAAGTAGCCTCAACAGAAATACAAACAGGAAACCTAAACCTGCAAATAATTGGTCTGTACAGATTGCCAAGTACTAAAGTATGTGATTTTCTTTGCTCTCTTGAAAACATGCCTTATAAAGCAAAAAATTGGCATAAACAACAAATTAATATTAATAGGGAATCTAAATATAAATACTACTGCAAATAATACAGATTATAAAGACCTACTTGACTTAATTACAAGTTACAATTTAAAAGACATTATTAAAGAGCCAATTAGAATCACACCAACCTCGGCCACATTAATAGATCATATTATGACCAATATTGAAGAGGGTAAATATACAACAGAAATCGTAGATTATTGCATCTCGGACCACAGTGCCCAAATTATTGATATCAGCCATATGCGGGAAGAATTAGACAAGAATTTATGAAGCTAAGACAAATGACTACTAACAATCTGAACCAGCTTTTAGACAGTTTAAGCAATGAGAGATGGGGAGGAGTATATACACTGCAGGATAGTAATAAAAAGTGGGATTGCTTCTTTGATACAATAAAACGGCACCTAGATAAACACTGTCCACTCAAAAACAAAAGGGTTGCAAAACCTTGTAACCATAATATTAAAATTCCATTTGAAGTAAAAAATATTAGGGAAAAAATGAAGGATTACCATACCTTCTATAAATCAACAAACTTAGTTATGTATAGGGATAAATATAAATGTTTAAAAAAGCAGTAATCCAAAGAGACAACAATTTAGTGAAAAAATAATAAAATCAAATAATAAGGCAAAGATGATATGGAGAATTGTAAAAGAACATCACGTAAACAATAAGACATTTGAAAACATAACCTTAGAAGAAAACACACAGGTAGTAAATAAACCTAAAGATGTTTGTCAGATCTTCAATATTTACTTTTTAAGAATGGAAATCGATAAAATCAGTCAGATTAGTGATACAACTCAGGGGACAAATGAACTATTATCTTCCATTTATCTAAAAGGAACCACTAAAACAGAATTAGAAAAAATAATAAACGAATTGAATAGTAATATGTTGACAGGATGGGATGAAATATCCACAAAAACACTAAAACATTGTAAATATGCCTTACTAGATATACTGGAGCACCTGATAAATACATCACTAATTGAGAAATCTTTCCCTGATTGTTAAAAATAAGCATAGTTCAGCCAATATTTAAAAAAGGCAATAAAACAAAAGTAGAAAATTATAGGCCTATTTCCTTAATTTCTGCCTTTGCTAAAGTTTTTGAAAACATGCTAAATAATGGATTACTTAACTTTCTAAATAAATTTAATATACTAAGTAAATCCCAACATGGTTTCAGAAAAAAATCACTCCACAACCATTGCTATAGCAAGCTATATCATCCTAGAATACATGGGGTAGGGAAAAATATATAGACATAGTAAATAAAGAAGAGAGAGAATCTATTGCATGGGTAAGAACCGGAGCATGGAGGCTAAAAGGGCTAAGACAGGGTATTCCTCAGAACCAATGTCCGATATGTGGTGGTAATGAAGACATTGAACACATAGTATTTAAGTGCCAAGGAACAGAAAATTGGAGAAAAGAATTTTTTAATAAGAAGTGGTTGAAGGGGGATAGAAATACACTTATAATGAAATGATATGCAAGGACGCTAGAAGCATTGGACAGTTTTTTGTGTAAAGTAAAAAATAAATGGCTTTGGACAGTGGAAAGAGAAAAGTAAGAGGCAGTGCATCTTACTTTGAATGAAAAACTATAGTGAATGTGTGATGGTTAAGTAATCGATAAATGAAAAGTGAAAAAAAAAGTGGAAATGGGACATGAAAAAAAAAAAACTGAAAAAAAGAGCAAGATAATTTAGTGACAAGAAATTGTAAAATGTAAATAAACTGTAGTGATTGTCTACTGAATAAGTGACCAGAGTCAAAATGCAGTAGACAATCAAATTTGTAAAACTCTTAGCACAATAAAAAAAAATACTATACTAGGAAAAGAGAGGTGATAGCTAGAAAGGGAAGGGTATCTGGAGGTATAGGTTTCTTTATAAGGAACAGCTTAAGTAAGGAAATTAAAGAAACATGGTCTAGTAGTAAAGAAATACTGTGGGTTATAATGGATGTTAAGTACATAGATGGGAATATACTCAGTGTAGGAATAATATATAACCACCCCAGCATCCTCGCGGTTTCATAATCCGGATCTCCTTAATCAAATAAAAAAAGATATAGATAGGCTGAAGGAGAAATTTGTAACTGCAGAGGTAATACTAATGGGAGACTTTAATATCAGGATTGGGGAAAGTGATACATATGTTGGAAATGATTGGATGAGTGATGAAATTGTGTTTAAAAGTGACAAATTTAGGCAAAACAAGGACAGATTTGTTGATAAAGAGTATGAAATATTTATTGATTTTTGTGAGTTGAATGCTTTAGAAATTTTGAATAGAAAATATGGGAAGATGAACAAGGAGAATTTACCTTTGTTAGCAATAATGGGCAGAGTGTAATAGATTTTGTGTTGTGCCTCTGAATTTAGGACATATTTTAAGGAATTTTAAGGTAATAAATTTAAGCTCAACTAGTGGGCATTATCCACTGATTGTGGATTTTATGATGCACACAGCATAAGTAAAACACAATATAAGAGTGGAAAGCTATTGTAAAAAAGAGTATATTAGCTATAAATGGAAAGAAGAATTTTGTGACACATTCAAACAGACTCTAGATTCAAATTATGGAAAGATATGTCTATGTGGAGTAACATTCATGGTTAAGAATAATCAAATTGAGAATGCAATAGATATCCTTAATACAGTTATGCAAAGGGCTGGAGAGGAAATGAAAACAAAAAAGAGGGTTTACATATATGATAAGGACTGGTTTGACGAAGAATGTAGGGTATCAAAAAGACAAGTAAAACAACTGTTGGTTAGGTGGAGGGAATTAGGTGATGGAAAATCTAGGGACGATTATATGCAAGGGAGGAACTCACATAATTTATTGTTAGAGCAAAAGAAAAAGGACTGGAGAGAAAGCAATGAAAGGAATTTGATAAAATGTCTAAATGAAAATAATGTTAATAAGGTATGGCAGGTTCTTAAGTCGACCTATAATAAATGTGTAACTAAACCCAATGTTGATCCAGGACAGTGGATGGAGTATTTTAAAACATTATATGGGGAAGACAGGAGTATAGGAAGTATGGGATTTCTGGAAATAAGGAATGTTTTTGTAGAGATATTGGATGGTGAAATTAGGAGTGAGGAAATAATAAAACAAGTTAAGTTACTGAAGAAAAATAAAGCTACTGGAATTGATGGCATCCCAACAGAGTTTCTTAAGGAGTGGTGTAATGAAACAGCAAGAGTGAAGATTTTATTAGATTTATTTAATGTAATTATTAGAAAGGATTATGTACCTAAACAATGGAGGGAAGCTATCATCCATCCTGTATATAAAGGCAAGAGTAATGTCAATAAACCTAATAATTACAGAGGTATTGCATTGTTATCGAATATAGGAAAACTTTTAGTGGGCATTTTGGCAGCGAGACTACAATTTTGGGTTGAAGTATATAATGTCCTTTCGGAATTCCAGATGGGCTTTCACAAGGGAAGGAGAACAATTGATAATTTATTTATTATAAAGACATTAGCAGACAAATATTTAAAAGAAAAAAAGGGGTAAATTGTATATGGCTTTTATAGACTTAGGGAAAGCTTATGACCGAATTGAGCTACAACTTCTATGGCATAAATTAGTGTGTAAGGGAGTAAGTCAGCAATTGATGAATATTCTTAAAGCACTGTATTTTGAGAACACCTTCTGTGTAAGGGTGGAGACAGGCTGTGTAACAAGAGAAATTCAACAAAAGAAAGGCCTCAGGCAAGGATGTAAGTTAAGCCCAGTTTTATTTAACTTATACATAGATGATGTCTTACTAGAAATTGGAAGGAATAATAACTGTGCACCAGTAATTAACAACATCCAAATCCCAGGACTTCTTTTTGCAGATGACTTAGTGGTAGGATCTATTACAGTAAGTGGCTTAAAACAATCATTACAAGCAATTGATGTATACTGTAAAGAATGGAGGTTAAAAGTGAATCAAGAGAAAACACAGATTGTGGTATTCAAAAAGGGGGGAAAATTAAGCAAATATGAAAAGTGGAAGGGAGAGAATAAAGATTACAGGGTGGTGCGTGACTGTATCTATTTAGGAGTAAAAATAGATGGAGGTAATAAATGAGAGAAACAAAAGAAGTTTGCATTGGCAAAAGGTAAAGGGGCGATGGCAGCAATTAGAAGCTGCAAATATAGAGTACCTAACATAAATGTTAAATGGCTGGAAAAAGTTTATGAGATGGTCGTGGAGGCAAAAATGATGTATGGTATAGAAATATGGGGATTAGATAGAGGATGGGAATGTATAGATGTGGTGCACAGGATGTTTTGTAGAGAAATACTAGGGCTACCGAAGTCAATTGTAAGACAGGTAGCACAATTAGAGATGGGCAGGGTGACAACTAAGGGGAAGTTAATGGAAAGAGCTTTGAAATTTTGGTTCAGAACTTTAAATCTAGCAAAAAGTAATGTGTTAAGACAATGTATTGAATACCAAGAGAATAGTTTAATGAATGATGGATGGGTAAGTAATTTTGGAGAAAAATGGGTTAGGAGACATGTGGAGAAGGAGAGAAAGTAATGTGAAAAAGTTTTGGAAAAAGGCGAGGAAAAGACTGGAAGATATAGAAATACAAATCATGTTCAGTGAGATTGCCAAAAAGAGCTCATTAGTTTGTTATAGGCCAATGAAAAATACATGGGGTAGGGAAAAATATATAGACATAGTAAATAAAGAAGAGAGAGAATCTATTGCATGGGTAAGAACCGGAGCATGGAGGCTAAAAGGGCTAAGACAGGGTATTCCTCAGAACCAATGTCCGATATGTGGTGGTAATGAAGACATTGAACACATAGTATTTAAGTGCCAAGGAACAGAAAATTGGAGAAAAGAATTTTTTAATAAGAAGTGGTTGAAGGGGGATAGAAAAACACTTATGATTGAAATGATATGCAAGGACGCTAGAAGCATTGGACAGTTTTTGTGTGAAGTAAAAAATAAATGGCTTTGGACAGTGGAAAGAGAAAAGTAAGAGGTAGCACATCTTACTTCGAATGGAAAACTATAGTGAATGTGTGATGGTTAAGCAATCAATAAATGAAAAGTGAAAAACAAGTGGAAATGGGACATGAAAAAAAGAACTGAAAAAAAAGCAAGATAATTTATTGACAAGAAATTGTAAAATGTAAATAAACTGTAGTGATTGTCTACTGAATGAGTGAACCAGGGGCAAAATGCAGTAGACAATCAAATTTGTAAAACTCTTAGCACAATAAATACTCCAAGGGCTTGAAAATGACGAGAAGATCACAGGGATATTCCTTGACTTATCTAAAGCTTTTGACAGTGTATCACATGTAATGCTGCTGAATAAACTGCAGAAATATGGCATGAGGGGAAAATTTCACACAACATTAACCTACCTTGAAAGCAGGAAACAATGTACAGCAGTCAGAACCAAGAGTACACACACAATAGAATCTATCACATCCAACTATGGAAACATCAAAGCGGAAGTACCTCAAGGATCTGTCCTAGGGCCAATATTATTTTTACTTTATATAAATGATCTTCCAATAACTCCACACTCCAAAACAGTGATGTATGCAGATGACACCTCATTAACATTTGGACATAATCAAGTAAACGAAATGGAAAAAATAATAACCACAGAAACGCAAATTATTTACAATTATCTTACAAACAATAGCCTGAAAGTTAATCTTCAAAAAACAAAAACAGTAATGTTTCAACACCGCAATAACAGGTATAAGAATAAAAGTCCTGTAAATGTAACGATAAATGGTGAACCTATCCAGCAATTAGATAAAATAAAATTCTTAGGGGTAATTATCGATAAAAACCTAACCTTTAGACAACATATTGACTACATATGTAAGAAGATAAGTACCTACAAATCTCTGCTTAATAAGGAACCTAGCAAATTACTTAAATTCTGAACATCTGAAATTGACCTACTATGGAATAATACATCCACATCTACAATATGCAGTTGAGGTTTGGGGCAGCTCTTGTATAACTAACATGAACAGATTACTACTTTTACAGAAGAAATGTTTAAGATGCATATATAATGTAAATAGAAGAGAATCATGTAGAAATGTCTTTGAGATAACAAAATTCTAACAGTAGTATCTTTATATGTTTTTAAAGTAGTCATGTTTGTAGTTAGTAAAGACGGAGTAGGTAACTTAAATAAGCACAACCATGAAACAAGGTCACAAAACAATTACCATAGAATAACTGTAAATAAGAAGTCAACAGATAAAGAGCCCTTAATAATGGGAAAAACACTATTCAATAAATTACCGATTTCATAAAAACAAAAAAGGGAAACTGTTTAAAAATGAACTAAACAAATATCTAATACAAAAATGTTTGTATAGACTGGATGAATTGTAATATAAATAAATGTACATATTTCTGACATATCCAACAACATGCAAGTGTTATTATGGATAAAAATTACTACTACTACCACTACCACTGCCTCCGCCGCCGCCGCTGCTGCTGCTGCTGCTGCTGCTGCTGCTGCGAACACCCCCAAAGCCAGAATACTCTTCCCTTTGTGCCTCATCTCTAGATGTTCCTTATTGTTCCTGCTCCTGCTGGAGCTGGAGATTAGATCCATGTAGAATTTTAGGTCTTCTAGTGTAAACCTAGCATGCTCTTCAGAGGCTTGCTAGGTTTACACTAGACTAGTTTACATTGACTTGACAGAGTTTGGAACAGCATGTGTTTAAAAATACAGGATACATATCAGACATAACATATTCTGTTATAGTGTGAACACAACAAGTTTTGTTTCATGACGGTTGATGGTCTTAGTGGCTTTTGGAATAGTCCCACACTTCAAACCTCTTTTTCATTGGTAAATATTGGCTTTTGTAATGCTGCCAAATTGTTAAAATGTTTTCTCAGTTGTGATCATCTGTTTAATGTCTACAACAAAATGGCTGCAAAACCTTGCTTTTGAAATTTTGTAGACATAGCATATTTGTAACTGTATGACTCAAATGTAAAACCATTGTAAAAAGATCTGATTACTTTCTCTGCTATATACCTTTAGTAAGTAGAGGAAGTATTTTATTCCACCTTGAAGCTTGATATAGAGTATTCATTGGAAATACATGTTTTGAGATCTCCTGAATTCAAACAAAAGTATGTGTGTGAACAGTGGTTATATTTAATATCACAACCAGGATCTTTGACTTTCTGTGCTATTGCTGTAATAATCACCTGAGCTACAATGGTAACATGCTGGCACAATATTAAGTTCTTTAACTTACTCACATTTTCCTGGTAAACCACAAGGCATTCTTACATTCATTTTGAGATGATGGAAAGCTGAAGACCCATGGTTCAAATCCCAGCAATGTTATTAAATTCTTCAGTCTGATTCTACCTTTCCAACCAAAGTTGGTATTTATGTTCAGCATCTTTCAAGCATATGACATGAAAATTTTAAAGAAAATCCCCCAACCCAGATTAGATATTTAGCAGGGGGATCATACCCCTGTCTGCCAACACTGAAACCTTAGGTTTATTGTATAGTTTCTTCCCTGTTTTTTCTAACCATTACCTCCTTTAAGTCTCTGGATTCCATAGGTTAGGTTTCTGCTGGAGACAATCTCATTTGGGTGCGAAAGTTCCAAATTGATTGTACGAGGTGTAATCAGAAAGTTTCCAGAATGGCTTCACAACAATTTTCCTTTGAGCTGTCTTTAATTCTTACTCAGATGTACATGCAGTCGCTCCCTCTTGATAACAATGAGAAGTCACATGACTTTCTGCGGCCTTGCAGTGCAGAGGTAGAAGCTCTGAAGTGAATGCTTGCTTTCCTGTTGCAATTTTTCTGTCTAGCAAAAATGCTAGATTATGAAGAACAAAGATAAAATTTTGCTTCATACTCGATAAAACTGCAACAGGAGCCTATGAAATGTTAAGAAAAGCTTATGGGGAGGAAGTAATGGGCAAAACTCAAGCATTTCAGTGGTTTCCAAAATTTAAAAGTGGTGTGACATTTAAGAATGCAGATCAATCGGGGCAACCCTCTTCCAACAAAACTGAGGAAAATATCAATCAGATAAGGGAAATGGTATTAAATAATAGGCATATTACAATAAGAGAAATTTCTGATTCATTAGGACACTTCTTTGGAAGTGTTCAAAGCATTTTAAAAGATGATTTGGGCATGAGAAGAATTGCCGTAAAGTTCGTGACCCGCTTCCTTTCAAATGACCAAAAGGAAAGCCTTGTGATTGCCTGAACAGATCTTAAAGAACAACTTCAAAATTACCACAGTTTATGGAGAAAGTTATTACTGGTGATGAAATATGGATTTATGGGTACAATCCAGAAATGAAGCAACAGTCTTTACAATAGAAGTGTCCTTCATCTCCACTCCCCAAAAAGGACAGACAAGTTCGATCCAATGTGAAGTCAATGATGATTGTTTTTTTTTGGATATTAAAGGAATTTTACATAAGGAATTTGTATCACAGGGTCAAACAATGAATCAAGTGTTGCAAAGATTAAGGGAAAGTGTGCAATGCAAACAGCCAGAGAAATGGAGGACTGGTGACTGGTTCCTGCATCACACAAAGCCCTTTCTGTCCACCAATTTTTGGATAAAATAGGATGAATACTGCTCCCCATCCTGCCTATGCTCCAGATTTGGCTCCAGCAGACTTTTTCTTTTCCTGTGACTTAAAATGCAGGTCTGAGGACAGTGTTTTGAGGACATTGATGTTATCCATTGCGAATTGCAGAAGGTTCTGGATGCATTTAAAGATGATGACTTCCAGAGGTGCTTCCAGCAGTGGCAAAGGCGTTGGGATAAGTGTGTATCAACTCCCAAGGAGACTACTTCTCGGATGACAGTGCAGAATAGACAAATCAAAGTATTGTGTTGTGTTTATGGCCTCATTCTGGAAACATTTTGATCACACCTCGTACCTATTCACCTCCAGTGCTTCACATTAGGATATTAACTGTGAGGCTTTTTCCTCAACACCATAAGCCTGCATATTGAGTCTTCTGAAAGCCCCATTGTCTACAGATGTTTTTTAAAATTCCTGTGACCAGTCATCAGACCCACCATGAACCTCATCTCTTTCCTATTTAATATAAGCACTTCTAAAACATGGCATTATTAGCTTTCCATGTCTTTGTTCCTGGATATGGTTCCAGTATTCTACATGCTGTGTTTGAATCCAGTCTAATAGATCTGTCCTTACCATTAATTTGACAATCCCAAGACAGCTTCTGGTCCTATAAATGGGATCTGCATTCCCATTTTAGCCGGTCTGTCTGCATTTTCATTTCCAATCAACCCAGTGTGTCCAGGGGCCCATGCTAGAGTAGGTCTATTGCATTCTTCTAACCTTTCCAGGGCTTCTCAGCTCCTTAATGATCTTTGATCTCGTGAAGAGTGCTGATAGTACCTGCAGTGCTGCCTGGCTGTTTAAATACTGCAATTCTTTAAGCACCTGTGCTTACTCTCCTACACAAACCCTGATGGCATATAATTCTACCTGGAACACTGGTCAAAACTCCCAAAGGATACCACTTCTCCAGTTTGGGCAGTTTTTCATGTATGCCAGCCCCTACCTGAAATATCCATTACATAGAAAATCTTCTGTTATTTCTATTCTCTCAAAAATGGCTCAAACACTTTTGGATAAAATATCAATGCCATATGTTGAGTATATTTGCCTGACAAAAAAAAATGTACATATATCTGAATTTTCTGTGAATAGCCTGTGAAAACCTCTTCATTCTGAATTAATTTTGCATAACTTTGTATAAATGGTAAATCATAAAAGATAAACAAAACTTGCTGCACAAAACATATGTATTTCATAAAACACAAAATAAGTTCTTTAGTAGCATTAACCATTTCCAAGATATTTTTTAATATTTGTTTGAATTTTCAAATACTTTATATTTTTTCAAATGCGAAGTTGCTATTAATATTTTCTTGTAGTCATGCAAAGAACTGGAATTTCAAAGCCATTGCAGAGGGATTTGGTTTTAAAAGATTTGACTATTGCTTCAGTCTACTGTGTGCTTAATGTACCTACAGCAAAATGTGTAATAAAAGCATTTCTGCATGTTTAACATAAAATAGACAACTATGCTTTTGAAAGAGTAGTTTGTAAAAGAGTGGGTACATTACATTCTTTTTTTTTCTTATCTAGTGCACGTTAATTTATATAAACATTTGCAGAAATGGTTTCATTACATTTTTCATTGTAGGCATAAAGGGCATACAGGAGGCTGAAGCAATTATGTATGCTAGCACTCCATACTTCTTTCCATGATATCACCAAGAAACAGTTTAATGTTGACAGCACTTCAAAAACTGTGAAGAATTCATACCAATATTAGGAAACATCTCAGAAATGGCTGTTGCCTTCCAAAAAGAAAACATTATTTGAAATATATTGTGTGTTTTAAAGAGATCTACGTTTTTGTATGTAGTAAGCTTTTGTCTCTCTCCCTTACGGTTTACCAGTTATACAAAATTGTACAAAACTCATTCTGATTGACTTCACAGGCTTATTGCAGAAATTTCAAGATATGCATTTTATTATTCATATAAACTTCTTAAACATATGGTATATTAATAAAAATCGTTAGAGCCATTTTTTAAAAAATAAAACATCATGAAAATATTTCTATAAAAGGTCATGTGGTGCATGGGAATTTCTTTGAAAATCTTTGCATTGCATCCTTGAAAGTTGCTGAACTTAAATACAAAATGTGGTATTTATCTGAATTTTCATTTTGAGTTAATCCTCACACACATACACACACAATCTTTTTCTAAAAATGTTTTTTAATTAATTCAGGGAATCTTAAACACATATTTCCATATAATTGAAATCTTGAAATTTAATTTTTGGGTTGAGTGCAATATTTTCTCTACCTACTATTGATAGGAGCTAGAGAAAGTAACAATTAAAATATTCTTCTGTAACTCCTGTCCATTTTCTAAACCACAATTGCCTATACAAGCCTGATACAGTTACCATAGAAACAAAATGCACACAGAAAAACCTTAAACTACCTAAACTATGATAGTTTCTACATGGCTAAACTGTTAATATGTAGAAAAGATACAGCTATTTGAAACTGGAAACTTGCTTTTGAATAACCATATACAGAGAAAGCCAAAACTCTACGAACCGGCTGCGCTGTGTTTTTCCTGTCTGTGTCCTCGGCATTCGTTGCCATCTGACGCTATCATAGAAATGCGTGGATGAAACATACAACATTTTTAAAACTACTTTTAAAGGCTATACTTACCAATTTTGTTGTTGGTAAGTAGAAAAAAATTGGAAAATCTTTTTCTCGAGTCAATAGTTGAAGCCCGTGCATACGTGAATACAATTCTGCCCCCTGTTTTTAGAGAATTAACAGACAGGGAGTATGATTTTGCCTTCTTTCAACAGCTCATATGGCCAATATTTCGATGAGAACAATTTGAAAGTGTGTTTGAGGACAGAATTATTAGTAGAGATTTGTGGCCCCCTCTGTCCCCTGACCTAACCCCTTGCGATTTCTATCTCTGAAGTAACTTAACACATAGAGTGTTCAGAACAAACCCACACACCCTGGAAGAATTAAAACAAAATATCCACGAGGAAACTGCCACATTTCTCAATGTGAACTATGGCGAGTGATGGATAGTTTTCTAAAGAGGTGCCAAAAATGTATGGACAACGACAGTGGCCAGTTTCAGCATCTCCTTTCATAAAGTTAGTAAGAAAAGCCTTTAAAAGTAGTTTTAAAAATGTTGTATGGTTTCATCCATGCCTTTCTATGATAGCAGCAGATGGCAACGAGCGCCGACGATGTGGACAGGAAAACACCGCGCAGCCGGTTCATAGTTTTTTGGTTCTCCCTGTATATAAATGGCAATTATTGACTTATGCAGGATTTGTAATTATAGATTAATTAACACTAGTGGAAACTCCTTTGAAAGTCAGCAAGTATGAATATGAAAGACTTATTCTTAATATGTTGATTCTCACTAATTTTCTGAATTGGCATAAACCAATGAATATAAGTTCCTCAACACATTTAATAGAAGTGCCTCATCATATTACTGTGAACTTAGATTAAATTGAGTTTTATTTATGGACACTCTTTAACTACTATGGTCCTTAGCGTCCCATTTTATATTGGGCGTGAAAGACCGGAATTTTGCTCAGAGGGCTCTTTATTAGGCTTGAGGTTCTTTTATGTGCCATGAATCTATGACACGGGACCACCAACTTTACTTCCCTTCTGAAGGAATCCATGCTAAGGATTTTTACATCCGAAAAAATCCATTGCCCCGCGACCTCAGGAACTAGAGGCTGGCATGGTAACTACTACACCACGGAGGACGACATATTACTGTGAATGCTTCTTATCTTAACCTTATAGTGCACCTAGATCTGTAGTATACAGCACAGCTACAGAGAGCTCACAAGAGAGCAAGGAAGATAAAAAGTATGCACTGTGTTCACAAGTATCTGATTAATGTCATAATACAGAATATCTTCTGATGACCTCTTATTTGGGATAAATCTGAATTTGAAATTGAGTTTTATTTATGGACGCTCTTTAACTACTATGCTTCTTAGTGTTCCATTCTATATTTGGCATGAAAGACCAGAAATTTTGCTCGGAGGCCTCTTTATCAAGCTTGAGGTTCTTTTATGTGCCATAAATCAATGACACGGGGCCACCGGCTTTACTTCTCTTGCAAAGAAACCCATGCTAAGGATTTTTACCCCTGAAAAAATCCATCGCTCTCCACCAGGTTTGAACCTGCAACCTCAGGGATTACAGGTTAGCATGGTACTCCTAGACCACGGAGAACAACATTGGCATAAATCTGCTTCCTGGGGTAAAGCATTCACTGATTTCTGAACTGCTTTGGATTTTTCTTGTTTACTGTAGATCATGAGCAAGGCCTTGAGGTCCTACCCAAGCAACATAAAACAATTAAGATAACAGTGCCAAAGTAGAAAAATATGCTTAATCAAGAAAGGAAATACACCTAAGTATTCCACAATACCACTGCTACTTGTTTTGTATATCATCAATGAGTTGCTAAGTGATATACATTCACAATACTCCCCCATAAAGAAAGAATGGTTAAACCACACATGTTATGCAATAGAATAATATGTATATTCACTGAACTAAAGGAATTATGTAAACTTAGCAATCTTAGCAATTTTTCCTCTAATTGAGGAAACATTGTAAACTGATGGAAACGTAAATTGATGTTTATGAAGATACTCAAGGAAGGGAGTAAACACTATATAATTGCAAGAATTGATATTATGGCACACACACACTCTCTAATAACTTCACTCATTTTTTAGATTTACCTCGAAGCATTTCAGAGACATCTTGTCTCCATCATCAGCTAAGAGCCACTAACAATTTTTTTAGCTTCCTGTACGTGTTGCTTGTGACTTGTATTTAGTGATGAGATGCTTGTCTGTTGGAGAACTAAAATTAATAAGATGTTCCTTATTCATTTGTATCCAGAGTTTTTCCCATATGGTTAAGTCTATTGACTTTTAGACTGCCTTAATTGATTTTACCTCTTTTAATACAGAGCAAAATTAAAAAACCTAAAGAAAATAAGAGCTCTGCGGAAAATCACAGAAACTAAAACCTTTATAAAGTTCACTTACCATCCTTGGGCATTTGACAAATTTCAAAAAATTTTCAAACATTGGAATATAAAATTAGCACTGATTAATAAATACAGCCCAAATAACATATTGAAAACCAATATCAAAGGCAAAATTCCAAAGAATAAGATGCCAGGTATCTAGCAAATTAATTGTGAATATTACCAATTAATGTATGTAGGTAAAACAAAAAGGAACATTGATTTGAGGTTTATAGAGCACCTAAAACATGTTAAATCAAGGAAACAGAAAAATCTGCAATTGCCAACCATTTCTGGAAAAAAATCACAGTGTCCAAAAAGAGGTGACATTAAGAAAGGTGATCCAAAAGCCAATAGACTTAACCATATGGGAAAAACTCTGGACACAAAAGAGTAAGTATCATCTTATGAATTAAAGCCACAAGCGACACCTACGGGGAAATCAAACATTTTGTAGTTGCTCTTTGCTGACGATGGAGACAAGATGTTTCCGAAATGTGTTCAAGGTAAATCTACAAAATTAGCTAACTTATTAGAGCGCGTGTGTGCCATAATATAAATTCTTGCAATTACACTACTTCACTGTGTTTTTTCCCAATGTTATTGGTGCTGTATAATTTGTATTCTGCATATAAAAGCTTTGCTGAGGTCTTCATGTGAATGTTAATTGCTGTATAAGGGTAGTTAGCAGGTGGTCCCTTTTCTATGCTTTGTTATATTCGTACCACCTTCTGCAGTTATTACAAACATCTTCTCTTCTAAATATTTATGTTTGAGAATAATCAACAATATATGAGAAAACTTCAAAACTCACAGCAGTACACCTAGTTGTTTTAAAAAGCTACAGAATATTGGCTGATTAACAGAATGTAAATTATAACATACCTATTAAGAGAAGCATATGCCAACTAACAGTTAGTTAAAACAGCTGGTTTAAGCCCTTAGTGTTGGCCGTAGAGAATTTTAAACAGACATGTAATCAAATTAATTACTTTCATTCATTTAATTTACCAAAAGCTAGTTTTAACGCAAATATGCCAAAGAACTATTTTCACTTTTAGTACTTAGCTTTACTCAGTCACATGAAAAATCTCGGAAGAACAAGGAAAATCAGTATGAGCCATTATCTTATCAGAAACAACAATGTAAACAAAACTAACAGTGAAATTCATATTTAATAATATCTGGAGTAAACTTTATTAAACTTCAGGTACATTTATTTTATGGCAGAAATAGTTTGGTGACATTGGTTAAGTTTGTTATTATTATAAATATCTTGAGAAATAATCATAAAAGTTACAAACTTTTGGAAGTCTCTTCATTTAAACTGCCATTAATTTTGTACCATTTTAAACAATTTAAAATACTATGATGGGTGGCGTCGTGGCCGATTGGTTAGACCGCTCGCCTCCCACCGAGGTGGCCCAGATTCAATCCCAGGGACCTGCATGTGGGATTTGTGGTGGACAAAGCGGCGTCTGGGCGGGTTTCCTCCGGTTTCCCCCACCATTCATTCCACCAACTGCTCCATCATCACCTTTCCTTTCATCCATTTCACCAACATTTCGTTTCATCTACTTCCTTCATCCCATACCAGGCATCGGGCTGATCACCCATCCTGGATGTTCTGTCTGATCCATGAGTGTCCGCTCCTCGACGGGCCTCTGACTCCAGGCATCCGCTTGTAAGTCCTGGGGGGTGTAAGTCCTACATAAGAGGAGGGTAAACAGATAATGAATGAATGAATAAAATACTATGATGAAAGGTGTTCACAGCTATAAACATTAAATTTCAACTCCAAGTGTGCATCTGTTAAATTGAAACCAATTTAAATCATCTTCTATACTCAAGTATCAGTACTAGTCTCTGGTAATACTATAGGTAGTGATGGAAGAGGAACATCAGGTTCATGAGGCACAGGCCTAATTGGTGATGGCAAGTTGGATATATAATGCCCACCTTGTTTTTCTGTTTGAATCCAGATATATTATACAGGCAAAATAAGTCATTAAAATGATTTTGTTGTTTGCGCCATAACATAGGAACACCAAAGGGGACAGATGACCGAATTCCCTTGTACCACTGTCTTAGATTTTCTATACGACTTTTACACACAATATGAGGAACAAAATTCTTGTCTTGATCTCCTAATTTAATTTCAAAATAGGCCAGATACAAACTCTTGATAAATGCAGTAATGTTTCTTTTCTGCTGCTTTATCACATAACACCCACAGACATAACAAAAATTGCTAGGATTTTTCACACAACCCCTCCTAGATATACCACACAGAACTTGCCATTTTTTTCCGAAATAAAAGTCATAACACAATATGGCTTCAAAAGAGACCCGCTGAGAAGAAGTTTAAAACTGTACTGAGGATTCTAAGATAGGTTCCTGTTGGTATCTTAGGCAATAAATGTTTATGAGATAGGTCAACATTACCTGTAAACAGTAATAGAGTGGTACATGACATCACATGATTTAGCATGCTGTAAGCCGGATATGCAGTGATGTTAATACTAGAGTAGTGAAATTTCAGTTTTATGTTGAGACAGAATTGTTCAAAATCTGTATGTGATATGCAAAACTATTATTGTTTTCGAAATCAGAGCATCCAATTTGACCATTATTATGTAAAATATTCTATGTTGCAAAATCTTTGCAGGCCTGTGTAATTATTCATGATAATTTGGTGACTTACAATGTCATAAGTACTTTAAGTCCTGGGCTTTATAGATAATCTCTGTTAGGTCAATCTCAAATATGTTATCCAAAATATGTTTTGGGATCTCTGTGTGATTTACTGGAAAAAATGCAAGTCAGTTGGGGAATTTAATGTCCCACCAGCATGATGTCATAGCAGCTGAATTGGTTAGAGCAACTGGACAGAAACTGGAAGATCCGTGGTGCAAATCCCAGATATTGTATTGAATTTTCAGTCTGATTTTACCTTTCAACTTAAATTGTCTTGACATGTAGTTCCTAAAATACTGGGGAGTGGGCAGAGACTGTGATTAAAAGTATTGCTTAATGTCTCTATCTTCATAATTGCTGATAGGTACCTTGTCCCCATTCCCCCACTATAATCAGATGCTTTAAAGGATAAACAAACTGAAATAAACTGAATAGATAACAGCTTAAAATATTACTTTACCTCAAATATGTATATTTCTTATGTTATTAGAAATATCGAAAAAGATTCCAATCTACTGCATTACCTGAGGATATTGACATGAACATTACTGAAAAGCCTGAGAGTGAAGCTGTTGAGGTGCAAACTTCTCTTCCTGTACTACGCTCTCAGTACTATTCATTTGAGATAAGAAGCAATTATCCCCTTACTTCATACTCGATAGCTGAAATGGAGGTAAGTCATTAGATTATAAATTCAAGGCAGGACTAAATTTACAGCCTAAAATACTAACTCATAGCTTCTATTACAAGTAGGATCAAATTATAGGCTATATTACTCGATTACAGCTTCCGTTACAAATATGGTCAAATTCCAAATTGTAGTACTAGATATTAGCTAATATTACAAGGGGATCAAGCTCCAGGACTAGGTCATTAGTTTCTATTACAAGTAGGGTCAAATTCCATGCTGAATGTGAGGGTCACTATAGACATGGAACATCGGCTACCCATAAGTAACATTGTACTGTGATTTACAACATCACAAATTATCCATGAAATATGAAAAGGGCTAAGAAACTGCAAGGAACAAGAATATACATCAATAAAGATCTATCAGTGGAACAGGGAATATTTAAGAAGAATTTAGGGAATAGAATGAAAAAAGAAGATGAAGGGACATCTAGCTTTCATACAAAATCTGAAGCTGGATAGATGCGAGAGCAGTTGACAATATTGAAAGTGACTTAAGGGAATTAATAGAACATACAGGGAAATGAGTCAGCAAAATAAAACACAGACAGTAGGAAACATGATGACGGCAGAGATGATGGGACTAACTACAACTTTGCAAAAATCAAGGAGGAGGGAGACAGCTCCACATGTGAAGGGAGCGGAGGGGAATGGCCCATCTGAGTAGAGAGGGGAGGTCAGCCAGCAATGTGTGAGCCAACCAGGGCGGATGATGATGAATGAAACCAGAGGAGTGACTTCTCAAGTGGACTTATGACATCAAAAGAAGCGGGGAAATCAGTGAGGGCAACAAGGTCAGCTGATGAGAAAGGAAACCAGCTGTATGAATTAGGAGGAGTGTACACAGTAAAGAGGCCATATACTATCTTTCCTGGAGGGAAGTATATTAGCGTCAGATGGAAACAAACCATCAACATCTAAGGGTAACACAAAGGGGGTCAGAGAAATGAGAAGTGGTTCCATGTATAAATACTTGAAAGAGTTGGACAAGGCAAGAAGCAACTCACATTAGGGAAGTAAATGATGTGTCATGATGGCAGTAGGGATAGCAAGGAGAGAGTGATTATAGGTTCTTAAAGGGATTAAAGGGGCGAGAACGAGAAAAAAGGAAATTTATAAATAAATTGGACAAAACAGGGACTGAAGTATTGGAATGTAGCAAAGTAGACATAACCTAGTGAGAATGTTAATATACACGAATTGGAGGGTTTAGAGAAAGAACCTGAATCATATTTAATGAATATATTCAAAAGTATGTTAAGTAGCAAGATGATCAGGCACACAATGATGGAATCTGTTAGCAAAAAGCAAACCCAACATTAATGATTGTTAATATGTAAGCTTGGGTATGTTCAGCAAAAGGAGCCAGGGCTCAATGCCAATTATGCCCAAATGAATTTTAAAATCTCAACACTCAATAATAACTTACTGTTACTTACACTAATCAACATGTTCTTGTTTGATCAGAATTGCTAAGTCAGTGGTTTTGCAATAGTAGCAGGTAGAGCTCTGTTGTGTCATTAATTTTCCTGCATTTTATGTTTTATGTCTGGAAAGTGTAAATGTCCTTGCAAGTGCAATGATTTCAATGGATTCAGCAAGAGCATTTTCATGCAGTGATCTTGTGTCATTTCAAATATGGAAATGAAACACAGTCACTTGAGCATTTGGGGGGCTTTTCAGAGATATTTCTCTTCCTACTTTGTTCTGCTGGTTTGGAGAATTTAAGAGGGGGACAGCAATTTCTTAAAGATGAAGAGAAGAGTGGCAGACTAACAACGGTAGTGACTGAGAAAAACGTCATCTCTGTGGAAACAATGATCAGGGAAGATCCAAGACTAACCTACAAGGACACTGAGCTGGCATTAGCAATTAGTTGGCCAAGTGTTTCAACCATCCTTCATGAGCACCTTTGTGTAAAAAAAAAAAAACTTATTTCAAGATGGATGCCCCATAATTTGTTTGAAGCAAGAAGCTCCACAGGGTTGAATGGTGCCAATAAAATGCTACAAAGATTTAACTGACGAAAGTCTCACCATGGTTCAGATATTGTTATGAGTGATAAAACAAGGATATTGGTTTGATCCAGAAGCAAAACAACACCAGTCCTCTATTTGGGTTTTCCCTGATGACTACCTGTCAAAATCAGGAAGTCAAGAGTGGGGAAAGAAAATGGTTGTCTCTTTCTTCTCCATAAGCAGTCATCTGGCATTAATTATGCTAAAAAATCAGAATTTTTACTGCAAAATGGTACATAGAAGTTTGCCTTCAGAAAATCCAAGAACTTTGTCCAAAGACAGACTAAGAAGGATTTTGTTGCACCATGACAATGCATCAGCTCATACCACTAATTTAACAATGGAGTTTCTGTAAGGAACTGAGTCAAAACTATTGACTCATCCACCCAGTAATCCCGATACGGAACCATATAATTTCTTCCTGTTCCTACTGTGACTTCGAGGTTACTGATTTTCTAGCCCCGAAGAAATAGTTGTAGCATATGAGGAGGAGTTATCTGCAATACCAGAAAATGAGTGGCATGGATGCTTCCGAAGTGATTCCAGAGGATGGAATGCTGCATACAATGTTAGGAAAATATGTTGAGAAACTGGGATAAACAAAACGTTTTCATGAGTATTTATTATTTGTTGTCTCAATTCTTAGGGTCATATTCAGAGCTTATCTTTGATGTTTGAGTTATGAGGTTAGAATGAAAATATGAAACCTTTAATTATCAAGTTAATATCAAGTAACTATTTGCAATCACTAGTATATGTTAAATAACATATTATTCATTGACTCCAGTTACAATACAGAACAATTATACTTTTAGTATGCATCATTTGTTAAGTTGCAAGAAATGGCATGTAACAAAATTTATGTTTTAAGGAAACAGTGAGGCTTTTTTTATCATTGGCCCATTTTCTGCAGTACAACCATGTGGTTGTAAACATTAAAGGTAAGAACTACAATGGATTCTGTTGTGTACTAGACTGGCATAGGAGGGAATTAATATATTTATATATCTACATGCTAATTTGGCAACTGCTAGGCATTCACTTTTGCCATTTTACCAGTTATTGTTCAGATTTTACCTCTGGTTTTTGTTAAGGTTGAGTTTGTTTTTTCTGATTTCTATTGCTTCTATAATTTTTTTGCATGACAATTGGATGGTGTTAATACTGTTATTCTGTTGGGCTCATTCAGCACACAACATGTAATAGAATTTGATAAAATAAAATTGTTGGTACTTTATTCTAATCACTCTAGAAGGAAACTTCTACAAACAATAGGAATCAGGAAACTCAGTAAACAACTTTAATAAAATCCAGGTACATGATCTGAGCCAATATTAGGTCAACTCAGTGCTGTTGTGCTGTGGATAGAAATATATTACTGTGATAAACAATGATAATGAATGAAAAATGAAGATGAAAATTAATTCAATAGTAGATTAAGTAAAAGCATGTCAACTTTTGCTTATACAAAGCTGACATTGGTTTGTTCTCACTCTAATTATTCAAGTTTAACATATTCAGTTTATATCACAAATCAGCAAAGAAACAGTACTCTGAAACATTAAAGGTGCATACCTGTGACAAAACCATATGGTTTAACCCAGAAGATTGAGAGGACTTTTGGGAGTGTACACATCTTTAGGTAATGTAAATTAAAGAAATTTTAAAGCTTTAAAGAGTGATTTAATACAATATGTAATCAAGAATGTATGTTTGATTGTTACAGCTAGCAAAAAAGAATAAAATAGATATGCTGGCTGATGTTCAAGAGGCTTATATAAGAAAATATGAGCAGCCAAATATATTACAGGAAGAAAATTATGACCTTTGTAATGACCCATATTATAGCATTAATGATAGTCCATTAATCATTACTCATGCAATTGAGGATAAAAAGTCTGTAAAAAAAGTACAGGAAGAAGAACAACAGGAAGAAATTTTAGTTGCAGAAGCTGAATCTATAAAAAGTGAGAAGGAACAATATTTGCGGCCAATGTTTTCCACATATGAGGTATGTATATGCAGAATTTTACAGAATTCAACTAACAAACTCTCAGGCTAGAGATATAGATCACTTGTGGTATTTGAGTTTATGGTTGTTTGCAGTAGATCAAAATTAATAACAAATAACATGCCAGTATGCCCAGTAGTGACTCGTGAGTATACATTTTGGGTGTTCAGAAAATTTTAGTCAGGTAGCCCTGAAAATGGAGAAATAAGACCTGCTGCATAATAGCTGCAGCCATCTCCAAAACACAACAATGATTATAAATAATAATTAATATTAATAGCAATGCCTAATACCAAAATTAAGATGGCCAGATTGTGTGGAGAGGGATTTGCATAGCATAGGGATTGGCAGAAATTAGAGAAGAATGGGCTATCATCATTAAGGAGGTGCTAACTAGACTATACGAGCTGTTTGCCAGAAGAAGAAGAAGAATACCTAATAATGATAATGCATAAGTTGTCTGACAAAAGAAAGGGTTGTTTTGTGGATATTTGTTTTTGTGGACATAATTAAGTATGTAATTTTGGGGCAAGAATGAAGTAATGTGTAAATTAAATTGTAGTTGAGAGTATGGATGGTCTAGAATAACTAGGAGAAGTTTCTGCATTTATGCACGGTACCTACTTCTTCTATACTGCTACCATCTAGTGACATTAACATAAAACTGTAGTGATAGTATAAAAACACAGTGCGGGAAAGCTTCGTACACATCTTTAGTTGTGCATGCACATAAGCTCCTTAAAATGTGCACAGGTCTAGATGTGCGACCGAACCTTGTTGATTTTAGAGGAATGGAGTAGATTTAAATGCCATAGATTTTACCACATATTTGAGGGTGATAAAAAAAATAACAGTAGTTTTTTAATTTTGCGAGCTTTATACATCCAATATTCAAAGCTTTTGTTTTTATCTTGTTGGTACACATGTTCCTGATGTATGTTTGCATTTTTAGCTGTTTTGAATATATAGTTTATTGTTGACAGTTGAAAAAGTTATATGTGTTTACGAGTACTTGGCGATTTTTTATTTTTGTAAAAGTTGGATCAAAGAATTTGCATTAAATTTTGCTTGAAAAATGGAATAAAGTGCAGCACCACATTCAAAATGTTGGCTGTGACTTTTGGTGAATCTACTATGATTAAGACAAGAGTTTATGAGTGGTATAAACGTTCCAAAGAGGGTTCAGGAGATGTTGAAGATGACGGCTGCCCTGGATGCCCTAGCACATCAATTACTGACAACAATGTGGAAGTAAAGAAAATGGTTCTGGAAAATTGCCAAATCACTATCAGAGAGGTTGCTGATGATGTCGGCATATCCTTTGGCTCATGCCAAGCAATTTTTACTTTCTCTACTATGTATAGTAAGTAGGGGAAGTATTGTACTCCACCCAAAAATTGGATAGCGAGGTTTCACCGGAAATATATGTTTTGGGACTCCCTGAATCAAAAAAAGGATTTTTGGAAACATGTCCGCATGTGTGTCTATCTGTCTGTCTGTGTGTGTGTCTGTGAACAGCATAACTCAGTAACGAACAGTCGGATAAACACCAAACTTGGTATTTAGGATCAGTATCTTCCAGAGAGGCGACACAAAGGTTTTCAATAAAATCCCCCCACCCCAGATTACCCTTTACATGGAACATTTTTCGAAAATTTTAATTTTCTCATAAATGGCTCTAACGATTTTGATTAAAATATCATATGTTTAAGATATTTTCATGACAAATAAAATGTATATCTTGAATTTTCTGGAAATGTCTCCAAAAGTATTCTTCATTGTGAACGACTTTTGCATAACTGGTAAACCATAAGAGATAGACAAAATTTCACTACACAAAAAAATGTAGATCACATTAAAATACACAATTTTTGTCATATACATTTTTTTTGTTGAGTGAACCATTTTCGAGATATTGCTTGTTATTCCCTTAAATATTTCAATACTTATTTTCTCAAATGGGAATTCATTATTCATTTTTTTGTCTTGGATATGCAAAGAGTATTAATCTGTGGCAAAGAGAATGGTGCTGCACATAGCAACCAGCTATTAAGAGATATGTCTATGCTTAAAGGCTACTGTATTTCTATATTGCCCTTGTAAATATATATTCCCCTTACATCTACAAGAAACTTAGCAATACGATAGAGTCTGCAAATGTTTATCTCGATTAACATGAAATAGATGGAGAATAAGCATTTGTAAAAATAGTTTGTACAAGAGTAGAGAAAGTCATGTGAATGTAACACATCAGATTTTTACTTTCTCTACTACGTATAGTAAGTAGGGGAAGTATTGTATTCCACCCAAAATTTCGATACCGAGATTTCACCGGAAATACATGTTTTGAGACTCACTGAATCCAAAAAAAGCATTTTTGGAAACATGTCCGTGTGTGTGTCTGTCTGTGTGTCTGTCTGTGTGTCTGTGAACAGCATAACTCAAAAACGAAGAGTCGGATAAACACCAAACCTGGTATTTAGGTTCAGTATCTTTCAGAGATGCGACACGAAGGTTTTCAAGAAAATCCCCCCACCCCAGACTACCCTTTACATGGAACATTTTTCGAAAATTTTAATTTTCTCAAAAACAGCTCTAACGATTTTGATTAAAATATCATATGTTTAAGATATTGTCATGGCAAATAAAATGTATATCTCGAATTTTCTGGGAATGTCTCCAAAAGTATTCTTCATTATGAACAACTTTTTCATAACTGGTAAACCATAAGAGATAGACAAGATTTTACTACACGAAAAATGTAGATCGCATTAAAATACATAATTTATGTCATATACATTTCTTTTGTTGAGTGAAGCGTTTGCAAGATATTGCTTGTTATTCCCTTAAATTTTCCAAAACTTATACTTTTTCTCAACTTCGTTATTCATTTTTTTTATGTTCTGGACATGCAAAGAGAATGGAATGCGCCACATAGCAACCAGCGTTAAAATATTTGACTATCGCTTAAAACCTACCATATTCCCCTTGCATCTACAAGAAAATTATCAATAAGATTGACATCTCGATATCTCCATTAACATGAAGCATATGGAGAATAAGCGTTTGTAAAAATAGTTTGTACAAGAGTAGAGAAAGTCATGTGAGTGTAACACATCAGATTTTTTCAGATGTTTTGCGCATGAAACATGTAGCAGCAAAGTGTTTTCCGAAATTGTTGAATTTCGACCAAAAAAGATGTCACATAGGCATCGCTCAGGAATTGCTGAATGAAATCAAAGTTATCCAGAACTTCTAAAGAAGAAACATGGGTATATAGGTATAATGTTCGAAACTAAAGCCCAATCGTCCCAGTGGAAACTGTCTGAAGAGCCAAGACCAAAAAACTTGACAAGTTCGATCACATGTGAAGGTTCTTTTCACTGTTTTCTTTGATTACAATAGGATAGTGAATCAGGAGTTCCTACCTTATGGTCGTACGGTCAATAAGAAATATTACCTGGAAGTTATGTGCTGTTTGCGTGAAGCAATCTGAAGAAAACTACCAGAATTGTGGCAAAACCACTCATGTAAATTGCATCACAGTAATGCACCCGCTCACACCTCAATGTTTGTTCGTGACTTTTTGGCAAAAAAAAAAAACCGTTATGCTGCCTCAGCCACAGTATTCGTCGGACATGGCCTCCTGTGACTTCTTTCTATTCCTAAGGCTTAAGAGAATCATGAAAGGATGATGTTTTGCCACCACTGATGAGATAAAAACAGAATTACTAAAGGAGCTGAACACCATAATGAAAAGTGAGTTCCAGAAGTGCTTCCAAGATTGGAAAAAGTGCTGGCACAAGTGTATTATATCTGAGGGGGTATTACTTTGAAGGGCACAAAGTTGATGATTAAATAAAAATTCTTTAGGAAAAACAAAAATTCCCATTACATTTTGATTACACCTTGTATGTTATGTTTAATAGCATAACCAATAAATCTGCAAGGTGTCAAAAGTTAGGTGTTCACATGCTCTTGTGCTCTTATACAGCAGCCGCCACTGAGTACGCCACTGCTAGACCTTCCTTGAGTTGCTACTCTTTGCATGTAATGATGGCCATGCTATGTTCAAACATTCCATGCGAGTACCTCTTTAACATGTTCTTAATCTTTGAAAGAAGCACAAAAAATTAAAACTGGATTACCTCAAATGTATGCCATTCATTCTGTTTGGGAAAAAAAGAATGTTTAACCACTTGCATATGGTTTCATTTCACTCCAGGACCACCAGATTGACAACTGAGCACACTAGTGACTGCACTATTACTACAGCTAGCTGTTGTCTCTCTGATATGCACGTTTATCTATATGACAGTGGAGATATCTATATGAAAGTGCATTCTTCCAGAAAAAGCAAAGCTCATAACGTTGAAAATAATGCAATGGTAGCTACTTCCGTGCTTGTGGAAGAGAAATTAACTATTTCAGAGTATAAATTGGTATTGCATTTGTATTGTCTTTATTTATTTGCATTTATTAGTACAAATATTCAAATGAAAAATCATTATGTAACTTCAAAATTTGTCATCACAGACCATAGATAGGTGTTCTATATCAAGGCACTTCTATACCATCCCTTTGTAACCTCTGAAAGTTTGTCGGTTGAAGCAAAATGCTTATGCAGCCTTACCTTATTTGTGAAAATGCAGTAATTATTTTGTTTATGTTTATTTAGAAATTATGTTGAATAGTATTAAATAGAGTGAATGACTTGTGTGCTGGTTTATTATGTCATATTATTTTTGGTTCCTCTGTTTGGGCAAAAGTATCCTCTCATACTCTCCCTCATTCCTATTGTCATCATTATCATTGTCGTCATTTCCATCATCGTTCTCTCTGGTTATAAATACATTCATATAATGCTGAAGCCCCATTACTGTGTTGCTGTATAATTTTTAATAAACACCAGTGACAAAGCAAAAAAAAATCCTATAATTTAATATTTCCATTTATTCTCTTAAAGCATACTTTACACACTGGAAAAACAGGATTTTCTGTTGTTTCTTTCATGAAATATGTTTACTTCCTCTATCAATTACCTCTAGTAATACGTAGAGGAAGTGTTGTATACCATCCAAAAATTTGAATTGAGGTTCCACCAGAAATATTGAGCCAAAAAAGTAATTTTTAGAAAAAACTGCATATATGTGCCCTTTATGTGTGACTAATGAAATGTATTTCCTGAATTTTCTGTGAATAACCCTGAAATAATTTTAATTTTGAATGAATTTTACGTAACTGGTAACCCTGAAGAGATGGACAAAAGTTTACTTCACAAAAATTGTGGAGCTCATTGAAATATATCTTTTTGTAACATTAGCAGTTTGCAAATATTTGTTGCACATCCCCAGGCTGTCAAGTGGCATCTATAGACCATCTTAGATGATTATTTTTCCTACATGAGATCGTTAGTAACAAAATTTGACTTCTGATATATATGAACAGTTGTGTTTTGTTTTCTTATTGTGCAAGCAACTAAGTGCATTTTGCTTGATTTGGTATTATTTCTATTAAAGAATTGATTGTGGGGAACATAACTGAACAGAAGAATCACTTTTTGCATATATTCTATAGTAATAAGGGATTATGCAATGTTGTAATGGATAGAAAAAGTTATGTAATGGTGACACATCAGATTTGTTTAATGTTTTGTACCCTCTGGAAAATACATGCAGTTTTAGAGTCCTGATTACAATTTTATTGGAGTGCAGTGCCATTTTTACACAGTTTGATGTTTTAAGTAGTGGCCTGGCCTTTGCATTTTTCTTTCTTTCTTTCTTTCTTTCTTTCTTTCTTTCTTTCTTTCTTTCTTTCTTTCGTTCGTTCGTTCGTTCGTTCGTTCGTTCGTTCGTTCGTTCGTTCGTTCGTTCTTTCTTTCTTTCTTTCTTTCTTTCTTTCTCTCTCTCTCTCTCTCTCTCTCTCTCTCTCTCTCTCTCGTTCGTTCGTTCGTTCTTTCTTTCTTTCTTTCTTTCTTTCTTTCTTTCTTTCTTTCTCTCTCTCTCTCTTTCTGTCTTTCTCTCTTTCTCTCTTTCTCTCTCTCTCTCTCTCTTTCTTTCTCTCTTTCTTTCTTTCTTTCTTTCTCTCTTTCTCTCTTTCTCTCTCTCTCTCTTTCTCTCTCTCTCTCTCTTTCTCTCTCTCTCTCTCTCTCTCCCTCCCTCCCTCCCTCCCTCCCTCCCTTCCTTCCTTCCTTCCTTCTTTCTTTCCTTCTATCTATTTATTTTTCCCTATTACTTGCCTATAATAAGTAGAGGAAGAATTGCATTCCACCAAAAAATTCAATACTGAGATTTCACTGGAAATACATGTTTGAGGACTCCCTAAATAAATTTTAAAAGTGTTTTTAGAAAAAGATATGTATATGCGTGTGTGGCTTCTGTGAGCAGTATAACTCAGAAACAAAAAGCTGTTTAAATAACAAACTTTGTAATTAAGTTCAGCATCTTCCAAGTATGCAACATGAAGACTTTTAAGAAAATCTACCCAAAACTACCCTTTATATGTAAAAAATGCTACCAATTTTGATTAAAATACCACATGTTTTAGATACTTGCATGACAAATAAAACATATACATTGAATTTTCTGAGATAGCCTGTGAAGCCCTCTTCATTCTGAATGACTTTTGTATAACTGGTGAACCTTACAGTGCTATTTAAACAATCTGAGACTCCTGACAGCTCACTCAAAGCAGAGAAGTGGAAGAGCTGCTTTGTCATGCTGTATTGGAGCATCTGTCAGCTGTTTAGGAGCGCACCAAATAGCAAATATCTCGCAAAAATTACATATTACCATTTAATAAGTTTGATGCAGTTAGAGCTAGGATCATAATCTAAATTGCAGGTGGTTGTGCATAAAGAAGCTTAGGACTCCATATCTTTATTTTATTCCTAACATTTTGCATTTAAAATATGGAGCTTTATGTTTATAACACGTTTCATGGCTCTGCCACAACTAATTTATGTAGCAAGCATCTAGATGTACAGCATGCAAAATATGTAGAAAATAACCAACTTTCATAATCTGTAATAGGAATCGATTTAGCTCCAATTATTTTCTAGTTATAGTGACTTACTACTACCACTACCACAAACCACAACTACTACAATGATAAAATTTTCATGTTCATGTTGATGACAGGGTGACTCCAAGAGTCGAGTCGGCTTCTTTGTCAGCACAAGAAGAAGAAGAAGACAAACCACTGATGTAGATGATTATTTTATCTACACACTCATCTAAAATTCCTCCTTTTTGCATTGTTCTTCAACAATTAGTCTTGCTATGTGATACCACAGCTGCCCAATTGTCTGACCTCACATGCTTTATTGCTTCCATTGTTAGCTGCTCCATTTTGGTGATGGTGAACCTTTTGTTGTTCATAGCCATGTAATTTTGTATGTATCGTAATGTATATTGGAAGTCTTCCTCGTTTGCATAGTGGTTGAGATATTTTAAGACAATATTACAATTGCTGGAATACTTCGCTTTTACACAGCACTGCTTTTAACTTATTGTATGTTAAGGGCTATTAATAATTGTTATAAACTGCTATTCTCTCCAAACACAGGACCGCTCAACAACAAAGAGTAAATAACGAAAATAAAGGGATGTAAATGAAGGCTTGTAAGTAGTAGACAGTAGTAAATCATGTGCTACAATTAGTGTAATATGGCAACATGTTAATCCAAGTTGATCTTGTAGGCAAAGAGAAAGGAGGGTGGTGCCACCTTACTGGCTAGAACAACAGTGGAGGGGATGATGCCATGAAAACATACCCCTCCAATAAATGTCAGAAGTCTCACGTTGTTTAATTTCTACCACAAGAGATAGACAAAATCTTACTACACAAAAAATGTAGTTCTTGTTAAAGCACACAGTTTATGCCAAATGAAAGTTTTTGTGACATTAACCATTTCCGAGATATTCTTTATTATTTGTGAATTTCCAAACATTTTAATCTTTTCTCAACTGCAAATTGCTGATTCACTTTTGGTTTTGTTTCTTTCCTCTTCTTTGCATTCATGCAAAGAGAATGGGATTTCAAAGCACATACTGACCTGCTTTGAAAAAATTTCACTACTGTTTTAACTTACTGTTTTCTTCTTATACCTATAACGGAATGTATAAAAGTATAATGAAGGTTTATTTTATTAACAAAAAGTTGTAGGAATAGTCTGTAGAAGAATGAGTAGAGAATGTGATGTGAATGCAGCTTATCAATTTTTTTCCCCAAGGATTTGTTGAGTATGTCAACAAGAAATGCTACCTTACTGAATGTGATGCCTTGTTAATGTTTTACTGCATTGTTTTTTGAATACTGTGTTTCTGTAAACTGGTTTTACATTTTCTTATTTGTGCAGATCTTGGAACACAACATTCATGGTGTGCCCATGAAAACACCACTTTCCAAAGGTGCTATAGCAGCACTGATTCAAACGCAGGAAGAATCAAGTACATCATCTGAATCAAAGGATTCAGATCAGGAGGAACTGCTCTGTTTATTTACAATGATGGATAAAAAGACTCAAACCGAAGCATGTGTATCAGAATTTGAACTTGATTTAAATACTTGAAATAAATATATTGCATTTTTATGCTTATATCTTTATTTTGCTTTTTTCCTCATCAGGGTAGGCTGACTAAGTTATTTTGGAATGCGCATATTCAAAATTAAGACCTGACAGAGGAAGAACTACTATATCCATAAATTGTAAGGTAAAGGAAAGAATGTTCTAACATCTGCAGCAAGGAAAGAGATAAGCTTAATTTCATGCTTAAAATGCATAAAACAAGAATATGCTTTTAAATAGAGATGGGACCTCGATACCGTTAATACCTTGATACTCGGTGATATTGAAGTATGTCTAATACTTCGAGATAAACCTTTGATACTGTTTTGCAATACTGAAAGTTGCATTTAACTTTATGCTAGATAAGGAATGAAAGGAGTCAAGACTTCATGTTATTGCATAGCATGTGTCCCCAAAGAGTTGCTGGACTATAATTCTTGATAGACCTTGACTACATTTCCTAGACTCTTGGTCTAAACAAAAGATGCAAAACAATGGGGGAAGGAATGGAGGTACTCATGTAATATGCAGCATTAACTGAGTTGTGAATGAAGCTGATTTAGTTGATGCATTAAATCACATTTCTGCAATAGCCTGGCTTGGTGACTCACTCTCAGTCATTACATTTACTACTCCGGTAACCAGAATTTGTGAATCCAGTAGAAACAAATCAGAACTTAAGACGTGAGGTAATACAGCACATGGAAATATTTGTTTTTTCCTTCCATCTGTTAGTTTGTGTTCATGCAAATCAAACTTAGGGTCACGAACATAGCTTACAGGTATATTGTACGATTAATTTCCATAATATGGTTAGATAATGCTTTAAAAGCAAGTTTTCAGGACAAAATATAGTTACATAAAAGGGAGGCAAATAAATTATTATTATTATTATTATTATTATTATTATTATTATTATTATTATTATTATTATTATTATTATTATTATTATTATTATTATAGGCAACCTTGTCTAACAATAGGGAATGTATAATCTGTGGTATTAAGATAAAAACTTGCTGCTAATTGGAGAATGTCAAACAGGAACAATTTCGGAATTAGCATACAATACAATATTAGTTACATGCGATTATACACAGAAAACTACTAATAAGAACATAATTCAGTAAACCCATCACTACTTCTAAATAATTTATCAATACGTTTTTTCAAACCAAAAAAAAATTAACAATACAGTGGTGCAATGAACGTGATATAAAAATTACAGAAATGAAAACAAAAAAACTTAGCACTCAAATTCAATAATGAGTATTAAAAGCAGTCTATGTCGGTAGTAATATACCTCATGCACTGCATACAAAACCTTGTTATTCAAATAATAACTAATGATAATGATAATATTGATGTTGGTGTTATTCTTTATTATTGTAATGGGAATTCTTTACAGCTATCTGACAGTCAAGATACAAAAATTACTAATTATGTTGTTGTAAATTTATAAACATTATATTATAGGTACACCCTAAGACAAAAAGAATGAGCACTCTTGAAGCGTATATTTGTCAAAGTCCCAATGTTTTCATGGTTGGTTCACAATAGTGTCTCAGGACCTATGCCTTTAGCTTCGTTCTATTGTGAATTTTCATACTGAGTCCCAGATACTGAATATGCTCTGATGGTCAAGTAGTTATAAGCAGGTACATAGTAATGATATCTAGTGAGATTTGTATCTGAACATAATTTTTCATTCTTTGTGCAGAAAAACGCAATGTTTGTTATGCATATTACAATATAGTTTGCAGTTGCAAAGGCTTATTTGATTTCAAGCCATTTATGCTTGCACATAAAAACTGAAATACTCTTTTTCGTTTTCAAACTAAATATGAAATAAGTAAACATTATATTCTTAAATGAAAAAAGCAAATTATAATAGAAATCAACTTAATATCAAGTGTGTAAATCCTCTATTTCTATTACTGCCCTCATTCTACGGGGCATTGATGATATCAAATGTCTAGTAAAATTTTCAAGACAGTATACTTCCTCCCAAACATCCTGTATTTGATCTCACAGAAGCTCTTTTGTCTTGCAGGCCAATTTAACTCCAAAACTTTCTTCACCTCTGCCCACACATTTTCAATAGGATTCAAATCTGGTGAGCAAGGAAGCCAGTCAATCACTGTGGTATCTTGCCTTTGCGAGAACCAGTTTGAAACCTGCTGACGTGTGTGGACAGGGTGGTTATCCTGCTGCAATTCAATCATTCCATTGGGTTATATAGTCCTTACAGAAGGAACCATGATGTTTTCGAGGATGTCTTTATACTGGTAGTTATTTAATGTACCATCAAGCTACCACAGCACACCTCGACAATCTCGTGACATCCAACCCCAACATGACACAAATACATGACCTTGGCAATTCATTTCTGCCACATATTTTGCTTCATAATGTTTTCCTATGGGGTGGTAGACAATTACTTTCCCTCCATTTGTAAATAATGGAAATATCACCTTGTCTGTAAACCCTATTCCAGTTGTTCACATTTTCTTTAGTAAATGTGAGGTGACATAATCTGTGATCATCTGTAAGATACTGCTTCTTAACTGCTGATCAAGCAAAGAGCTCTGCTCTAGTCAAATGATGCAAGGCGTGTGGTTCAGTCCAGGGATTTTAGAATTACTTATAATTGTAGACACATGCTGGAAGAGATTGTGTCTGCCTCTTCTAGAAATGCAGTGTCCTGATAAGTGGACAAATGTTTTCGACCTGAACCAGATTGGCCATGAACCATCCCTTCCCTGGATAACTGTACCCACCTCGTAGCCATGGATATGGGACTTCAAATGTTCTTGCACCCTGAGACACAGAGTATCCAGAAAATTCACTAACATAAGGAGAGATCTCTTGTAGCTTTGTCTTTATGTGTGTGCTCAGCCATAGCAAAAGTCAGCATGATTGCTAAAATATCATCAGAACTCCAAGGCTATGAGATGGGCACACATGATCATGCCAGTGCCATTCATACTGAAGAATGGGACAAAGTTTGCACATCCAATATTAAGTCAATGAAATATTTAGTTTAGTTTTTCACTTTACAATTCTTACTAATATGCATTTATTTTGAAAACAAAAAGAGTAATTTGTTTGTGTTTTTATGCATGAATGTCTTAAAATTAATAGATATCTTCTGCTTGAAAACATACAGCATTGTCGTATATTTAACAAATTGAAATAATAAAAAGTAATTATACACTAAGGATTCGAACTCAGGTTGTTCCAATTAGGAGACATGCATTTCACCACTTAGCTACTATGCATACAGTCATACTAAAGGGCAACTTCCTAGTTATCGCACAATTTGAAATTATCACAGGATGGTATTAAATGGTGTATTGTAAATGCAGCATTAGTGAATGCTTCTGATGTTTTCCGAATTGAACTCCCTCTCTGGCTGTTGCTCATTTATTTTGTTTCAGACGGTACATATTTTGCAAAAACTTCTTTCATACACACGTGCCATTGTAGTTCAAGTGATAAGAGAGTCGGCATGTAGAGCTGAAGATCTGAGGTTTGAGTTCCAGCCATGATATTGAATTTTTCAACTTAACTTACTACGTGCATACGACTAGTGTGAAAGAACAACTTATTATCACATACAAATTAACACACATGCAAACTTACAGTATCATTTACAAAAATGATACGTACATTTTTACTTTCCCTACTATGTATAGTAAGTAGGGGAAGTATTGTATTTCACTCAAAAATTTGATACCGAGATTTCACCGGAAATATATGTTTTGAGGCCCCCTGGATCCAAAAAAAGCATTTTTGGAAACATGTCTGTATGTGTGACTGTGAGCAGCATAACTCAGAAACGAAGAGATGGATAAACACCAAACATGGCATTTAGTTCAGTATCTTCCAGAGATGCGACATGAAGGTTTTCAAGAAAATCCCCCCACCCCAGATTATGCTTTACAGGGAACATTTTTCGAAAATTTTAATTTTCTCAAAAACGGCTCTAATGATTTTGATTAAAATATCATATGTTTGAGATATTTTCATGAAAAATAAAATGTATATCTCGAATTTTCTGGGAATGTCTCCAAAAGTATTCTTCATTGTGAACGACTTTTGCATAGCTGGTAAACCATAAGAGATAGACAAAATTTTACTACACAAAAAATGTAGATCACGTTAAAATACACAATTTATGTCATACATTTTTTTTGTTGAGTGAACAATTTTCAAGATATTGCTTGTTATTCCCTTAAACTTTCCAATACTTATACTTTTTCTCAAATGGAAATTCGTTATTCATTTTTTTTTTGTTCTGGTAATGCAAAGAGAATGGAATACTCCACATAGCAACCAGCTCTTAAAATATTTGACTATCGCTTAAAGCCTACCAATTCCCCTTGCATCTACAAGAAAATTAACAATAAGATTAACATATCGATATCTTGATTAACATGAAGCATATGGAGAATAAGCGTTTGTAAAAATAGTTTGTACAAGAGTAGAGAAAGCCATGTGAGTGTAACACATCAGATTTTTCACTATGTTTTTACTTTATATACAATGTAAAAGTAAAAAGAAGTACATAATTACTTAGGGTTTAAATATGATTATCTAGCTTGTACATAAATATGATAAGTAAACTTAATATACAATTACCTGCAGCTCTAAAAATCTTGCCTAATTAAATTAGGATATTCATAGGGAATTTAAAGTTCATTTAATGTACTTATATAAACACTTGGAAGTCAGGAATTTCTTTAGGTTTTCTTAAAGATGTGTATGTGGTTCTTTAAGTGCTGTGAGTAACATGTTATGTATGAGAACAATTCCTTGCAGTAAGTGAATAATAAAGATGCTTGGCTGTTGGAGCTATCTCATTTAACCACGAAGAGAAAGAAAACAGTGGCATTACTCCCAGTCAAACCATTCTTCTTCTTTATTGATTTATAGACTGCCTTGAAGTCTATTTTACTTCATTTAGCATCTGCTTCCTGTAAGTTTATTTTATAATGAAGTCACTGGTTTGTAGAATTGTCATTGTAGACAATTGTTGTGGAACATGGTCATTGTAGAATCATCTGACTAAATTAAATTTGGATTTTACATTTTTTTATATGTTTGTTAATTTAGTTTGAGATTGTACTTTAAAATATTAGTTATCATAGGCCCATGTAAATCGACAGTGAATTTATTAGTTCATCATTGTGCTTTTTATTAAGATAACATCCAATTAATGCATGCTCTATGTTACCTATTTCACCACATTCACAATAAGGAGTTTTTTCATTTTATTCAATAATAATAATACTGGAGTCATAGCTGTATGCAATTGTATCTTTATAATGTTTGTTAACTCTTGTTTAGGGAACATATACTTTTTTGAACCATGGTGGTTGTTTTCTTCCTAGCTCCAGGAATCTTGGGGATGTTCAGTGCTCCATTGTTCAATAACTTCTTTTTTAGGGTGACTAATAATATCTTGGGTAGGTAATTGTATTTTCAGATTAACCCCATCAATTCTTGCTGTTTTGCTGCTAAAATACCTGCTTTACAGTCAGCCTTTATGCTTTTATGCCCAGGGATCCAAATTAGCTTAATTTGCATCTCTTTTTTCATGGCTAGAGACATTTTGTGCTTAATCTCTATTTCAATAATATTAAAATTTTCATCCATTCCACTTTTACTCAGTTTACTCAAAATACTACATGAATCCGAAAATATGATAGATTTTTTTTGATATTGCTATCAATAATATGATACAGCTCTGATGACTATAAGCTCAGCTGAATAAATAGAACATTTTCATTTAGTTTAAGTATTAGCATTTCTTCATTGTTATTATACACCTACTGCTGCTCCTGCTCCCTCTTCTGTGTCCTTAGAACTGTCTGTATAAAAATATGTCCAGTCTTCTGCAAGGAAATCTTACATGAATTCATAAAAATGATGATTGATTTGTAATTCTTTCCTTTGGAAAATGTTTAAATTTATATCAAGTTGTAATACTAAGATATCCCAACTAACACAGTAAATTGGTAGTCTGGGGAATCTTTGTCATTATTATACTCCTGTATTTCTCCAATAAATAAAATGATATGAAATTTTCTTCATAATATTTTAAATCCTCAGCAGATTTCTTAGGTGTTAATTTGTTCATGGTTATAAAATTGTCCTCCAAGGAATGGCACATTTTCCTAATGAATTTACAAGTTAGTAATTAGCCGTCTGAATTTGAGTGGTGTTACATTAAATTTCTTTAATGTTAGTGCTTTAGCAGGATTTCCTGCTATTCCCAGATCTTCACAATGTTATAAATTGTAGATTATAACTTTGACTGTATCTTGACTTGAATTTTACCAATTAGAATCAGACCATAATCTAAAATTGAGCTTACAAAATTGTTAAACAATACTTTTAAAGTATAGGTAGGTAGGTATAAGTTTCCTCTCAATTTTTTCCCTGATAAATATTTAAAGAAGTAAGAAATACTGCTGATTATTTTTATAATATAGTGTACATGAGACTTCCACCAAGTTGTAGTCTAAGTGCATTCCTAAGAAAGTTATCTCATTGTTTACTTTAATTTCTTGATCACTAATTCAAGAATTTTTTATTTATGCTTCTTCCTCTCTAAAATATGATCCAATTGCTTTTTAAAGGATTAATCTTAATTCCATTACCTTCTAGATAAGTAGTAATTTTTTTAAATTTCTCTTTTAAATGCTTTGATCACTTTGTCCATAGTACTAATGTTACATCTAGTATATAGTAACAAATCAAATGCATATGCTAGGCCTTTCATGTCAATATTGAAATTTTTAGATATCTCCTGCGTGTACATTGCATATAAAATTGGGCTTAATGACGACCCTTAGGGTAGCTGTAGGTCAGTTTGTCTGACGTCTTCTGAGTGATATCTGGTTGCAATGACATTTCTCTTTGTAAGTAGGTTAGCAATACATCTAGATAAATTGTGAGGTATACCTACTAATTTCTTCTAAAATATGTAATAAACTAATTTTTACTGAATCATAAGCTGAACTGCTAACTTGCTGCTAACAGATATGTATGTTCCATAAAACAATTATATGTTTCTGCAATTACTATTACGAAACTATTGATGGAACTAAATTTCTTTCTAAAAACCATATTGAATAAATTTCTTCATGCTTAGGCCAACAGTAGGCACTGAGTGTCTGTTGTTCAAATGGGAGAGCTGCCAACATCTGAACGAAAAACAGCGAATATTACACGAATGACTGATTTAGGGCCCTAAGCCAGAAAGTAAGCGTATCCCATGGTTGATGGCTCTAAACCGCAAACCGTAGCCGAAGGATTGAGTGCCCCAAGCCGCAAAGCATAGCCGAAGTATGTTTTGTATAAGAAGAGTGGAGTAGTTGCGGCCAAACTACGTAGCGATGACGGCGCAGCCACAGAATCTGCGAAAAGGAAATCCCTATAATCCACGTTAGCGTACATTCTTACCTTTTATTCTGGAGGCGGATGCAGGGCATAACTAAAAATATCACTATTACATATTACGTATATATAGACTGTAATGCTGGCACCGCAGGTAATGTAGAGACCGCCGTCGTCACACACTTCAAACTAACAATAAGTACCTACCATTACCATGGACATTGTCACTTTCTGCGCAACAGAACAATAATACTAAAGGGTGCGAGATTATGTTTCATTGATTTTCATGATAGCGATCTGGAATAACTTCATTTCTTTTTTCTAAAATTCAGTCAAATTTCACTATCGTAATCGGAGTTTGTATTCATTTAATACTTTGTTTCTAAATTATGCGGATTTTCGTTAATCCGGATTACCTCCGGTCCCACATAGGCCGGATAAACGAGGTTCTTGTGTACTTTGTTGACATTTAGCGATTTATTTGGAATATAAGAAAGTGCCTTAAAAAGCATGGGTGGATGGTTTACAGGCTTTTTAACTGTTCACATCTTCTCTTAAAGTGTAATATATGCAATTTCAGCGTCTAAATCTTTTTTCTGCATTTCAATTGCCGGTTATTTAAGGAACCGTTACTTTACATGTCACAATGTGTTTTGCCATTTAATCTCTTACCATTGTTTACCGGTTAAGGCTCTCTTTGACACTTTCACTATTATATATATATATATATATATATATATATATATATATATATATATATATATATGGGTACACTATATTAGATAAAAGGGATCGGAGGCGTAGCTATGGAGGGGTTTTAGTGGATTTGAAACCCCCCTTGCTAATAAAGAAATGTACAAATTAGTAGTAAAAATAACTTCGTGAAAATAATGGCATTTTTCTAGGTTGGCGGGAAAGGACGCTTCATAATTGTATCACTGGTAGGTAACTCTGTATTTACGCTGCATGTCTTAGACAATATTGCCAAAGTGACAGCGACTGAAGCTGTGCTTTAGATGGCGTGGGTAAAAACCATGTTAAGATCCGCTATTTATATACATATGCATAGCTGGCTGGCTAATAAAGCATTTGGATCGGAGACTGAACACCCGACTAAACTTATATACATTTTCATGGCATTAGTAGAATCAGTTAGCAGAAAAGCGTTAATTCTTAATTGACCTCTTAATTCAATTGCAGATCAGGTGGACCCTAGGTTTCAAATTTGAATCTGCTATAGGTACATAACCTACATACATGACAAGATGTAGAACATAATATTCAACAAAGATACATATGGTTTGCTGTAGAACTTACAGAGGAACTCAGGTCTCACCTTCCTCACAATTTGAAAGTACTTAAAATGACAAATAGGTTTTCTATAGAGGAAACTTTGAAAGCGTTGAAACTTCCCATAATTGACATTGCACTTGAGTTAGGCTTAAAAGATATTGACTATTAATAATTCAGTGGCAGAGCATAACGCACACTAAATGGAAAAATTCAAGAAACACAATCAAGTTTTGGGCAGGAGCAGACACATTTCGTAATGCAAACAATGAAAATCCATATGATAAACTGCTCTCATTAACATTTTCAATTGTTAGTCTGTCATACTCAAGTGCTGATGTGGAGCGTGTGTTTAGCCAGGTGAACATTGTTAAATGTAAGCTGAGAAACCGTATGATGTCAAATTGTCATCCTTTTTGTGCGATTTGGACTTAAAAGAACCAACAACGGAGTTACTTTGATATTGGATTATGGTGAAAATAGAAACTTATGAAATCGGGGTTTTTTGCTATCCACAGTAATTCTTGGTTAATGAGGAACGTTTTGGTGTAGTAGATGTTGCTCCGGGAGTAATATATTGTTCACACCCCCACCCTTTTATGCGGCCGTTCTTACATAGTCGTTTTGTAAGTTAAGTCCAGTGTTATTTAATCTGTATATTGATGATATCCTCACTGAGATAGGAAGGAATAATAATTGGTTGCCTATGATAAATAAGGTATCAATCCCTGGGTTATTATTCGCTGATGATTTAGTGATAGGATCAGTTTCAACGATTGGTCTGAAGCAGTCCCTACAGCAAATGAACAAATACTATGATGAGTGGAATCTGAAAGTAAATCAAGAGAAGACTCAAATTATAGTGTTTAAGAAAGGTGCCAAACTGGGCAAGTATGAAAAGTGGAAGAATGGAGAGAAGGAATATAAAGTGGTCAGAGATTGTATATATTTAGGGGTTAAAATGGATAGGGGTGGAAAATGGGAGAAACAGAAGAAACTGGTATTGACAAAGGGGAAAGGGGCAATGTCAGCGATTAGAGGGTGCAAATATAGAATACCAGATATAAATGTTAAATGGCTAGAGAAAATATATAACACAGTAGTTGAAGCAAAACTGTTATATGGAATTGAAATATGGGGAGTAGAACGAGGCTGGGAAGTGATAGATATGGTACATAGGAGCTTTTGCAAAGAAGTTTTAGGCCTGCCAAATGCTACAGTTAAGGAATTTGCTCTAATTGAAATGCAGAGAGTGAGGGGGAAGGGGTAATAATGGAGAGAGCTCTTAAATATTAGTACAGACTATTAAATTTAGAAGAGAAGAACTTGTTGAGGCAGTGTTTGGAATTCCAAGAAAGGAGCTTAAAGAAAAATGGGTGGAGTTATAGTATACAAACTAATTTGGAAAATAGTGGTCTAGGGGAAATCTGGAGGAGGGAAAATAATGTTAAGGGTTTTTAGAAAGAAGCTAGGCAGAGGTTTGAAGATATAGAGATACAAAATTTATTTAGCAACATTGGGAAGAAAAGTTCCTTGGAATCATATATATTAATAAAAAATGTATGGGCTAGAGAACAGTATGTGGATAACTCAAATAAGGAACAAAGAGAAAGTATTGCCTGGGACGAGCAGGTGTATGGAGACTAATAGGAATGAGAAATAGGTTCCCACAGAACCAGTGTCCAATATGTGGGGAAAGAGAAGATTTAGAACATATCGTTTTTGACTGTAAAGGTACACAGCATTGGAGAAAGGAAGCTATAAATGGGAAATGGTTAAAACTGGACAGGAAAGTAGCTTTAAGCAAGATTTTTAACAAGGATAGTAAAAAGGTAGGAGAATACTTGTCCAAAGTAAAAAAGAAATGGTTATGGACAATAAAAAGAGATGTAAATTAATTTCATCAAGTGATGTAAAGTTATTATTATTATTATTATTATTATTATTATTATTATAAGATTATTATTTTGGTATCATTACTATTATTTGTATTATTGTCATTATTAGCATCATTTTTTATGTTATAATAAGAGTGTAATATGGGTAGAATATGGCAAGATGACAGCTTGGGCTGATGTATAGCCATATTCTAAGGAAGATTGGTAGCACACATAAATAAATAAATAAATAAAATATAGTCGTTTTTGGCTACTTTAGGAAGGAATTGCTGCCAACGTGAATCATCCGAGTTTTAGACGCGCAGATCCCTCGGCTACGTCCTGTCGTTGCCGGCCGCAACTGCTACACTCCTCTCCTAAAAAACATCCCTCGGCTACGCCTTGAGGCCGAGGGCCTTAAATCGTGTTTTCAGCTATGTTGGGATTTCAAATGTTAGCAGCAGAAAGACAACGCAACCAGCGCTCATGATGCCACGTGTGAGAAGCATGCGATGCGACTTCTGAGTGTCAGTAATATGGAACAACAGTGACAAAATGTGCCATATATTCATAAAAATAAGTAAAGCACTATGTTATTTGTTCTTTATTATGTGTAAAGTGTTGAAGTCAATAAAAGCCATGCAGTGTATGCGTGTGTTACGTGTATATAGTGATACCGACCATAATTCAATATCAAAGTTTATCGTCAACAAGTGCTGCTATTTTTATAAGCTTCCTGAAAGTTTACTTCAAATGATTGGTACCAAGGCTAATTGTTCAACAGCAGCTACTTCTAGTTCCTCCACGGAAACTAACACAGAGCAGGACTAGGAGGAAGAAGACGAGAAAAAAATATTTTGAGAAGTTATAGGAGATGGTTTTTATTTAGCCATTTTGCACTACTGTTTGGCCTTTTTTTATCTTTCATTTAGCTTCTTTCTGTGGAGATGAGTTGACAACACTGGCTCCTCGTTGTTGATCCAATTGCGGCGACTTTCAAATCTTGCCGGATTCAAATCTTAGGCCCCATTTATGCATGCGATTTCATGCCGTGCGACGCGATCTGAAAGAGCATTAGATTGAATGGAAGCATTTATGCAATGCGACGTGCTGCACCATTGCATGACCTTTCAGCTCGCATGACACATGCGGCAGTGGCAAGACCTCAATATATACGCGTGTGTATGAGTCTTTATGCACGTCGCATTGCGGCATTGTGAGGAGAATAAGCGTTTGTAAAAATAGTTTGTACAAGAGTAGAGAGTCATGTGAGTGCAACACATCAGATTTTTTCTCCTTCATCACTTTATACTCCTATTTCTATAGTATGATTATCTGTATCAGGTGTTGGTATCAGTGTGTCTACTACACGTAGGACTTGAATTCTCTCCGATCTTCTTATTTCTGCATTAATTGTAGGTACTAATGTTACAATTTCATCTTGTTCAATATCTTATCCCCAAGGTATTTTGCTAATTTTTAGCTAATATGTCGAGCCATATGTATAAATTTTTATTTCTTAAAATTTATGCTATCTGGTATCCACTTAAAACTTGCTATTCTTGTATTGTCTCATAATAATATGTACATTCAAGCAATACATGCTCTGGGGTTCCTTGCTAACTGCAAAAATTATAAATGTCGTTCTGTATTTTATTAGCTATCTTCCAATAGGCTTTATAGGGGCCATGCCCCGTTAAATGTACCTATTAATCCCATTGTTGGTTGGATGTATTTCAATTTGAACGTTCCGATATGTTAAATAAATAAAAGGTTCTCCTTCCTGTATCACTACTTTCCCATTCCTGCTGCCAACTTGACTGTAATTATGTTTTATTTCCGTTATGGTTTTACGTATTTTCCCAATTATATCCCTCACCTTATCTAATTCACCTTTCTTTGACAAAAAATTTATTCCTCAATTTTATCACTAAATCTATTGGCCAGATTCCTGTGGAAACCAATAATGCCATTGTAGGTGTAGAGTCGACTGCCCCTATAAATCTTAGTGAAATTTTTCGTTGTGTTCTTAGCAAGATTTTAATTTGTACATCATTCATTCGAAATGTCCATACTCTTGCTCCATACGTCATAATAGCCCCAAAAATACTACTGTGATATGTTGTATTCATGCTTAATGGAATTTTGAAATTTGATTGAATGATTCTGGCTAATTTCATGATTATAGTTTCAGATTTATTTCGAATGTATTCAGTATGTTTTCTGAAATGCAATTTTTGGTCTAAGTATATTTCCAAACATTTTACTTTTTTTCTGTCTTCTAATGTTCTGATTGTCAAATTTAATTGTTGGGTCTCTTTTCAATTTTCCCTTTAAGATTATGTAGCATGGCTTTTCGGAGACATTTGCAATTTTGACGTGTTACGCCAAGTATTTAATTTGATTGTTAACTTATTTGAACCTCTTTCCAAATCCTTTCTATTATAAATAACACATCGTCAGTACAGGCTATGATGTTTTTATATCCATGACATTATTCAGTTAGTCTATAACGTCTTCAATACGATATCCCAAAACAACGGTCCTAAGATGGAGCCCCTAGGACATCTTTGGTAAGTTCTTTATCAACAATATGTTGTATTTCTTTGATATACACTTCCCTATCAGTGCAGTAAATTTTTAAACCGGCATATGCCATTTAGTATAATTCTTTCATTTTAACCTCTCAAAAAGATGAGGCCACCGCAAATTATCAAAGGCACCAGAAATGTCCACCACTATTCCAATAATACACTTAGCTTTTGAGGATTTAACTGAACTTATCAGTTGATTTCCTGGGTTGAAAAGCCCTTTTCTAAACCCAATTTGTTTTTTCATTTAAACCGAACTAATTCTATATTATCTTATTCTCTTACATATTAGCTGTTCAAATATTTTCCCAAGCTGTTTAACAAACATATTTGTCTATATGATTTAGGTTCTTAGTATTTCTGTCTAAGCTTTTCTTCAAAATGGTGACTTCGGCCTCCTTCCAGCAGAGTGGAAAGCGAGCTTGCAATATGCAGTCATTAAGTTATATAAATAAGAACGGTGTGATTTTGTCTTCTAAATGTATTAATACTCCAATGGTAATGTCATCTTGACCAGCTGCCTTCTTCTTCTTTAAGCTTTTTATGACGAATTTAATTTCAGTATTGTCGAAAGGACAAATTACTCTTGAATTGGAAAAAGGAATGTCCATGTTAATGTATTTCTTCATCTGTTGAATAGTCATCGTCGGGAAGTAATGTATTTAACAGAAGAATTACGAAATGATTCCAATTTGTTGTGAATTATCCGTCTTCTTTATTTAACATTGTTAAAATTTTTGAATGCATTACCCTTTCTGTAATTATTTTATAGGGCATCTCCCATATATTTGTGTCAAAAGTTTTTTCTACAAAATGTTGCCATGAATTCTTTCTGATTTCTTCTAAGAGGTCTTTAAATATATTTTGTGCTTGTCGATGGTTATTTCAGTTTATTTCCTTCCCTTCTGCAACTATATTTTTTTATATATTCGTCTACCTTTTCTAATTCGTTTTCTAGCCATTTGTAAACGATCGATCCAAACAGTATCAGAACATTCCTTTGCTTTAATTTTGGGTACTATCCTAGATATTACAGTTTGAATTGCTCTTGTTAACTTAGAAGCTTCTTGATCCACTGAAGAACCAATATGCTCCAAATGAATGTTATCAAGTTGCTCTTTCATTTCCAGCCAATTTGCTTGTGCTTAATTATAAATTATTTTCTCGTCCCTTATTTCTTCCTTTTGACAGTTTTCAAAACAGTAGTCAAAATAAATTAATCTATGATCACTGGAGGTCATATCCTGATCAACTTTCCGTCGTCCTCCGTGGTGTAGTGGTTACCATGCTAGCCTCTAGTTTCCAAGGTCGCGGGTTCAAACCCGGAGGAGGGCGATGGATTTTTTCGGGCGTAAAAATCCTTAGCATGGTTTCCTTCGGAAGGGAAGTAAAGTCGGTGGTCCGTGTCGTATATTTACATCACGTAAAAGAAACTCAAGTCTGATAAAGAGGCCTCTTAGCAAAATTGCCGGTCTTTCACGCCCATTATAGAATGGGACGCTAAGTACCACAGCAGCTAACCAGGTCCATAAATAAAACTGAATTTAATTTTTATTTTGACCAACTTTCCAATTTATAATTTTTTTTTCGGATTTTGAATTGCAAAGGATTAGTTAAATCAATATTGCTCGACACTCAAACATTGTTGAGTAGACATATGTTAGCAGTTGGTACGTCCGTTACATTTTATAGAAAAAGGGACTTGATATTCGTACAATATTTTGCTCAAAACGACTTGTTAGTGTACTGCAGTGATGTACAAGGTTAGATGGACCAGTTCAACACTCCGTATGCGCCAGGTGACTAGAGACTGTTTATTGGCTCATGTAAAGGAAGCCTGAAGGCAGTTCTGCTGCACAATGGTAACATGCATGCCTCAATACCTGTCGGCCATTCTGTGCACTGAAGGAAACACATGACAACATTAAGGTGCTTCTTACTACCATTCATTATGAGGATCACAATTGGATAATGTGTGGTGATTTGAAATGTTGGGTACGGTTCTAGGACAACAATCAGGATATACCAAGTTCCCCTGTTTCATCCATGAACGGGACAACGGACTCGTGACAAACATTGGGAGCAAAAACAGTGGCCCCGAAAGTTGGAATTGGTTCCAGATAACAAAAGTATCAAGTGTGATCCTCTAGTGGAAAGATGCAGAATACTTTTGCCACCTCTGCACATCAAACTGGGCATAAAGAAGCAGTTTGTCAAGGCATTACCTAAGTGTGGCAACTGTTTCAAGTATTTATGTTACAAGCTCCCCAACCTGTCAGGTGCTAAGTTGAAAGAGGGCGTGTTCACTGGTCCCGATATTCGGAAACTATTGCTAGATGAAAATTTCCTTCATTCAATGAATGCCGTGGAGTGAGAAGCCTGGACTGCCTTTAAGTGTGTGGTTCAAAACTTCTTGGGAAACAACCGTAGTTCAGACCATATCGACATAGTTGAGAACATGCTGACGAAATTCAAAATGCTGGAATGCTCAATGAGTTTGAAGTTACATTTTTTAAATTCGCATCTTGACTTTTTTCCTCCAAACCTGGTTGCTATAAGTGAGGAACAGGTGAAAGATTCCACCAGATATCAAAGACATGGAACAACGATATCAGGGAAGTTGGGGTGTTCGGATGATAGGCGACTACTGCTGGATGCTTCATCGTGAGCACACGGATATTCCCATAAGAGGTAAATAAGGGACAACGCCATGATAACTAAGAAAGCATGGAATGAATGATGTTAGTGCATGTATTGTATCACATTCTCTGTATGCATCTGTTCACTGTGTGCATATTTCAATATGTTGTTGTTTTAAACTTCTATCTTATATCGGCATGATTCATGTGCCACACACACACACACACACACACACACACACACACACATATATATATATGTGTGTGTGTGTACTACCTCTATGTGTGATATCATTATTGCAAACATGCAGTTTATGGAAAAAATGCGAGTAGTATGATGTTTAGAGTATCATTTGGAATTCAGGAGGTCGAAATACACAAAGAAAACCTACATGTCCAAAACAAATTCACTGTTGCATTGTGTTATCTATTAATATTAATGCCAAATACTAATATCTTAAGTGAGTACTCTGAAGACCTGTTGCGTGTCATATTTTAAAGAAAGATTTGAATGTGGCATTATCTTCCATATTAGCAGTGTGGCATCTTGAATGTTCTAATTTTGCAGTCACAAAATCATCTATTACATCTGAGAAATATAAATCGGGTGGTAATTGGTGTTTTATAGATAAATGGTTCAGTTTCTCTTCTCCCCAAATGGCTCTTTATGAGAGACAGTTTACTAAAACTTCTATCGTCAGAAGCAATACTAATTGCCAAAGTACAAAATAATCTTAGAGCAATACACAATTGAGAATTACTGACTGAAGCTTTGCTTTATAAAGTTTAGTTTTTTAAACCAAAATGGAGCAATAAAAATTCAGTTTCTGCATGTCTTCATTAAGCTTTTTTATATTTTGCTTTTCCTACAGTAAAGTTATATCCTAGCTTTGTGAAATAACACTCACAAAATTGATCTTTTCAAGAATATTTGTTCGAACTATTTTGAGAATTATTCTTAAATTTAGTGAAATGATCGATCAATCATGTTACTTCAGCTACAGCTTCTTTGATTATGTTACAGTCTATCTTAGCACAATGAAGAGCTGAAATTATCTGTGTTAATCTTTCAGCTAAAGGTTTCACACCGTCTGCTATTGAACTCGTCGAGATTCTGAGAGTTTGTGAAGCTTCTTGACCAGTTCGAGGACTACATTAAAACTAACACAATTGATTTACAGTTCAGAAAATGTTATAAAACTCTGTAAAACCTCTGGCAACATGGACACCTACGAGATTACGAGAGAGGAGCACAAGGTAGGTAAGTTGCAGACAATCCCCTTAATGATTCAAATATTCATCCTGTGACCTACGAGGTAATTAATGGACAATTTTTTCCTCTTCTCGCTTCTTCACATAAGTATATTCTTTTAAATATGGATGATATTTTCCCAAGATGTCGATCGCATCTAAGAAATTGCCATTGTCATGATCTCATAATCTGCTCTTATACTGCCTCTAAATGAAAGATTTCTAGATTCAAGGAAGAGGGTACACCCCTTTTCAGCAACTCTTTCATAAATTCTCGTTCTTGAAAGCTGCAAACTATACCAAAAACTCATAAACTCTGTTCCAGATTTCTCCAAGACACATAATTAGTTTTATGGCTACGACTGTTTGCATGCTGAGGTAGGCTCTTATATAAATTTTCCCATGATGATCCAGTCTAATCAAACCCCTCTCATATGCCTAATATAGGTTTGCAAAATGATATTGAATCAGAGTCTTCAAACAACAGTCATGGTCCACAGAAAAACTTTGTTTTTGAGTTTCGCCCTAAATTAACAGTTTGTTTCCATTTACCATTTCCAGAAGAATATTTACAGTAAATATGATGCTCTGTAAATATCCTCTTTTTGAGTCATAATATTCTTGCAAACTTTCAATATTTATTTCAGGCAAACATTTCTAACAATTATTTCTCTCACATTTATAATCTTTGGTGGCCATGGCCAGAATCTGAAGAGTCTCAAATATCGAAGAAGACATCATTATATAATCCAACCCAGCATTCGCCCAGCAACAAGGAAAAACCCATGGTAGAGTGGCTGACCCAATGGTAACAGGACCCGAAACCTCCCAAATGGCGAGCCTTGCACATTACCGTGTAGCCATCTTGCTTGTTTCTTTGAAAGTTTACAGAAATACTTGAATCAAATGAGAAACTTTACTTGCATTTGTCAAGGTAGTTCAAATGGTAAGAGCATCAGCATATGTAGCTAAGGATCCATGGTTTGAGTCCCAGTTGTGAAATTTAATTTTTCAAGTCTGATTTAACTTGTCTACAGACTGCTATCGTGTAAAGAACGATTATCAAATATAAATTAACCTTAATAGAGGTTAACTATAAACCCTGGAAATGAAAAACAATCGCTATTTATTTGAGATTGTGATGGTTTACCAAGATACTTGAATAGATCAGAAGGTTTAATACATATGGACATCTTACCATGGTAGCTCAAGCTGTAAGAACATCAATACTGAGAGTTGAAGGTCCATGGTTTGTGTCCTAGTCATGGCATTGCATTTTTCATGTCTAATTGAACTTATCGATTGTATACTTATGTTTTAGTACTGGCATACACTGGAACGTGTGGAACAAAATTCTACATACATATCTCAGTCCTATGGAGGTTCTCCCAATCCTCAGTAGCAGCCACATTGTTATACGCGTCCTGTATTAAATATTACAACCTTTTCTGAAATTTTATGTTCCACCTGCAACTGATCACGGAAGATAGATCCTGGCGCAGTGAGTCTCTCGGGTGTGTTAAAAAGGTTTTTTTTTACTCTTTTATTGGTTTGAAATGTGAAATTTGTTGTTTTGTGTTTTTATTGTCTGCATTCTAAAGAAAAGCTGAACTCGAGGTGATTTTAAGAGCATTATAGCTATTAATATTCAGTTTAAATGTTTTAAGTTTACCACACAAGGCAGTTTAAGACTCAGAAGTTCTCATAATAACTACACAAAATATTAATAATAAATATTTCCTAATTCGACCAACACCTTTGTTGAGTAACCACTTTCTATCACTTTAAACTAGACAATACGAATACAAGAAAGGAGAATATACATTGTAAATTAATTTTGTTTGCTGAGAAAACACAAATGTTAAACGCTTTTTGAGGAATGTTTACAATTGATTAAAAATATACGCACATTTTTTCTTCTAAATATGTAAGATGAAAATTAGGTATTTTGTCGCAGTAATCTGTTCGTGTTATCCTTTTTACTTGGCGCCTGTTATTGTTTTACTATTTTGAATTTTGGCTTCTTTGTCCTCCGGCTAGCTATTATTACTCAGTCGAGCAAATATCTCTGATCAGGGCGTGTAAACGGAAAGGAGTTGTTACTAAAAGATAACACTGATAAAAGAATTTGTTTTTACACTTGTATTGCCGTCACACTTAATTAATTTCACATATTTAATCTTGATACACGCCTGACTGAAACTGTTATATTTCCGAATGTAACTATAATCACTTATTTACCACGCACTATTAATTCCCGTACTTCACATTTTGTAACTAACTTTACGACGCGAGAGATTCTGTAGAATTGCGTAATGTGTACCTCGAGAATGATTCTTTTGAACTGCCTGACGTGTACCTCGCGAGATAGATTTCTTAGAACTGCGCGACATTTACCTCGTGAATGATTGTGTAGAACTGCGCGATACTTGCTTTTGGCTCAAGAATTTATACTCCCTCACCCCGATATGCCTAAACATTATAATAGAGCTGCTATTGGTTAATAAATCGCGCCAACATTAGCGTCTGTTTTATAAGCCAATCACAATTACAAAAACATATGCTCTAGGGAAGATATTCCCTCCATTTCTAAAGAAAGGCGCGCTACCCTGACGTTATTTGTTTGTCTCTTCTAATTGATAAACAACTCACCCCATCGCTTCATTGTTACTCACTCCTATTGTCAGTTTCAGTGAGGCTGTGTAAACTTATTTCATAACAATGCTTATAACTAACAAACATCTAAAATCATTGTCATGCAATAATGCTCATTTACACTACAATCACTATGGCATTTACAGTGTTGTGATATAAAATACTGCCTCAATTTATGTTTTAAAGTAATGTAACGCAATTAATAGTCGGTTTAAACATTTTAAATTTGTCATAGAAGAAAGCTTAGGGCTTGAAAATATTTACAATAACTACATAAAACCCTATAAGAAAGAAACTAAGGTAGAAGCATTGAGTGAAAAAAATGCTTCCAGGGAAAGCATGGCAAAATAGTACACACAATAGCTGCTTGAAGGTTTGCCTTAAATAAACGAAGAAAATAATGTAGAAATATAAAATTTTAAGAAGTGAAGAACACTTTAAGTGGCTGACCAAATTACCTTATGCAAATCAGATCATAGCGAGTGCCCCTTCATTAGCTGTAGTCAATCTCCTCCTCCTATCATTTACCACTAGACTGTACTTTGAGGATGATCTCTCCAAGTCAACGTTTGGACTTGGGTACCACACATCCTCCAGTGCTGCAGCAGTATAGTCGTGGTATGAAAATTTTAGTCCACAAAATATTTCCATAACACTTATTTTCACACAGTCTTCCTACCAATCTATTCTTTGACTGTAGCGGCAAAAGCACTGTGGGATTCTAGGAATTCCTATGTTCCTGACTTCTGCATGAAGATATGGTGACATCCTTGAATACATTTGGCCATCAAACGATGATCCTGTTGCTTCTATGATTTTATGGCATGGGTCTGTCATCATCAAGTTCAACTTGACTAAAGCCAGTTGAGATGCACAAGAAATACTTCTACAACTGCTTTAAATTTACTGGGAAGCTGATTAGTTTTATTTTAGCACAATTTGGTTAAAAACTCCTTAACTGAAAAGTTTGAATGCTACCTCAGTGTCGTTAAGTTTCCCACGGAGTACACATATGGTGGGACAAGACGATCCTTCCAAGAAAGTGGTCAGCTCCATAAGTTGGCGGCATACAGCAGACACATGAACAGCTTGAAGCTTATCAGTTTGATTCATTGCAATGTGTTCTCAAATTTCCATTCTCAATGTTGCTGAAAAGCTTTGCAAGATATTCTACATGGTTGCAAAGTACATTGCGATTTGAACCATGAATTCCACCACTACATTCAATTCTTTTCATTTCCTTCAATTATTATATCCACAAGGTTTATATTTTAGGCCCAACATTAAACGTGGTTCAAGTTTTCAATAAGCCCTTGAAGGCTTTTTCACAGGCCGTCATGTAGCGCGCAGAGTCGATAGCAGCGGCTACAACATGCGCATTGTCTACATCATACATCCTTATGGTTCGAACAGTTAGGGCCATTAGCAGTGTCCAACACCTTGGAAGAAGCCGAATGTGTTCTTTGTTTCGTGAATGGAACAACCGGACGAAGCAACACATTAAAAATACAATTTCCATTTTTATCCGTTGTTTCGTCAAAGAGTACAACCAAGTCTTTATTTCTGGCATCTTTTATTTCGTCTCTCTCCTTTTGTCCCAACATGGGAATGTACTTCTTTCTTATCCAGTTGGCGGATAGTAGGTTCCCTATTCCACCTCGTATTTACTTGCTCATCCAGTTTCGAAGAGCAGGTTTATCCATCTTTTCTACTGGAATATTCATCACGCGTAACAAACGCTTTTGTTGTATCTAAAATAAATTCATTCTTCGTATCTTTCACACGACTGGCATTATTTATCGTCTCTTGTAAAGTAGCCACACGCGGAACACCAACTTGGGCAGCTTTTCGGCGGTTTGTATATTTCTCTTATTTGGTGTTTTTTTTCCAAGGCATCTTTACTCTTAAAGTCAACTTCGCAAAATTTGCATATTACACGATACTAAGTGCATTCAAACTTAAATTCCACAGATCACTCCTGAAACGTAACTTTAGCTTTCACATTTTAAAGCGTGGTTATAAATCACAAACCAGCGTCCAGCAACCAACTAAGCACCTAGCTTGCCGCGCGAATAAAGGAACAGGGGTCCACGTGCTAAGGGCGGGAACACAAGCCAACAATGAACAAGCGCCTATTAATAATAGTGGCGCCTCTCTCGTTCGCGCGGATGAAGTTCAACACACTTGTGATTGGTTCTTGGAGGAACGAAACACAGCTACAACCAATATAACGGGAAATTTTCCTCCGAAATGCTAAAAATCTCATAAATACCAAAATTAAGAGAAACATGTTTTTATTTCGCGAAAATGACAGAATTTTGTTCGATTTAAATTTCGTAGTCAATGAACAAAAACTATGCCACCTCTACTAATTGAACACAAACTTCTTAAGGCTATCATTGGTTAGCACCAAGTGGGTGTTCTATGTTATTTTAACTTCTGAATTAATTTCAAATGGCCGCTGCATTAAAGTTCATTCAGTTAAAGCTAAAGAAAGGGAAAACAAAGTCTGAATATCAGATACAAGCAAGCATTATAGTAAGAATTAGTGATGCAACATTTCGAAGTCTATATAAGTGCTCATGGTGGTCATTTATGGCACATCTGTAGAACTATACATGATCATAGAAGAACAGTATGCTAGCTTCTAGTTCCCGAGGTCGCGGGTTCAAACTCGGCGGAGGGCGATGATTTTTTTGGACGTAAAAATCCTTAGCATGGCTTCTTTCGGAAGGGAAGCAAAGTTGATGGTCCCCGTCGTAGATTTATGGCACGTAAAAGAACCTAAAGCCTGATAAGGGGGCCTCCTATCAAAATTACCGGTCTTTCACGCCCAATATAGAATGGGACGCTAAGGACCACAGCAGTTAAAGAGCGTCCATAAATAAAAACTCAATTTTTTTTTTTTACAGAAGAACAGTTTATTCCTGCATGTGCATGACTATGTAAACAAATGCTAAACTTGTATAGCATTGAACTACCTGCAAAATATAAGCTAAGCTAGTTTACTACTCTATAGCATCATAGCTAATTTCTTGCCTGATTTTAGATCCTTTTGTCAATGCAGAATGATTTTATACGTTTAGTTAATATCTTTTATACTCTCTGGATAGTTTTTCTCATTTGTTTTGTGTTTATCTTATTATAAAATCTATTTTTAGCTTCTTTTTCTATTGTAACCAGGGACAAAATCAGAAGAGAGGAAAATATTTCTTTAGAACTTAAGAGTGATAAAATCACAGTGAAAAATGCATACCTGCCTTTGTAAACCACCTGCACCTATTTTTATATTAGATGATGTGTATCTGGACACATTCTGTCATAAACTGAATTACAGAAAGCGTGAGCTTATACTAAATGGAAGGGATCTTAACTTCTCTAAAGGGTAAAGTGGTTACATGTTATTAATTTAGTCACTATGCAGAATTATTCTTTACTCAAAGAGTTGTACCTTAGATATTACGTGTATATCTAGGTGAGTCTTGGCCACTGAGCATTGTATTAACTATGGTGAACTTACAGTTAACAAGCAATACAGATCTTATGGGCTTCTAATTTTGTTACTCGCCACCGATTCTAAAGTATGAGTTTGCCTAAATTTACTTTATGGTGCCACTTATTGCTTAGGATTAAATAGTGCTATTTAAATGTATTTACAATGAACATGAACAGTTTGCTTGTATATTATTGCCTTTGCTGCTTACAAAGCATTACGGTTTCAACACTGTTATTGGAATAACCCTCCGTGGCTATCACTTCTTTGCTTCCACGTTGCATAGTTTTAACTTAAACGATTACCTATGTACCAGTGGCTTGTTATAAAGTGGAAAAAAGGAAGGTGATACAAAGAAAATTGTTTTTAGAGTCCTCTAGCAATTTTTTCCATTATGCCATGTTGCGATCCTACACTTCCAATTGGGTTTTTATATTCAACTTTACGGTTCGAATCTACCTAAAACCAATTTTTGCTTCCTCCTTTTTTTATTGGCTGCAAAGTGTATAGATTTTTTAAAAGCAAATCATATAAATGAAAATTTATAACATTTTACATGGTTATTCTGTGAGAAAATATTAATTTGAACATATACAATAATTTGTAAAATAAACCGAAGATGCACACGTGTTTGAAAAACTAAAGAATATCAACAGTAATATTGTTTATTTTTTGCTGATCATTTCAAGTAACACTGAGTTGTGATTGGTATAGAATATATACGTTAAAACAGAAGAGATTTTTCAGTCTTTTATAAAGCATAACATTCTGAATGAACTTGTTACTTGTTAAAATTGAGAGCAAGAGGATGTTCATTTCAACAGTAATTATCTATTATACTATCAGTGCAGAAAAACCTTAAAAATCAAGAAAGGCAAATGGAGTGTGGTTGGAACAAAATGCACAAAGTTCATGCCTGAATGTTCAGTGAGGAAGCAGATACAACATTGGGGAGCCTATGTTATCTTAATGGCAAATATATTGGATTTCAGAGAAATAAACCCCAGGCAAGTTCAAATCCATTGCCTTGTGGTCTTCTTTTATTTACCCATGTATGCTTATGTTGGGATCGCCATAATGCATGCACATTGTAATGTTACTTTTCAAATATTTATTGTGTCCAAAGTAAGGTTTTTACAAAAAAAAATTCCAAAACGTCTTTAGGGTACTATTTGACAATATTAGAATATGTTTGAAACAAATCGGTCACCAGGTGCTAAAGTAATTAATGAACGGGAACTATAAAAGCAAAAATTAATTGAGGCCATGAATTAAAATTTCTTGCCATTTTCTATTATTAATTATATAAATTAGGTTTATAGCATACAACATTGCTAGTTGCATTCGACTTTAGAGTAATGTTGATTATGATATTATTCGTTCATAACCCAAAGATTAGGTATGTACGGTTAATAGCTTAGTTTCAAGACATAAAATTCTAAAATAGGCACTGATTACATCATAAACACATGACCATTACAGCTATGTCACAGCATAGAACTCATTCTATGGTTGCAATCACTGGCTCTATGTGGCAACACTGTTGCCATAAGGTCTGTGAGGTTTTGACTATAAATTGTAATTTGTCATGAACTAACCATCTGAATCAACAAATGTATTCCTGGTTTTAAAACTACCTATTTGTATTCAGTAGCATAATATTTAATAATGTTAGTTATTAACCTGCAAACTCATTTTCAGAAAGAGTAGATTCAATTTTAAAACATTCATTTAGTTTTACTTTTACTGGACATGTTATTACATTGTGAAGTAATTCACACAGGATCATATACTTTGTTGAAACTTCGTAATCGTACATTTTAAACATAAATTAATCACAACGTTGGAAAATTATATTTGATTTGGGTTAAGAATGATATGAAGATTACAGAGTTCTTTTAAATATTGCATTTTATTATTTTGTGAACAAATTAAAATCTGCTCTTTATATTTAAATACACTGAGGGTGAATGATGAAAATTTTAATTTTCTAGATTCAAGCATGAAAGCAGATGATAAAGAGCTATGTTTTGTGACCTGTTTTACTTTCAAGCATTGTAGATTCTTTCTATGTTACCAGGGCTGAGGGACTAGGTACTAACATAAATCCTTAGCTTTCTTCCCAAGTGCATTACAAAGTTCAACATAATTTTACAGCAATGGGAAGGCACTAACATAAATGGGTAGCAGAGAATACCAAAATAGTACCACCTGCTTATAGGCAGTCCAGGAGATATATAGCAGAAACAGAAGCCTCAAATGTCTACTTACATGCTGTAGAGAAGTCACGAACCTTTCCCACTCTTTGGAATGGGAGTAGCTCGCCTGCCTCACATTCAAGAAGTCCCAAGTTCGAATCTAAGTTAGGGTGAGTTATCCAGATAAGGTTTCTTCTGGAGTTTTCTCTTATCCTGAAAATATGAGTGTCGGGTAACTTTGCGCTCTATGGACCCCAGCCTCATTTGAGCATAATTTCACCCATTTCATTCACTCATTCATCGTCCGACATGAACCTACAAGGTTAAAGAACGTCAAACTATATATTTTAGCAAGTGACTCCAAATGCTGCTGATTAACTTCATTCGTCGCTTAGACGCTCAGCGTAGTCCAACTTCCTCATTCATTCATTATCTGTTTACCCTCCTCTTATGTAGGACTTACATCCCCAGGACTTACAAGCGGGTGCCTGGGGTCAGAGGCCCGTCGAGGAGCAGACACTCATGGATCAGACAAAGCATTCAGGATGGGTGATCAGCCCGATGCCTGGAATGGGATGAAGGAAGTAGATGAAACGAAATGTTGGTGAAATGGATGAAAGGAAAGGTGATGATGGGGCAGTAGGTGGAATGAATGGCGGGGGAAACCGGAGAACCCGGAGAAAACCCGCCCAGACGCCGCTTCGTCCACCACAAATCCCACATGCAGGTCCCTGGGATTGAACCCAGGCCGCCTCGGTGGGGTCTAACCACTCGGCCACGGCGCCGCGTAGTCCAACTTCTTCGCTGCTCTTAACTGTCGACTGCACTTGACTGTCTCTCTGAACGAACTCAATCCCAACTCCGCAGCCTCTTATACAACCCCGCAACAAAGTGGGATGTTTCCTATGCGGTGGCTACTTATGGGGCGGCTACTCAAATCTGCCACCAAGGAAATTTCCAAAAAGACGGGGGCGCACTAAAGGGTTTGTTGCTTGGGCAATTATTGCGCGGGGCCGGCCAAAGATGTTAACAATCATGTGGCCAGGTAAGGTGCCGCATGCTCTCTCACTAATTTCGCGCACGTGGTCAATTACTCCCTCCTCAGGTCTAGTCGTCGCAATCAGCACCGTCGTAACGGGCTAGACGATTTAAGTGTACCACCAGTCACTTTCCTCGTAGCTGCCTCTGGACGCGGTGGACTATATAGCATTAATTGTCTTCACCACCACAAGTTATGGCCCTTGCCGTGGTTGTTGAAGCTTGGAGCAGCACCAAAACAAGAAATTCCTTCCAGACATTTATCGTCACGTGAACAGAATGTGGTGCGAGCACTTTGTTAATGATCACTTCGGTCTTTGTTCTTGCGCACGAAACTTTCTTCGCAATATCAGAATCGCAGTATAGTTTTGCATTTAGTTTAGGCGTGCAGTCCATGGATTTGTGGTGATGAACGACGTGAAATGCAAGTATTGGCTCTGCAGCGCTAATACGATATGCTGACTATATGGGCGGAGCAAAGAAACCTTTAATATCTGAAGCACCGGCAGAATTTCGTGATGTTTTATGTTTCTTAGAAGACAGGTGTACTTACAAATCTTGCGCATCTACAAGAGAAAAATTCGTCGTTTTAAAATAATGATAATCTACCAAAACTAACAATTATAAATTAAAACTCTTTAATTAATCGTCATATCAATATGCCGGTCCAAGTCAAATACATGAAAGATTAAAAAGATAAAAACAAACTATTTTATAACCTTAACTTTGTGTGCAACAGAAACATATGTTGCTGGAAGACAAATAAGGCATTGTGCTTCGTGTTCGCTTCTTCCTGCCTTGAACACTTATACTTTAATGACAATGCATTGTTGCATTTGCATTTTCGTTTCGACATTTCAGCTTGTAACAAAGGCACTGTGAATTAACTGCGGACTTTCTACTTCCTTGTTCTTCGACAAATAAAATGTAAATGGAAGAGAGAGTAAAGCACTGCTTTGCTTCGCCTCGGAGTGCAAATGCTGCGTTGCCACATCTCTCGTTCAATGGTACTAATGAATAGGTATGCTCTATGACTATAGCCGGTGTAGCCATATTGCCATAGTGAGTTGCAGTTGCGGCTAATATGTAGGACATTAGACACTTTTCAAAACTTTCCCTGGACGCTGCACAAATGGTTAAAATGTAGGGCATATCCGGAATTCCTGGACGTCTGGTAACTCTACGTTCAATGCTGTCTTCTGTTCCAACACCAGGTTCCTTTATCGCTGTTTTTCCAGGCGCGCCTTCACCACTACCTCGCTTCTTGCGGACAAAACCACACCCACCTTCAGGATCACCCTGGAGATCTCCGGATGTTCATTAGGCTCCGGAGCGTCACCTCGTCTCGGCCGGGTCGCAAGACCCTCCTGCCGACGTCGACCGCCTCTCGGGCTCCTTAGGGCATCGGATCCCAATATAACATCCTCGGCCACAATCGCGACGAACACCCACAGGCTCCGCCCCAGGGTCAGCTCTAGCAGATCCTCCTCCATAGGCAAAGTATCGCCCAATGCGGTCACTAGCTTGTAGGATCGATTCTGTTTTCTTGATGGCAAGCCCTTCGCCATGTAACGTCTGATTACGGTCACAGCTGCACCCGTGTCCACTAGTATCCGGCACAGCTTTCCTCGTATTCAGGCTTCCGCGACGAGGCTGTCATCCACTCTTCTGCTCAAGGCACGCAACGTCACTCGAGGGGATGGTAATGATGGTTCCGACGTTCCCCTCGCCACGCTGATCCTTATTGTTTACCGCTGCTCTTCGGCTTGGTGTGGAATGCCTCACAAGGTTTCCCTACTGGCCACAGCCCAACACACACTCCCTGAAGATCTTCACCGTCGTCTCTGGGTTGATTCCCTGTCCCCCTCGTATTGGATACTCCAAGTCTTCAGGGTAGGGGCAGTTGTTACTTGGCCACCTCCGTTCTCAACGCGGCCGTTAGCGCCTTGTGGATGCACAAGCGCCAAGCATTAAACGCTGTCATACCAAGGCGTCACGTATCCCGTCGACAAAGGAGTAGGCAGCTTCCTGGGACACGTAACTGGACGGGAGATTCACTAGAGCCTTGTTCAACAGCTTTTCAATTGCTAGGGCGATCTCCTGCAGCGTCTCCCCTGCCTGTTGCAGCCTTGACTTGAGCTGATTACGGTAGGTTGTGGCCAAACGATGGTTCCCGGTTTTAGACGGCCTCACAGATGTCTCCAGACGCCACTAACGTCGGGTTCGCATTCAAAACCTCCGCTGCACGTCTCTGGAGGCCTGGCTATCAGCTGTGCGGCTTCCTCCCCTGCTGACCATCGGTTGTGGGCGGCGATGTCGGTATATTGTCGTCGGCGGAAGACTTCGAAGGTTGAAGTTAGTCGTATTTTGGTGGCAGATGTTGTGCCGCGTCCTGATGTCTCGGTCTTCAGATCCTTGAGTCTCACGTCGATCATTCTTTCCAGCATGGCTTCAGTTGCTCTTCCTTCCAGGATGTTAAGCCGTTCCCCGAAGTCCTCTAGAGCGTTAACGTGTTGGCAAGAATTCCACCTTTCCGCCAAGCTTAATTTTATCGATAGCTCCGTCTTCATCTTCTACATTGCGGATTTCATTTTCTCCTCTATCTTCCCCATTGCAGAAGTCACTGTCGTTATTTATTTCCCATCTCCTCCATTCCAAATTCCATTTCGCGTCCATTTTCTCCGTTGCGGAATTCACTATCGTTATTGGGTTTCCTGTCTTCTCCATTGTGGAATTCATTATCGTTGCTTCATTTCCCATTTTCTCCATTCTGGATTTCATGGTCTTGATTTCAGCTAGTAATTCTTTAATCACTGTCTCCACCGTGGTATTCAATCCCATCCTGCTACCAGTTGATAAATGATGACTCCAAATGCTGCTGAACAACTTATTCCTTACTTAGACACAGTGTAGTCCAACCTCTTCGCTGCTCTTGGTCGACTGCACTTGATTATCTCTCTGACCAAACTCAACCACAACTCACTCATTCACTTGCTGCTGGTAGGCTGAGGTTCATCTGAGTGCTTTTGCTGTATGCCCACATTCAATAGGGTTTAACTTCAGGGTTTTTATATTGGGATGTGCTAAGGATGGCTTTTTGTGGTTTAGGAGGATGGTTGAAATAGAAAGGAAGCATATCCATACCAGCAGCCCCCCAACAAAGTGGTATGTTGTTCTCTATGCTGTGCTTCTCAAACCAGTTGCCAAGGAAACTTCCAGAAAGGTGGGGAGCACACATAAAGGGTTTGTTGCTTGGGCCATTATTATGCAGGACCGACTGAAGATGCTAGCACTTAGAGCCAGGTAAAGGGACTGGCACGTTCTCTCACTGACTTCATGCACATGGTCAGAATATATAAGAAAAGAGCTTAAGCCTTCTTCACAACTTTGTAATTATCAACATTCTGTTTTTACACCAGTAATATAAATACTTGGTAATAACAGGGCCCACTTCCATAGTGTGGAGGTAATGTCTCCACCTCACATTCAAGATGTACTGTGTGTGAATCTCATTTTGGTCAAAGTAATCTGGATAAGGTTTTTTCTGGGGTTTGCTCTTACTATCAGAAGATAAATGTTCTGTAATTTTCTAAGCTCTGTGGACCCTGGGCTTTTGTGAGCATCATTTCTCCCATTTCATTCATTACCATCTAATATGACCTACCTACCCTATTTGGCCAATTTAAAGGGAACTTAAATAAAAATAATAACTAATTAACTTAAATTAAAACATTAACTCAAACTAAAAATATAATGACAGGATTATAATGATCTTGATAATGTTAAAAGTCTACATTTTACATTGATGGTTCCACTGTATGTTCTGATTGGGAACTTACATATCCAGAAGAACCATGTGGTTCAAATAAGATGATATGTTCAACTTAGGATTCTCTATTGGAATATAACAGTAAAACAAACCTCCTCTGACCCAACAAATTTATTAGTAATCACAGAAGTCTTTTGGAAACAGTTTCTTTGAAATTCAGGATGAAAAATTGTGTCCTGCTCCATTAGTCACACCCCAACTAAGTAATTGGTATTGTGGGGCACACCTGTAGACTCCTGGATGAGTGCAAAAATATGTATTTGAGGAAATCTCAAAAAGTGAACAAATTAAAAAGAGGTACTATGTGAATGGGCCACATCTCCAATAAAAAGAAAAGAACTGTATCAGGAGTAGTTCATCCACAAGAGCTGCACTACCCTCATTGTATCAGACAATGATTTTTGTTTGTAACTTTTAGAGGATTGTTTGAATCTTTATTTGACAGTTTTGCTATTTTCTTAGGACTATATCTGGTTACAGGAAGCCCCATCTTTCTGGGCAACTGCATAAACTTGCTAACTGAGCAATATTTGACTTTCTCTGGTATCTCGATGTGGCAGCGGTAGGCAGATCCTTGTATACACTTTTGCAATGGCGAGAGGATGGAAGGGAGTTGAGGAGTAGGGAAAGGAAAGGTACAGTTTGAAATAGTACATGTGCCTGCAGGCCTATGCAGATCAGACAGGAAATGAAAGTCTTTTGCACCCTCTGTCTCCACCCTGATGCAGTAATTTGTATCACAAATTACTTAAATGTAAATAATGATTGTAATATGAATATGCATTTTTATGTGACATTGATTTCAGATGTTTATTAATTGTAATTATTATTGGGAAATAAGTTTATAGGGCTTTACTGAAACTGTCAATAATAGCGCAATAATGCAGCGAGGGGGTGAGCTGTTTATCATTATTGGAAACAAGGAAGTTACGTAATGTTGGCGCGTTTTCGGTAGAAACTTCTGGAATATTTTCTCCCTAAAAGCAATATGTATTCGTGGTTTTCATTGGATATTAAAATAGACGCTAATGTTGGCGCGTTTTATTAGCCAATTGCAGTTCAGTTATAATCTTTAGGCGTATCTGATTGCAGGCGTATAAATAGGCTAGGTTGGAGGTAAAGTCAGTCAGTCCTTCAGTTCGCCGAAAGCATTCATACACTACACGTCGTCTTCAGTCAGTCAGTTCGTCATACATCGGATATAGATTCACAAGTCACGCGCAGCAGAATTATGAAAGATCTAAAATATGGTAAAGTTAATTATACAAAAGGTTGAAGTACGTTGATTAAAAGTGATCAGTAAGAAGTTATTATAACAGTTTCAGTTTGGCGAGTATCTAGATCAATATGTAAAAGTGATAGTGAACGTGTTCGACAATAAAAATTATAAAACAAATTTCTTCATCAGTGTAATTTTTGGATAAAAGATTCCTTTCCGTTTCACAACCTGTATAGATACACATGTTCGACCCAAGATAAGATAATAGCTAGCCGGAGGACAATAAACAAAACTTCAAATTCTTTCGAACTCTAACACTGATGCAAATTGCTAACACAAGATGGAGCTATAAACCGAACAAAGAATGATGTCGCAAGATGGCTTCAACACTGATGTAAACAAACATTTGTAAGAATTACACTCGCAAATTGGCTCCCATACGTGGGGCAGTTAAAAATTATGTAACCAAACAAAACAAAAGCAGCACAACATAAGATCTTCAAGTTCTAATAATTTACGTAAAACATATTACGTAAGCACAACATTAATACTACATCAACCCCTTGGCCCCATCTGCCAAGTAATGGCTGTATGCTATGGTAAATGGATTGTTTACTTTCTTAAGGACTAAATGTCAGATATTTGTTAAGAGTTGGTATATTTTATAGGATTATAGAACATAACTGTTTAGCAGTAGCCAACATATTATATTTCTAGCTAGAATGTCTTCTATTTACAAGATAACTGCACTAACAGAATCCTTTTAATGAAGCATACCAAGGGCAAGTTTACAGATTTAGGAAATTTTTATATGAATGACCATCGATCATTAGCTCAGTGCTATGTTTCTTTGGTGCGACAGCCTATAGTAACTTGGTGGTGGTATGAGTGTTTCTGAACTTCAGAATAGAAGGGTTGACTTTATTTAAAGGAATAAATTTTCACAGATACTATTCATTTATTATTACTACTGCATGGAGCAAAATGTAAGTACAAAACCCTCACTTAAGAAAAGAAAAAAACTTATACAACTTTCATACAAACATGAATTCTAAGTATTTTTAACACACTTCTTGAAGCAATGACTTATTTAATTAATATATGAAAATAAGATAGAAGCAGTGATGTGTTTTTTAATTTAGTTAAGGTGAGATGGAATTAGTTACACTAACATCACTTATGTTTACTCACTTGTCATGTTTTGGGAAATGGTTTGTTCCCATCATCAGAAAGTATCTGACACTTGGACACCTTTTGATGATGGAACAAACCATCTCGAAACATGTTAAGTGAGATATAAGTGATGCTTGTGTAACTAATTCCAACTCACCTTAAGTAAATGCAATGACTTATTTTTCCCTTCCGTTTAATTGTTATTACAGTATAGGTGGAACCAAAGGAAGAATTAACCATGCTTACAGTTAGATGTTAACGAATCTCATATACTAAAGTGACTGGACAGATACTGATTTATTTTTGTGGTACATTTAATAATTGCTATTTTTAAAGCAAAACTTTGATATAACCAACTCCACTGCAGCATCTCCAATTCATAAATTTACAAGCCGCCCCTGCTGTGCATCATAAATTTCTCTATTCTTTACCAGTTAACAGGTATCCCTTTCTCTTAGTGTTATATTGTTATAATAACTATAAAAGTGACTATTCTATCCACTCTATGTTCATCACATATATAGTTTCAAATCAAATAATAAGAATACAGTTAAATGCTCAGACTCAACTGTTTATATCACAAGAGATTTTTATCTGTATAATGAACCTATATATATAAAAAAAGAAGAATCAAACAATTTTTAAACATATTACATGGATGGAATATAAAAGTAAACTTAAGCCTGTTGAAACTTAAACATAAAATAACAAATTTTTCAGAAATGGCCATTGCTATGGAAACAGTTATGTTACACATGATATGTTTTAAGAGCTCTACAACATTTTTACTTTCTGTATCACTGACCTAATAGGTAGAGAAGGTATTGCATTCCACCCAAAATTTCAATATCGAGATTTCACCTGAAGTTGATGTTTCAAAGCCTCTTGAATCCAACAAAAGCATATTTAGAAAAAGGTCCATGTGTATGTCTGTGAACAGCATCACCATGCAACACATTTCCTCTCCTCAAGTTACGTAAATGAGGGGCTTTTGGAATCCCCAAACTTCCTAGGTGGTTGGGTTAACTTGGAATCGTACTGGGTCTAAGAGGCTAAGGAAACTTCGGATCGATAGGGGGACATAAATAATTTAAAGGGTAAACTGGTATGAGTAATAATTATTCAACAACTATATGAATACAAATTGTAACAATTTAACACATAAAATATAATAAGATGTGTATAATATATATATAAATTATTTGTCTGTGATCTGCACAGTCAACTATTTGGAAATAAATTGTATTGTATTGTACTTATTTCTCCAATGTAACTACATTTTACAAGGATCATCCAATTATACAAAAATATACAAAAATATAAAAATATAACAGTGAATATACATAAGTAACAGTGAATATACATGTATATAAGAAAATGAGAGGTGAAAACATATCTTATTTTACAGTGTTTATATTTGCTTTTTTTGTATTCTTCTACGGAGTAGAAGGCATTTTCTGTCAGATAGGATTTAATGGCTTTTAGTTTTATCTTTTCATTTGTTATCTATTTCAATTGTGAAGGTAAATGGTTGACATATCTTTGGTGTTATTTTCTATGCATTTGTGAGTTAGTGTCCCTCTTAGTCTATTTCTGAAATAGTTATTTTTTGTTCTGGTATTATGGTTATGAATGTTCATATTTTTGTTCTGATTATTGTAACTTTTTACTGCAAATTTAATACATTATATATATAGTGAGGGTAATGTTAAAATTTTGTGTGTCTTATATGCAGTTCTAGATGTATCAGTTTTTTTCATTTTTAACATTATACATATTGCTCTTTTTTGCAACTTGAATATCTTTAAAACTGAGGATTTTTGTACTGTACCCCATAGAACAATCCCATAACTTAAGTGGGAGTGGATGAAGGCATAATATACTTGTATGATACTTTTTCTATCCATTATTTGTGTTGTTTGTTTTAAAATATATAATCCCATGTTAATTTTTTTTATGACTCTCTCGACATGTCTGTTCCATTTCAGACTACTATGTATGATTAACCCCAAAAAGTTTGTTACTGTGACTTGCTGAATTTGTTTATTTTCTATTGTTAATTTAATGTTGGCTTGTGTTTTATTACTCACACTGATTTGCATCCACTCTGTTTTGTTTATATTTAACGCCATCCTAGGTTTGCCAACTGTCTGCTAATTATATCTAGTAGTGCATTTACTTTTTTTTGTACCTCTATTTCTGTTTTCCCTGTGACTACAATTGTGCTGTCATCTGCATAACCAATAGCTATTCCCTCTGCATCTTTTATGTGTTTAAATAAGTTGTTAATGTATATTAGAAATAAGTATGGTCCTAATTTTGAGCCTTGTGGCACTCCATGTGTTATTGTTATAAAAGCTGATCTGATTTTAATTAGATTTTCACCTGTATTGTGTATAAGTTCAACACATTGTTCTCTGTTTTGCAAATACGAGCTTAACCATTTTAGTGGAGTGCCCCATATCCCATAATTTTCAAGTTTTTCAATGTTTACACAATCGAATGCCTTAGAGAGGTCTAGGAAGATTGCTACTACATATTCTTTTCTATTTATTGCGTTTACAATGATGTCATTTCCTTTGCAGATTGCCTGTATTGTTGACTTTTTTTTTTTGGAACCCAAATTGGTATTCTGAGAGGATTCCAAATTTTCTGCAGAAACTCTGTAGCTTTCTAAAAATAGTTCCTCTATTATTTTGGAGAAAGTTGAGCATAAGGATATCGGTCTGTAATTTTCCATTGCTAGTTTTGAATTCTTTTTCTTGTATATTGGTCTAACTGCTACCTGTTTTAACTTATTGGGAAATGTTCCAGAATTAAAAGATTGGTTGGTAAGATGTGTAAGTATGTCTATAAATTCATATTTACAGTGTTTTATCATCTCATTTGTGAATTCGTCCAGCCTGCTAGACCTTTTACTTTTTAATGAGTTTATCTGTCTAGTAACTTCCTCTTCTGTAATTTCTCGTAGCATCATAGAGTTACAAATGTTATATTCATTTATTGGCTCATTATGAGTTTGTTTAATTCCTGGAATTTTTACAATGTTTATATAGTATTTGCTAAAGCATTCGGCTATGTTTATTGGATCTCGTATTAACACTTTATTGTTTTCAATGATCATGTTTTCCACCCATTTTGGCTTGTTTTCTTTGTGTGTTGCTTTTACAATCTTCCATGTTACTTTTATTTTATTTTCTGCATTTTTTATTAAACTTTTATTATGCAACTTTTTTGCTTCCTTTATTACATCATTTAAAATTTGCTTATATATTTCCATGTAGAGTTGTGGTTTATTTATAAATGGAAATGCACTGATGTGAATTCAGATGTTAAAGAATTGGGTCCTATTCTATGCATTTCATAATAAATTGACCTAGCCAAAGACATATAAAAATAGAAAAGACATAAAAAAAATAAAAATCTTGTGTGCAAGATAAAACAAATGTTTAAAAGGAAGCATTCAATACAAGTCATTCACACTTGAATACAAGTGAGTACAATATATAACCTTCAATTACAACTTGGGTATTAAACCAATGAAAAGCTGAATTTAAGGTAACTTCCTGCTTGGCCAACTCAGTTCATATAACATAAGAAAAGTTGAATTCACAGTGAGTTAACTGCTGCATTAAACCATGGCTGTTAACACAGCTCAATAACAAGTTGCACAGGGTTAAAAGAGTTGAAAGTATCATCATATTATCCTTATGCATTAAATCAAAATTTTGAATTTTGAATGGTAGATGATATCCTAATGAGAGATATCAAAAGTCTACTAAAGTTAAATACAAAGAAATACATTACCAAATATAATCATGATCTAACGTGGTTCACTAGTGCCAATGACGTAAGCAACTGGCCAAAGCCAGAAGTGTTGACTCGTCGAGGTTGAAATCTCTCTCTGGGTCGAAAATCAGGAAAGACCAGCCATGCCGACAGGAGGTAGATGGAGGGGGTAACTTCCATATTGCAATGACATGGTATAGCCAACTTAAGCTATGCTTGTTACCATGCTAGCCTCTAGTTTCTGAGGTCGCGGGTTCAAACCCGGCGGAGGGCAATGGATTTTTTTTCAGGTATAGAATTCCTTAGCATGGCTTCCTTTGGAAGGGAAATAAAGCTGGTGGTCCCATGTCATAGATTTATGGCACATAAAAGAACCTCAAGCCTAATAAAGAGGCCTCTGAGCAAAATTTCTGGTCTTTCACACCCAATATAGAATGGGACGCTAGGGACCACAGCATTTAAAGAGCATCCATAAATAACACTCAGTTTAATTTTATTTAATTTAAGCTATGCTTGGTGTTGCCAATCCAAGCTCTGAACCAAGTGGCAAAGAGTATATACTGCAACACTCAAAAATGAAAACTTGGATAAATACAAATTTGATATTTAAATTCAGTATCTTCCAAAGATGCAACACAAAGATTTTTGAGAAAATTGCCCATCTGAAACTACCCTTTATATGGATAATAATTTTTCATTATGTTTGTTTTTCCCCACAAAATGGCTGACGTGATTTTGGTTACAATACCATATATTTATATGACAAATAAAATAAGGTATGTCTTGAATATTCTGGGAATAGCCCATGATGTCCTCTGTGTGAAAAGGAATTTTGTATAATTTTGTATAACTGGTAAGGGTTATTTAGTGGCATCATCCATTTCCAAGTTTCATTATTGGTTTGAACGTTTCAATAGTTTGTCATTGTTTATAACGTTGTCACTATTCAGTTGTTTTGTGTAATATAATGGAAAGACGAGTATTTAGCCACTTGCTTTTAAACATCTATCAATTTGGTTCCCTCTATCCCCCTTGTACCTATGTCACAATGTGTAATGAAACTATTTCTGTAAAGATTTAGCACCATTAACATGAAGTAGATAGAAAAATATGCTTTTTTAAGAGTAGTCTGTAGAAGCTATATAATTACAAAATGATAGTTGGTAGAGAAATCCATGTGAATGTAACATAATTCATTTGTTTATTTTTTTTCCTGCAATAAGCTTTGTTTATGGTTTCCAGTCTATATAGAATGCAATAGGAATGAAGAGGACTTTGCACACTATTTACAGAACATTTAATGTATAAATTTTATTTTTCATGACAATGTCTCAAATTTTAATTATTAAAAAAGATGATGGCGATGCCAGTAAAATTGAAATTGAGTTTTATTTATGGACACTCTTTAACACTATGGTTCTTAGCATCCCATTTCTGTGAAACTATAAATGCACAAATATCACACAATATCAGATATTGCTTTCTCAGGTCTTCTTAGCAATATTACATCATGCTAAATGAATGAATAAACGAATAAAAACAAATCTTCTTACTTGAAGGTCTGAGATAGGGAGCTGTGTCAAGGAAGCACTATTATATAGTAGATTTGCTAAAGTAATATAGTATGGAAAAGGAAATAATTGTTGCAGGTAATGGCAATAGTACCATAAAGAGAATGAAAATGCAGGACACAAAGAGAAGGTAAAAGTAAAACTGAGATAAATGGCTTGTACCATGTCATTAAAATGCTTTCTTTGTATTACTTTCATGGAAATAAATGCAGTGGAATGTTTATAAAGGATATGAGATGGTGTAATAATTACTATGTTGTTTTGTCTTTGATACTAGTTTTTAAAAAATAGTGAAATGTAGGTATTAAGTTCTCTTTTTCTTGCATTATCCTTCATATAAAGTGATCAGATCCAAACCTAATGAACTTTCTGCCATCCCTCTAAACCATTCATATCTCCATAGAAATGGAGAGTTATGTTTGCGTATATACCACAGGTCCAGGGTTTAACATTCCAAAGCAGAGTTCAATGTAGCAAAGAAGAAGTTGATGCATTCTTACAGAAGAGGTTTGGAAGTGAATGGAGTTGTAAGGCTGAGCTGCAGTTTTATGGAAGGTTGTGAATGAAGGCTGTATTCCGCAGTGAAAAACAAAATGAAGAAGAATTTGACTATATGGAGGAAGAAGTGGACATTGTTTAAATACAGAATTACAGTTGTGTTTGTTGAAAGCAACTTTGACATTAAACATTGACAGAAAAGTGAAATTTGAAGACAGTTTTTTCCAGTAAATGCACAGAGCAAAGTATAAAACTGTTTTTGTAAGTGGAATCGAAAGTCTTTTTTACTATTTGCTATTTTCTATTTTTTTTGCTATTTTTTTCTTAACGTCTGACAGTATTTTCAGTATAATTGGTCTAAAATGCACTAATTGAAAAACATTTTTAATTATAAATGTGATATTAAACAAAAATATTATTTTTATGATAATAGTATTTAGGAAAGAGGCATTTCCACTTCAGTTAGGTATGAAGAACTTTAAAAACTGCCAGTAAGTTTAGAAGATATCCCTTTTTCTCTCTTTTTTATTGTGCACTTAGTGCATAAATTATTGTATAATCTTGTATAACTGGTAAAGATTAAGCAATAGATGAAAATATACTACACAAAAAATGTAGATCTTGCTAAAACACACAATTTATTTCAAATAACTTTGTGTGGCATGAGCCATTTCCAAAATATCTGTTACTGATGGTTCAAATTGCTCAATACTTTGTCATTCTTTTGAAGTCTGGTCAATATTCAGTTGTTTCTCATGGTTGCATGGAAAGAGTATATGCAATTTTAATGTCAATATGTGGATGCCAGTTCTTAAACATTTGACTATCACTATTCTCTTGTATCTATAACAAAATGTTTATTAAATGCAAAGGTTTATCTCAGTTAAGGTGAAGTAGATAGAAAAATAAGCTTTTGTAAGAATAGTTTGAATATCCACTAATAAATGATAGAGGGTAGAGAAAATCATATGAATATAACACAATAGATTTATGATGAAAAATGGTTCATGTTTAGCCATCAAACACTAATTTTCCAGGCGGAGACTGTATGACTGTGATATGGTGACAATTTGTGAATGGCTGAGTGTGCATCCTGATGTCATTGCACTTGATTTCAGCTATAACTGTCTTACCAATAAAGGTGTTCGAACCCTTGCACGTTTTCTTGAGGTAGGTGGAATGTTACTGTATTATGCATATGGTTTTGCTGCTGCCAGGGGGAAAATACTTGAAACTTTATGCTGTTTATTTACTTCAAAATTACATCATCAGACCGTGATTTTTAAATTCAATAAACCACATTACTTTACTTTGTTAGAATTATTATCCTTGTTATTGGAATATTTTGACATTTGAATGCTGTCCCTATTTGTTTATGAGGTATAATGAGTGAAATTTCGCACTTGTTATTGTCAGAGCTACAGAGGTTGCTATTTTTTAAGAGAACTAAGAAAAAGAAGAAGAAAATTAGTATTTGAAGATGTAATGATATCTTATATTATGCAGTGATCGGGGTTTGATGGGGAAAATTTTGCTTTTTTTTTTTTTTTTATCCCCATGCAGGTGTATGGTATGTTCATCTGAACATACTCTGTAATGCATAGAAAAAAAAAGTCCATAAACCAGCTCAGAGAAAGCATTTTTAAGATACATGCATGCTATAGTGCTTTAAAAATAGTGTTTTACCTGTTCTAGAACTCCAGTAATATTACACGACTGAACTTAATGTGTAATGATATTGAAGCCAGGGGTGTCAAAGAATTTGCTGACTTAGGTAGCAGATTCGAAGTTCAATCCTTGAGGCTCAATGGTAATAAAATAGGAGAAAAGGTAAGAAAGAACCAAATTAACAAATAGCTTATTAATTGAGTAATTCAAAGCAAAAGTGGCATATGTAAGATTTCTATTATTTTAAGTTGTGGGTTCTAAAAAATGTGTGATATTCTCTGCTATATTTAAAATATTGAACAATATTATATCTCCATAAAGTGACACCAGGGGTATCTATTTTAAGCAATGCTAGCATGAATCAGATGCATTTGCAGTCTCCTAATGTATGTATACGTGTGATCGAAAATTTTCTGCTTAATGATGTTGGAGGAGTGAAGGGGATGTGAAAACTAATCATAACATATATCTCAGTACCTTGCTTTGGTTAAGTAGATCTGTGTGGAAAACATATGGAGTCATCTGTACTCCTACCTTATAAATTATGTCCTTGTAATGTATTTGTGATACAAAATTGTGATAGGTAAATACAAATGCACCATAACTATCGAAGAAAAGTAGAGAATGAATCATACTCTTATTGCAACACCTTCCTCCTATACATCATGGACTCTTTCAGTCTTTGGGGATAAACCAGAATGAAGATAATTAAAACAATGGGTGGTATAAATAAAAGCAAACATTGGCTCACATCTCACTAATTCAAAGCAGTACTCGGTGTTGTATAAATACAAAGTTTTTCTTCAACCTCCTTGCAAGCAACTGCCTGCTGACCTTGATCACTGAGCTATTGCTCATAATATGGTATAAATAAAAGTATATCCTACTCACTTTTAGAAAGCTGCTATTTTTTCAAGGTGCCTCCATATGTAACTCAGCTTGCTCAACTGCAATTTAGTACTATAGCGGAGTTTATGATGGTGCTTTCTTAATGGAAAATAAAAATTTATACTAGACGCAGGGATTGGATATCAACTTATATAAACAATTATACTATTTTAAAAGAGAAGAGTTGAATCTGGCTAGCATAAAGTTTTCTTCCAGAGGCAAACGAAACATGAGGTAGAGCTATTAACAATGCTGAAAAGATGCATACTTCTGAGGTGTTTTCATCTTGCCTGGGTGGAATAATGCTAAACAAAATGTGAGGTTATAATGCTCCACTCTTGTTTCGGGAAGACCATAAACAAAGCGAATATGTGCATGTATGCACAGAAACGTGCTCATACAAATCAAAATTGGATTGTAACTAAAGAATTTCCTGCAAAACCGCCCCTAAATTTAACCTTCCATGAAATGGAACTCTTTCATCCAGTATAGCCTTAATTCACAATAACACCTCATAAAATCTTGGTTTTACTTATTATGATATTTTATATAGATTTTAATTGCCTAGTTTAAGAGGATGTCCTTATAATCATGTAAAAAACACAACAAATACAAGTAATTTACTTTCAGTATGTTGTTTGGTGAGTGACAGTTTCTTAATATTGTCAAATTAAGAAAATCAGGGATTGAATTTAGAAAGCGCATGAACATTATCATTTGAAAGTTGGGCAAATCTCAATTTACATTTCATTTACCAAATCTTTAATTTTATTTCTGTTATTTAAAACTTGTATCTCTGTTAGGTTTATTAAATGTGAGCACAGTTAACATAAATAAGTATATGAACATTCAAGTGCAGCAAAGATTTAAATCACCTCCTGGTAGAAGAATAGTTGTGTTTGTTTACTCACTGATGTGCCATGGAGAAGACCACCAAGTAACTACTTGGTAGGCTGACAGCAACAGCTCGGTGAAGAACGGAAAATTTTATTTATACTAAACCATGAACTGATGCTCAATTCTCAACTTGCTTTTGCTTGTTTATATCTCCCAATATTGCTATACAGGTGTATTAAATTACAGTTAACAAGCATTTTTAATTTATTTTGTGCTGCTCAGTTAGAAATTCGCTTTCTTCTTTAAGCTTAAATCTGTATTTTGATTCCGGGGTGCTATTTATCAACTACAAATGGAAGTTGTATGTCGGAATTATATGTTCATGAAAGTAAACTAAAATGTTTTTACAACATGCAAGTTTCTTGTTTGTTGTTATTCAATAAACACCATGGTTTTCTGATACATTACTTGGCTGCTGCGTTCCCCTGATCTCACACCTCCAGATTATTTCCTGTGGGGACACATCAAGAGCTTCCTGTATGAGACCCCATCAATCCAGATAAAAATTTTCTGGCTAGAATATTGACTGCCTGTGACATTCTTAACACCTTACAAGAAACAGTTTTATTAGCTGTTTTCAAAACATCACATTTGATCTAAGCTGTACAAAGACAAGGCAAGAAAGGGGGTGACAGCAATGGAAGGGTACGAGAGTGGGAAAGTGAGAGAGAGAGGGATAGAGAGGAACAAAGAGGTATAATTGGAGAGAAAGAGTAGGATGGAGGGGTAGAGAAAAAGTGAGGGAGAAACAAGAGAAGAATGTCCTCATGTAATGTAGTAATGTGAGCAGAGCTGTGGGTTCGGCTAGTACAGACATACACCTGTTTGATCATCCAAAAAAAATGGAGCTGTCAGCATGTCATTTGTAGATCATGACATTGGCCAAATAGTTTGTGTATCGGTAACTAAGTATTACATCTGACCACTTCTGACCTCTATTTTCAGCTGATTTGCCTTTTTAGGTAGGATCTTCCTGCTCTTTATGCTCATATGTATACTTTCTTTGTTAATTAAATAATTAATTAACTATTTTTCCCTCAGTAACCTTCAGTAGTACTAAGTTTGCAGTAAAAAGCCATGGAAACAACGTACAATTGCCAATTCATTGGCTGTGACTTGTGGGTTGAGTAGGAATTGGGCACTGCAGGTTAGACTTTGGGAAACATGTGTCATAAAGCCCCAGATATCTCACTTTGTTCTGCAGCAGTTTTTGATACTCTCAAACCTGACTCTGTACTAACATCTGCAAGGACAAAGTTATTTTCATCTTCACTGCTGTCCATAACCTCAATATCTGAGGTTGCAGACAGAGAACCCCCTTCTCAACATCCAAATCACTGTCGTGCAACAAAATGTGGATAAATTCTTTTTAGAGAGCCCTCAATAGCGATGGAAGTGATGTGTTATATGTCCTACAGATGTCACTGTATGTCATTCTCTAGCTCTAACGCAATGCTGGCAACATATGAATAACTAATGCTGCCAAAGCCAGTATGATACTCAGCCTCAAGGCGTAACAGAGGGATTGAGGGCCATCAGCCTCAAAGCGTAGTCAAGGGATGTTTTTTAGAAGAAGAGGAGTGTAGCAGTTGTGGCCTAAAGGTGCGACAACAGGGCGTAGCCAAGGGATCTGCATGTCTAAAACTCGAATGATTCACGTTTGCAGAAATTCCTTAATTTGTGGATTTCACTTCTTATTTAGGTTGGCACTTCCCATTCAGCGTCTGTTTTAGCAGGAAGATGGCTACGTTTGTTGTGTTCATATCACAATTTTCCTATGAAAGTAAAACACCTAAAACGGGAGGGTAGGTGGGCACCAGGTATTGGCGAGATCACATCTACTTCTACATTCGCTCCTAAGGTAATTTATTCCATTATTTCTTGCTTCCTTCTGCAATTTCTAGGTGGGCCCTCTAAGAACAATTTAGCCCAAAATGTCTTCATTGTTCCCTTTATTTCAGAAAATCTTAACAGATCCTACACAAGCTACATCACTGGTTGAAGCCATGATTTGAAGTGAGTGTAACAATTATGCATATATTTCCCAAGGTGCTCTAATCTGATTAGTTTTTGGCTGAAACTAAACATTCTCAAATAAATAAATGCAAACACCATTAGCACATTGAGGAGATTCTAAAATCAAGCTATAAACTTATTTCTACCAGCAGCTAAAAATCTTATTGCTGCCCTTAATGTAACAAGCTATGTTTCATTTTGGAAGAAAATACAAACTGCATTTGAGTTCTGGCAGATCTAAAGCAAAAATACCCCTTGAAATATATTCATTCATTCATTCATTATCTGTTTACCCTCCTCTTATGTAGGACTTACACCCCCCAGGACTTACAAGCGGGTGCCTGGGGTCAGAGGCCCGTCAAGGAGCAGACACTCATGGATCAGACAGAGCATCCAGGATGGGTGATGAGCCCGATGCCTGGTATGGGATGAAGGAAGTAGATGAAACGAAATGTTGGGAAATGGATGAAAGGAAAGGTGATGATGGAGCAGTTGGTGGAATGAATGGCGGGGGAAACCGGAGAACCCGGAGAAAACCCGCCCAGATGCCGCTTCGTCCACCACAAATCCCACATGCAGGTCCCTGGGATTGAACCCGGGCCGCCTCGGTGGGAGGCGAGCGGTCTAACCACTCGGCCACGGCACCGCCCCTTGAAATATATATTTTCTAAAATAGCTGTATTCACAACATAAGGAAATCTATGCTTATAGCGCAAGAAAAAGGATAACAATGAATATGTGCATACCTGTATTTGTGTAATATAAGACATTATTACTTTCAGTGTGCTGGTTCATCTGCAACCAGTCAAGCAGAGATAATGAAAAGTAGAACTAAAAGTTCTGAATGAAGAAGCAGTATGGTAACATTTGAGAGTGAAACACAGAACTCTTTCAGCTCTGTAAATTGGAATGAAAAATATGTAAAACTAAATTCCAATATTTAAATTCTCTCTACATTTTTTAATGTAGACAATATTTACTTTTCATAGCTGATGTATACTGCATTTATTATTCTTTAATTAAATTTTTGTTTCATTAAAATATAAGAGAGATATAAAATTTGTTATACAAAACAGAAATTTTAAATTACAATCTGATTTAAATGTCCAGCTTTGTTCATTGTGGAGCTTTTTAACCATCAGCCACTAGGTTAACATGGGCTCAAAGTGCTGAATTCGGACATTTCTTTTTTCAACCGCTAAAAATACTGTCCAAGCAGCTCGCCCCAAATGTGATTTGAATGTGGACTCTCCAAGTTACTAAACAGACATACTACCCATCATACACTGACGTGGGTAGCCAAGGTTTTTAAGGCATGGACTTTGGAATGCAAGGTCTGCAGTTCAAATCAGCCAGGACTGTCCTCCGTGATTGAGGTTTTTCTAGGTTCTCCTCAGTCTGCATTACTGGTAAATACTCAGGAGGTACCTTAAACTTATGGCTGGAACATTTCCTTTCCAATTATCATTTCATTTCATGTATCATCAGTGTTACTGACTACTTCCATGTGTAGTAAGATTGCGTGTTAAAGGCTATAAAAAGAAATACCTTTCATGCCATGGAGTTAGTCACCAAAATCATGTGTAGCATTAATAACCATGTTTCTAAATACATGGAATAAAAATGTTACTTTTAAAATTTCCTGATATATTTTAATTGTACCACTGTTACTTTGAATGTCACAATGAGGCCATATGCTCAAAAGTTTTACTTAGATTGTTTTGAACATTTCTTAGACACAATTTAGTTGCATACTCCTTTTGCATCTGCTTCTTGAGACAGATAACTTAGGGATTTTCTTGGAGAGCATTTTAATACTATCCAAATTTTATATGGATTTTTCTATATCTCTATTTGAAATTTCAATGTCACAAACGATTTTGTAAAACTTTCCTACACACCTCCGAACAGGACTCAGTTCTCACGTATGTGTTGTACATAAAAATCCTTAGTTTCAATGTGAACTTTTTGGTTGGAATTTCAGTGGAATAATAATATTATTACATGCAGACATAGAAATTATACTAGGAAAAATAAAAATTATACAAAAATAAAGAATACTGACAGTAATGTTGACTCATCTCTCTGTGAAATAGACCATACAATAGAAACAATTGGACTGAATTGGAAGCTTATAAAGCGCCATGTATACATATGCAGCAACTTGACCCTCAAGTTGCTATGTCAGTTCCTGCATTCTAGCAAACAAAAGATAATACCAAGTTGCTAAGCCATTCTCCAAATTAGGTTCTGCACTATACCAGCTAAAACATCACTCTATCACTCAATACTACACTGTTAAAATTAAAGATCGATTTAGATGAAGGTTGTCCATGACTATGGGAAAAGGATGTTGCAAAGGAAAATATTGTACACTACAAAAGTATACAATGCCTTTAGGATGTAACATTGTAAATAAATTTGCACCCCTTATATACCTCTTTTACAGGCAATGTGGATCTAATAAAATGCATGCCAACAGCCACCGCAACATGTTAATTACTGATAATATTTGCTTTCAGGGTGGAAAATACATAGCCTCATTGTTGAAGAGTAATAGGAGTTTGATCCATTTAGATATAGCTGAAACAGATCAAAATGGAACTAGTCTTGCTTATATTCTCGCTGCACTGCATGGAGACCAAAATACACAAACTAACCTTAAGTTACTAGATATAAGTAGACCACTTGGTTATGGTTATTATAAATATGACAGCCATCATGCTATGGAGGCAATTGGCAACATGTTGAAGGTATTTGCTTAATGATCTATTTAATTCAAATTGCTTTATTTTGTGTTTATTTAAACTTAAGTCCAATTCTTACATCAGCTTTTGTAATATTATTCTCTGCTGCAGAAAGGTAAGGTGAACAAAGATTTTCTAACAAAATGGTGCTATTTTACCTATCGTATTCAACTGAAGAATTAAATACTGAGATATCATTTTAAAATGTTTCCTCTTTAACATTATAAAGGTCCAGAGTTTGAATCTCAATTAGGATGAATAACCAGATAATGTTTATTTTTTTCTGAGGTTTTGCCTTATCCTAAGAAGACAAATGTTGGGTAACTTTAAGTTCAATGGACCCTGGGCTCATTTGAGCATAATTTCACCCGTTTCATTCAATGTCTGAAGTGACCTACCGGGTTAAAGGTCATTAATGAAAAGCCTTTCTAAATTAACCCCCCCCCCAAAATAAAAGAACAAAAAGGCAAATGAAAGCATTGCTCATGCCTCTGAATGTCTGGAATAGCATAACTTAAAAATGAAGTCAGATAAATAACAAATTTTTCACATAATTCAGGTAAATTTTAATTATACATGGCAATGATTTTCAGATAATTCTTTTCATTCCAAACGGCCGTTTACTTAGAAAATATTGTAATTGGAACATGTATTTTGAATTTTCTTTAAATAACAAGTGATGTCCTCCAAATTGTCATCACATTTTATATAACTATAGAAGATAAACAAAAATTTATGGGAAAATGCAAAGCTTATTAACTGTACAATTTGTGTCAAAAATTAATAAAGCATAAACCATTTCAAAATATTCACTATTATTTGTTAAATTTTTCCATATTTTAAACAGTATATTTGAAATAGTAGCCATTTTCTCTCCATTTATAAGCTGTATTTAACATTTGATTTACAACAGCCTTGAGTTTGAAAAAAATTATTGTTCATTTACAAGCTTTACCTTTGGTGTTAATTGTTGAGTTTTCATCCTTGATTTTTAAATGTTCAATTATACAGTGTCGAGTTTTACTTTCATTCATAATTCCAGAGACTAGCCCAGATAGAAAATAATCGTAATTAAAGAAAAAATCTCTCTTTCAGCCAGAAATTGAACCCAGAATCTCTGCATATGCCAAACACTAGACTACAGGGGCAATCTAGCTGTTTTTTCATTTCTTATGAGCTTGTGACTAGCATGCATCAATTTGCTGTTTAAACAGCTGACTGACATCTTAACATCATGCACGCAATAAAAGTGTATTACCAAGCCTTAACTAAACAAATCGTTTCTGAAGAATATTTATCATGCTTAGCAAGTCAGAACACTATGGTTTTGCATAAGTGATTTATATTTATAGAATAGCTATGAAATTATATAGAAAGTAATATGACTATTACACATTATATTTGTTATTTCTAAATCCTATTATGTTTATTTCCAGTTTAATTCCTGTATAACAGAGCTGCATCTTCAAAAGATGGGCATAGATTGTTCAGATATACCGCTACTAGTTTTGGGCCTGAAGCACAATAAGACACTTATGTTGCTTGACCTACAGGCCAATTATATTGGTTGTGATGGAGCAGAAGCTCTTGCAGGTTGGCTTGAAACATCTAACCTCCGGGGCTTAATGCTAAGTCATAATAACATTGATGATCAAGGTACAATGTAAGTGTAGCTATATGACATATTTATTCTGAAGCTACTAACAGTGAAGATATTGCGTTATGTATTACCAAGGAATAGGTGAACTAGTTTACATAGGTACTTCATTTGCTTTTAAAATCTAGGCTATGTTTCAAGAATGGTTGTTCTAACTATAAGCTGATAACATTATTCAGCGGTCACCCACCAAATGTAACTGACATACCTATCCGTAAGGGAAATGGTTGATGAGCACTTAAATTCTGTACAGTACTCTGAATTTCAAATTTGTTCAGAAAAATCAAATAGATATTATTTTCATAACCCAGTATTACTAAATATAAAGAAAGAATTTGTTCAACAATACAAGGCCATGATCAGAAATTAATTTAAGATGAAGTATTCCATCCATTTTAAATACTTTTATTCCAAGAGCATCATGCTCATTTTATAAATATATTTAATGGATAAACATTTCTGTGTACACTGCCACTATAATGACAGCTTCATAATACTAGTTTGCTCAAACTTCATTCAACAAAAACCCTGAAACTATAGCTTCATGTTTGTATCTTTCTAGATACAAAATGGAAAACAAGAAGCATTCTGAAAAAGTAACTTTGATAATGCAGGTGGGCAAAATAAACCTATTAGTAGTGCATGACTGCTCAATTATTAGAAATTTCTTTAAAAGCAACAGTTAGGCACTCATCTCTTTCTTATTCTTGCAGGATAAAATTGTTTGAAAACATTTATGTTAGAAATGAACATATGGCATCATTTGGTAATTTCTTTGCTGTCGCAGAATATTTTAAAGGACTGCTGCATTCGCCTGAAAGATATCACCACCATCCAAAGCTCATGTTTTTACAATAGTCATATCTTAGATCATGCTTTCAATGACTGAGACAATGGCAGCTTCATACTATTTCATTTTATAAAGAAACTATTTGCATTCAATTAAACATGTATTCTATTTTTAATTCCCAACAAAATAACTTCCAAAAGGAAGTATTCTGATTAAAATGTTAAAACAGCCTGATTTATGCTACTGAAACGGAAAAAAAGAATAGTGTTTGAAAGATGCCAAAATATATCCGATTTTAAATATAATGGATTGTTTTTATTGTCATTCGTAACACTGAAACCATTGTATGTATAAAGGACTGTTATAGGAATTTTCATATTTAGATTTTTCTTTCCATCTCATAACAAAGGAGTGCCTAACAACAACAACAACAACAACAACAATAATAATAATGATGATGATGATGATAGTTATTTAGAAACAAGTTACAAAAATAGAACTTCAGTAGCAAGAGATTCAGATAAGAAGATGACTGGAAGAAGGCTTCTAAGACCATAAGTTAATGCACCTAATTTTGTAACATTTTGACTGCAATATTTAACAAAATATCTGGAGTGTTTGAAACAAACAACATTTATTTAAAAATGCAGAATATTAATTTGTCTAAAGTTGCAGTTCATTTGATTAAGCAAAAGCTTAATTCAATGAATACATAATTGAGGAGTCATTTCTTTGGAACGAAAACATTAAAGTGTGTTTTATGTTGTAAAAAGTTCTCATCAAAATACTGGAGTGCTGTCAACTGCACAACATTAGATACCAACCAACCATGTTGAAAAAAATGTGTATGTTATGCTTATGTATCAAATGAATATATAAATATACTTTTATTGTTGGTGTCTTATGAAAACTTCATAAGTAAACATTTATTGAACATTTTTTTTTGTTGTGGCATTCATAGTATCTTGTCTATGTGTGAAGCAGTGTCCCTGGATCATATTCTATGGTATGAACATTATCTGCCCATTTGAAGCAAATTTGCATGTTTTCAGATGGCACCATGAAACTCCCTAAATCAAAAACATTAAAAAAATGTATTTCAAAGGTGTTTTTGGCTAAAACAAAAATCTAAGTAACATAAGCTGTACAAACATAACTAATGATTTATGGGCTCATGGGCCTAATGTTTGTTTGGTTGAATTTATAGTAATTGTAAAACTGACACAATAATAATCAGTGAATCAAGCTGTCAATGCTGTCATAAATTTGTTTATGCATTCTTTTTAGACTGATCAACAACACATTTTTGCTGAGACTGAGGGGTTGGATAACTATTAACAGTATACCTAATCAAAAAATATTTCTTGTCAAAATGATATTGTCCTTCAAGGAAATAATAACTAGAACATAATTTATTGAAGTTGATACTACCGAGCGAGATGGTTCTATGCTAAGATGTGAGGCTTCCATTTGGGATATCCTAGGTTTGATTCCCATTGACCTCCCACTCTGAGCTTTGGTTTTTTGTGGGTTTCCCTGGTTGATAGGCAAATGCTAGGGTAGTTTCTCATCTACCATGATTTTCTTTCCATCATATACCTTTCATTCTGCTTTCTTCTCATGTTTCGGTGTGCTTCTAGATTTCATGGCATATGGCGTGCCGGACAGATGATGTGGACGTTTACGCAAAGGAAAAAGTATTTTCTGTGGATCCTAGAGGGCTGCTTGATTGATGGGTCGTTCATCACTCATTCTGGGCAGCTCCAGTAATGGGATAGGTCTTCAAAGCCAGGAACTGTTAGGGACTACTGCACATCTCTGGTCTGTCCACCTGTGGCCTGTAGGATCCTGTGATTCCTTCACTTAATCCCTTCCTCCTAGAGCTGCAATAGATTTCCCATAGGTTGCAATGCATGAGGTGTCCCTATATGTTGTATACCCTATACCCTAAAGTTGATGCTGCTTATTAAGCAATAACTGAAGAAATAGTTGCGAAAAATATACAGTTGCACTCCTTTGAATGAAATGAAAGAATAATATTGAGATCTATAAATGGGATATGAAGACTTTAGAAGTGTTGATAATGGTCTGATTTTTGAAAAAGAAAGAGAAAAATAATATCATTTGGAACAGCATAAAGCTGAAATAAAAATGCCATGTTTGTTGTTCTTCATTTTTCTAATTGATATTATATTTTGCTTCCCTTAAAAGGTTGCAAAAAACTGGCTTATGAAGTTTTCAAGAAGCATCAATACTATGTGTTTAACTGTTATGTTTTACAGCTGTTGTGCCTTTCCTATTTTTATCATGACTAAATATATTTTCTCATAAACATTAAATAACATAAAAAAAATTACAGTGCATTGGGCTATAAGTTACCAAGTTCCAGAATAAAACTATTGGATTTGGCACATAATAAAATTACATCAAAAGGTTTGGTGTTTTTATTGGACACTCTCAAGAAGATTGCTAAACTGGACATCCTTTACATCTGGGGCAACAAATTATCAGACCAGATTTGCAGGGTAGGTGGCGTTTGTTTTACTGACAAATTGTTTTATTGATTTACTTGCTTTATTTTGTAACCAACATGCTTCCTTTCTTTCCTTTCCTGCTTTTTTCCCCTACCTTCTTCATTTTTACCTTCTCTAGTAGGTAGTAGGTAGAAGAACTATTGCATTCCACCCAAAAACTTGATGTTGAGATTTCACCGGAAATATGTGTTTTGATTTGAGGAAAAAGGTCTATCATCTATGTGTGTATATGTTTATGTGTGGCTGTGAAAAATATAACTTGAAAACAATGTTGGATGAATACAAAACTTGGTATTTAAAGGGGAAAAAACACATTAAGGAATATATTATTCATCACATTGGTTTATCTGTCATCAGGAATAATAATTAGCAACACCAGCAGTCCTACCCTCCTAAGGTCAATGGTTATTGCATTACAGTATCCTCCTTAATATATGCATAATGTCATCAGAACATCGGTCTGCTGGAAAACAAAACAAAACATTATAAACAGATAGGGAGCATTATGAGATAGGTTCTTTAAATGACAAAGAAGATCCCAATAGATTTTAAATAGGGAAAGTCATTATTCATCTTTATAAAAAGTAATAATTTATCTTTTTAGCACAGCTAAAAACTAACAAATCACATCTGATAATATCATTAATAATAGGCAATAGGCATCAATCTAGCATCTGCATTTAAACGAATGAACATGGTATCCAACCTTATATGTTTGAACCAAAAAGCGAAGAATTACACCATTCTGAAAGTGATTCTGAGGCAGTTGATGGGAATACCAGAAAGTATGCTGATTGTATCCATTGGCCTAACTGCAATAATGTATATCTATGAATAATGATGAAAACGTATTACACAGACTATGAAAACACACACCATCAGGTCTGTTTTTCTTTCCTACAATTTTGATTATTTTCATTAGACTTTTAGACAAATGCCATATGGCATGTTCAACTTCTGGATACTGTGTTATTAACAGATATGTTACACTTTTTTTCAGAGAGAAAAATTTTATTTCTATACATTTCCTGTTTTCCAAGCCAAGTCATTATCCTGTCACAAGTAGTCTTTTCCAAATTCATCTTTCACCATTACCTCTTTGATTAAGACCAAAATCATATTTAAATATGTATTTTAAAATATTTTATTTGTTAACAACACTGTCAATTGCCAGGATATCAGCACTGCCAGAATTTATAGTGTGTGCAGAATTTTGTCCAGGAGTTCTTTTACATGCAAGTAAATCTGGGCTGTCGCTTTTAAGCACACTTAAAAACCATCAGCCTGGGTCAGTTTTAAACCTCAGCCTTTGTGTATTTAAATGACAGAATACACTATATATTTGCCTTAAACTCCTGGGGAATCGTAATGATTACTATCTTTAATGAATCCAAGTTATTTTTTCTTTCTTGACCCCAAAATGTTCTAACAGTTGGTACTGTCATGTTTTGAATGGTTATGTCAAATGTAGGCCTTGAAAACATTACCAAACCCAGTGATTTGAGAAAGAACTTAAATTTTTGAAACATTATACCAGATAGTAATACCAAACTTACTATTAAAGTAATTCCTTCCAATTTATTTCCTGAAAATTCTGTGAGTTGCATGTGAATGCATTACCACAGCAACACATGGTTTTAACACATAAAATTGAGTGGTATTAATAAAAGTGAGCCATGACTTAAAACTCGCACTTTCTGAGCTATGGCTCACTTCCGTATTAATAAAATGCAATGACTCAAGCTTAGCATGACCTTTGACTTTTCAATGACTCATCCCCCCTTCTAGTGAGTCACGGCTCTAGCCATGGTTTTAATAAAACGGAACTGTGACTTCGCTTTAAAAGCCATGGCTTATGATTTCTTAAGCCACCTCAGTAGCTGTCTCAAACTTGAAGGCGATGGCTCAATTGCAAGTGAACATCAATCCGAGAAAAGAAAAATATTATAAAATGTGCCGGGATTCTGAAAACTACAATTATAAACAACTTTAAAGGTTTGAGAAAGAAAACGTTATGTAGCTTGCCCGGCATTTCCTTCCGGAAACTGTGGAGACAAGAGGAAAGGCCCTTACTAGAGAGGAAAAATGAGAATATTTCTACATGCATTGGGGACCCCAGATTCCAGTCTGGCATGGCAGAGGACTTTGGTGTTTCACAAGGTATGGTTTAAATATATTTTGGGAGGTTTCTTCTGGCATTAAGCAAAAAACCAGAAACTGGATCAAATTCCCAGCAACCACTGCAGCACTACAAGCTGCTAAATTTGAATGGCAGCATTATTTTATGTTATTGCAACCTCTCAAAAACTGCAAAAAGTTTTGTAACCTTGAATTATTTCATAAAACAGAGCTTTACTATGTATCAATAAACTGGAGAATAATCGAAAGTCGTCCTTACTATTCTTACCTCTTAATGAAACTATAGATGGATTTGATTCTCCATGAATAAGGTCTAAAAACTTGTTTTCCCAGTTTTTCAGGGCTATGGGCTTGTTGCCTGTCCATCGCAGATCAGTCTTCACTTTTAGGCGACTTTTGATATTTCTTATTTTTTTTGCTACCTGGTTCTTCTGTTAGGCAAAGATTCAGATTCTCTTTTAGTTTTCACTGCACTTCGGCCATAGCAGAAGCCTTTTCCACTTGTCCGCAGGCAGCTGAGATTTGCTCATTATCTCTTTATGGCTGACTAATAAGTTCACAAAACAAGATGCAAACTGATTGCTTTCTTCAGTCATTTCTGATGGATATACTGCCACAAAAACGCCTAAACTGAATCGAATGTTTACTGCTGCTCGACAATAATGCATTTGCAATTAGGAAGTAGGGGAAACATGAGTTGGTGACTCGCAATCATAGAGCCAAGGCTCAGCATGGAGGGGAAGTTTCTATTAATACCAAATCTGTGACTCACGACTCGCTGCTACTGATGACTCGGTTTTGCTACAAGCCATGGCTCATGAGTCACGGCTCGTTTTTATTAATACCATCCATTGTCGCTTTAATGTAGGTAATGATAAATAGTTTTGACTTCATTTCTAATTAAAACTGTACCTTAAAAATAAAATGTTTCACTATAACTTCATTTCCATATATGGTAAAACACTATATTTCTTCTTCCTCACAGTCACTTGTATCCGAATCTGAAGTATCAGGTTCATAGAAACTTTCATTTAGTTTATTGTACTCCACCTCATCATTATTTATTTTCTAGATATTTTCAAGTTCCAACATACGTATTTCCTTATACGAGGGCAAAAATGAACATTTTTGGAAAATCAAACAGAGATTAGTTTTAAAGCATTTAAATGATTTTATTGTTTCTTTAAATATTCCCTTTTAATGTGAATACCTTTTTACATTTGATGAAACCAATCCTTAAAGCAATGATGCCACTTCAGAAATCAGATTTTTATAATGTTCCACTGATTCATCTGATGATAAAAAAGTGATTCTATGCACTTTATCTTTAATGTTTGGTAACAAAAAGAAATCACAAGGTGCTAGGTCAGGGCTGTATGGTAGAGGGTCCATGGTGCTGACCTTTGGGGCATCTAGTTACTCAGTTTTTGGTTTTGCTGTATGCAACAATATATTGTCATGATGTCATTTTTCCTTTTTGGCATTTTTCACGAACTTTTTAAAAAACATGCGGTAAACAGACATTTGTGTACCCATTGGCAGTAACGGTATGTATATTTTATAATGTTGCGGTAACAATATGGCCTGTTTTATAAAAAAAAAAAGTAACCATTTTCTTACAAGCACTGTGAATTCGTCAGACTTTTGTAGGCTTAGGTTTTATTTGAAAGACTCATTGAGCTGATTTAATTTTCTTTTCAGGATCATAACAAAAAATCCAAGATTCATTACTAGTAATGACATTCCAAGCCAAATTTCAAGTGCTGCTTGGAATTTTTCCAGACCTTTTCTGCACCAAGCAATACTTTGTTGTTTTTGATTGGGAGTCAGTTTATGTGGAATCCATTGACAACAAAGCTTTCTCACATCTCACGCCCTATGTAAGACATTTTGCAATTGACTTATACCAATGCCCAATGTCACTCGAACAAATTCATAATATGTCCATCAATCTTCTTCAAGCATTGCTTGAACAGCAGCAATATTTTCATCAGTAACTGGGCATCCTTCACAAAATTCATCACTAAGAAAAAACTGATCTCTTTTGAATTCACTGTACTAATTATAAGTTGTTACCTTAGATGGGGCTTCTTCACTAAATGCATTTATAAGCTGATCTTCACGCTGTGTAGGCATTTAAAATCATAAAAAATCATAGTCTGGAAATGTTCTCTAGCCAAATTTATTTTTGGGTGAACACAAAATCTTTAAATGCTGATAATTAACAAACTGTTAGAGCAAATCAAACAAACTACATGGCAATCAACTTGCAAAACATTAGAAAGTAGTTGTAAGTATAAAAACGTTTCATTTGTTTTTAGAAACATGGCATTCTAAAGATTTTAATTTTCGCCCTTGTAATCTCAGTACCTAGCTCATTGTATTTCTGAATCCTTAGTTTTTTCATCACCTCCTATTCTGAATTCTCCTCCACCACTGTTAACATTACTGTCTTCATTATCAGTCTTATCTAATTAACACTATTATCACATAGCTCAGACACTATGCTTTTACGAATTCTAGCCTCATGTTCTGTTCTTTATCATTTGTTGTGGGATGAAAATGGTGAAGAATCAATTGTCTTCTTAGAACTTGGAGATTAGAAATCTTTTTCATTTGGAATAGTTCTGGGTTTTAATGAAGCCCTCTGAAATTTTCATCTGGCATAAGCTCTTTTTTAAAATCTGTTGATTGTTCATAATCTAAGTCCTTAAAGTGAAAAGAACATAAATTAGCACTGGAATCAGATGAAACAGTTTTTTTTTCCTTCTTTTGCAAATTCTACCCATATCCTATATCTTTTTGAAGATTTGTCTCTATTCGGATAATTATGAAAATGAGTTTCCCTGTGTGTTTTATTGTTCACATGACAGGCATATGCACTACACAGAGGCATTTTCTTGTTCACAGTATAACGTTATTTGTAACTCAGTAAGACCATCACCAAAAACACCAACACCATAAAATAGACTACTTTTGAACTTAAAATACCACCAAGAACAATTATTAAAGCATATTACTGAACATGTGGCAGTGATTGCCTTGTAATCACAAAGCTCTCAACAATACACAGTGTGCACTGATGATATATGATGCAGACTTTATTTAGCTTATGCAGCTATAATAGTGTGACATGTATAGAAATAATCATACCACTGCATTTTACAGGGCATATCCTTCATTTAGGAAGCAACATGATGTTTGTGTTTCATTCCCCTTGAAGGTCATGAGGATCTTCCAAAGATGTGACAAAAAAGTTTGAAGAAAATCCCACCACCTCATATTAACCTTTGCATGGAAAATTTGCCATTACTTTTTGATTTTTTCAGAAATGGCTGAAATTATTTTGATTAAAATTCCATATATTTAAAATATTTACATCACAAATAAAATGCATACCTTTACTTTTCTCTAAATGGCTTGTAAGTCCTCTTCATTAGAAGACATTTTGTATAATTTTGTACTGTAAGAGATAGACAAAAACTTAATGCACAAAAAATATAAATCTCTTTAAGACATACAGTTTATTTCAAATAACCTTTATTATGGCATCAGCCATCTTGGAAATATCCGATATTATTGGTTTGAATTTTTCAATACTTGGGAGTTTTTTACTTTCTCTACTACGTATAGTAAGTAGAGGAAGTATTGTATTCCACCCAAAAATTTGATACCGAGATTTCACCGGAAATACATGTTTTGAGACCCCCTGAATCCAAAAAAAGCATTTTTGGAAACATGTCTGTGTGTGTGTGTCTGTGAACAGCGTAACTCAGAAACGAACAGTTGGATAAACACCAAACTTGGTATTTAGGTTCAGTATCTTCCAGAGATGCGACATGATGGTTTTCAAGAAAATCCCCTCACCCCAGACTACCCTTTACATGGAACATTTTTCGAAAAGTTTAATTTTCTCAAAAATGGCTCTAACAATTTTGATTAAAATATCATACGTTTAAGATATTTTTATGATAAATAAAATGTATATCTCGAATTTTCTGGGAATGTCTCCAAAAGTATTCTTCATTGTGAACGACTTTTGCATAGCTGGTAAACCATAAGAGATAGACAAAATTTTACTACACAAAAAATATAGATTGTGTTAAAATACACAATTTACGTCATTTACATTTTTTTTTGTTGAGTGAACCGTTTTCAAGATATTGCTTGTTATTCCCTTAAATTTTCCAATACTTATACTTTTTCTCAAATTCGTTATTCAGTTTTTTATGGCCTGGACATGCAAAGAGAATGGAATGCGCCACATAGCAACCAGCACTTAAAATATTTGACTATCGCTTAAAACCTACCAATTCCCCTTGCATCTACAAGAAAATTAGCAATAAGATTGACATCTCGATATCTCGATTAACATGAAGCATATGGAGAATAAGGGTTTTTAAAAATAGTTTGTACAAGAGTAGAGAAAGTCATGTTAGTGTAACACATCAGATTTTTTAATTACTGTCCCATTTTGCTATTTCTCATGATGTCATGGATAGAATATGGAATTTAAAGGCCACCATATAATGACCTGCTTTTAAACATTTGATTGTCACTTTGGTCTCCTGGATGCCCTTGTGTAACAACAATATGTGTAACGAAACTATTTTTGCAAATTGAAGCAGTTATAATGCCTAATGATAACAAGATGGCGAACTTTCCTTAAATGTTATATGTCAGCATATTTGTTATTGACTTGTGTTCATTAATTAATGCAATTATAATATCGCTTTATTTATTTAAAATGTTATTTATATGCATTTTAATCTGCATAAATATCTGGTAAATTGAGAAAAGAAAAAGTAACAAAATTTAGAAAAGCTACATGGCCATTCTTGATAGAATGTGTCTATAAGGAAAATTTTACATCACCTGTTTATTACCACAGAAAAATAACAAACAAGAATGGTTATTGACATATTGTCATGGAGATGAAGGCACCTATATGAGCCTATCTTCAGTGGAGGAGCCATCTTTGCCATCTGTTTCCTTGAGTATCCCAGATACATAATTCCTTAATATTTCGGACATGCATATTATATAAAGCCAACATGTATAACAAGATGGTGTGATTAATCTGTTCAAGTAAACTGACTCATAGTTATTATTGCAAAATTTAATATTTTAAAATAAAATACAAATTTTCTGAATAAAGTAGATTCATTCCATACTACCTTCCCCACACCATGCCTGAGAGGAATAAGAGTACTCATAGCTCAAGCAAATTCAAAAATAATTTAGAATCTACAACACTCTAAGTGATAGCAGCTTGGACTTGAACTTAGAATGCAGCACACACACGCCCTTATAAATAATCCATCACAGAATGCTTATCTCATTTAATATAAATAGATAGAAAAATAAGGTTTTGCAAGAATAGTGTTTAGAAGCTATGTAAAAATAAAAGATAATGGATAAAGAGAGTCATATGAACGTAACACATCACATATGTTTCTTTACTACTTTTTTGCAATAGTATATATATTTATTAGGTGTCTCTAGAACTTTCATAAAATGAAAATTAAAGAATTAATAAGTTATAGAGTTATGAGTTAATAAAAGGAACATATTTTGGAGTATTGTCCTATCTAGGGCCACCCTTATGGGTGGAAGATCAGACATGGATCAAGTAGCCCAGAGGGGCTTATACCTTCAATAAAATATCAGAGCATAGATATAACTTTACCAAGATATATAATTTTATGCCATGCTACCTTACATATGTCTCACTTCTTTCCCATTATTGTATAAATTATGTAGGACTTTCGGGCCTTGGACCCTGCCACCATACTTGTCAGGGAACCCAGAATGTATATGGGTGGCCCTGATCCTAACTCTTGCACATTAAAATCAGTAGCATAGCCAGAAAATTACTAAGGGGGGGATATAGGGGTTTTAAAACAATTTTTATCAATTAAAATGAGAAATATTAATTAATCCTGACTTGAAATATTTAAGTAAATCATCTTTATACTCACAAATTCAGGTGCAACATTTGGAATTAAAATTAGGAGAGGATGTTTTGCATATTTTAAGTGGCAAATGTGTTGTGACATGAGAATTAATGACCACTGTGAAGTATTTTATATGTATATCTGCTGTAGGCCATTTTATTTCACTACAAAATAGGCTTTCTAGTTATGTTCTAAATTGGAAGATATTGCACTCATTTGGAAACTACTCAAATTTAGCACCAGAAAGAAAACACACCTTCGCTATCTTAACATGGTTGTACCCACGCCATCTAAGGTACAGTTTCTGTTGCTGTCACCTTTGGCAATATTGTCTAAGACATGCAGCATAAATATAGCACTACCAGTGGATACGATTAGGAAATATCTTGTTCCTGTGAATCTAAAAAGTTGCTATTAATTTAATGAAACTATTTTTGCTATTAATTTTTACATGTTTTTAGTAAGGGGGAGGTTTTAAAGCCCTCCCTAGCTATAGCTCTGATTAAAATGGGAAGGTAACCAAACTTTTTTTGGTAAGTGTAACATTCTTTAGTTGGACAGGTTATATTCAATGAAGAATAAATAGGTGAAATAATGCTTGAATGAGTTTTGGAACCTATAGGGCTAAAGTAGCCAGATGATTGCAGTAAGGATTGAGGAAATTCTACAAATGAAAAGCCATTTCAGGCAGCTTGACCCAACTGGGATTTGAGCCAGGCCCAAAGCATAAGAAGCAAGACTGCTACCCTTTATTATCATCATAACTCTACTCTTTTGTCTCAAAAATTTGTTCCCATTCTCTGTGCCTTTTCAATTTTACTCTTTCCATGTAACCATAAAGTAACAAAAGAGAAGAATTAAATTTATTGCATATCAAATATTAACTGGCTTATGAACATGGACTACAGCTTCTTAAATATTCAACATATTGCATTTTTGTGTGCAATAAAACTCGTCAAAAAATTATGCTTCCACACTGTTGACTTCTTACTCATTACCAACTCCCCTTTGGGGAATATAAAAATTAAGATGCTATACAGCTCTTTATCTAAGTTGGACCCCTTAGTATATACAGTTATACCTTCTGTATAGCACTTTGTTGGTTATGATTATAATCGTTCTTGAGTTTAACACACACACACACAAACTTCATTGGAAATATGTTTTGAGGCCCTCTGAACCCAAAAAGAAAATTTTTTGTGAAAAGATCCCCATGTGTTTGTATGTGTGCCAGTGAACAGCATAACTCAAACATGAAAGTTGGTTAAATACCAAACTTGGTATTTAAGTTCAGGCTAGGACCTTCCAAGGATGTGACACAAAGATTTTGAAGAATATCTCTTTATCCCAAACTACGCTTTACATGGATAGTTTTTCTTGATTTTCTAGTTTTTCAAAAATTTCTTCAACCATTTTGATTAAAATACCTGTGTTTAAGTTATCTTCCTAATAGATAAAATGCATATTTGAAATTTTCTGGGAATAGTCTATGAAGTCCTCTTTATTCTGAATCACTTATGTATAATTGGTAAACCATAAGAGATGGGCAGAATCTTACTGCACAAAAAATGTAGATCTCATTGAAGCACACAACTTATATTAACATAAAAATGTTTGTTGCGTTCAGAGATATTCTTTGTTATTGGTTTTAATTTCAGATATTTTATACTTTTCTCAAGTGCTAATTATTGTTGTTTCTTTTCCCTTCCTTCCTCCCTCCCTCCCTCCCTCCCTCCCTCCCTCCCTCCCTCCCTTTCTTCCTTTCTCTCTTTGTTTGTTTGTTTGTTTTTCTCTTTCTTTCCATGTTCATCCAAAGAAAACAGAATTTCAAAGCCATTCACACAGCGACTGCCTTTGAAAAGCTGTGACTATCGCTTTAGCTTATTGTATTCTTCTTATATCTAAAACAAATATGTAAATGAGTAATGAAAGTTTATCTGCATTAACAAGAAGTAGATAGAAGAATAAGCTTTTGTAAGAATAGTTTGTAGGAGAGTGAGTAGGGAAAGTCATTTGGATGAAACACAAGATTTTTTTGTTAAGTTACACTTGCTAAGTATACACAATCTGAGGTAAAATAATATGTCAATTGCAGAAAATAAAAAGAATGCTTATGTCAGGTGTGCTGACCCAAAATAATCTGGATGTGAAAATATGCAAAGTTGATGGCATTAACTATCCAGCATTCTATTCAGTTGATCATTGCAAACATATCTACTATTGTGTTGGAGATTATGGCTTTACACAGCCTATTCGTATATCTAAGCCTCATGAAAACTTAATACCGACACAAATTCTTCATCCGTCACTAACAAGAAAACACAGAGAGGATCATATCTGTCCACAGGCTGTTAGACTAATTGATGGTATGTATATTATACATATCAGTTTTTTTGTTTTACTTGATGTCATATTTGTAAATATTATTAATATCTAAATTAAATATTATAAACAGAAACAGTATAAATAGTGAAGTTTTCTTCATGTTGAAGTTGAAGTGATTCACTCTATCCAGTTTTAAAAATATAGTAAGTTGAACTCATTCCAAGTTCAACATTACATAATCTGTTGAAGAAGGGTTGAAAAATTATTCCTGTTATAAGGCATAGAAATTTGAGATGTCTGAGGCTGGGAAAGAAAAATATAACAATATATAATGCGGTGTTATATGCACAATGAATGGAAGTCATTGCCATAATTTTATGTAATGACTCTGTTATAAATTAAAATAATTGTTTCTAAAATCTTGTCTTTAAGTATTGTGTGGTTAAAAAACATTTAATTTCTGTTTTATATTTCATCTGCTGTATTATGCTAATGGTTTAAACCCATACTTAATATTAAGTACAAACAACTACCACCATTGCTGCCACCTCAACACCACTACAATGTAATTTAAATTTTTAAAATATGAACATTGAAAAAAAATTAAAATTAAAATAACTTCACAGTTAATAGTGCTTCTGTTTTTAATATTTATCACAATGTAAATTTAGTGTTGCAAGTAAGTATTAAAAATTACATGTAAAGAAAGCCTCAAATGTTTATTTATAATGTGTCCTCAGAACAAGATGCAGGCAAGAAAGCATATGATCAGAGCGAACGTGTATCACTTGAATATTCTTCAGCGGCAGACTGTCGTGAATCAAGTCTGTTAACAATGATAAGTTCCAAAATAATACTGGTAATTTCTTAAAGTAAAAACTTATTTCACAAGTCTTCTTCTTCTTCTTCTTCTTCTTCTTCTTCTTCTTCTTCTTCTTCTTCTTCTTCTTCTTCTTCTTCTTCTTCTTCTTCTTCTTCTTCAATATAATTTTTCTATCTTAGCAGAATAATTACTGATAAAGAATAACTTTGGTTTTATATTTGAGATAGGATACTGACCTCATTATAAGCTTCTTGTTAGATTAGTGTTTAATCTTTACCATTGTGTTAAGATTAAACACAAGTATTTGGATGCAAAACAAAGTAAATATTACATATGATTTTCATTAATAATATTTTATGTTCATTCTTCACCGATATGGAAATTCAGTCAGAGTTGATTCTTTAAACTTGATTTGCAGAGTTATGTATAAATATTTAAACAACTTGAGATCAGATTTTCTGTCAGGAGTTCTCTGTTCTGTGGAGAGAGAGAGAGAGAGAGAGAGAGAGAGAGAGAGAGAGAGAGAGAGAGAGAGAGAGAGAGAGAGAGTGTGTGTGTATATGTGTGTGTGTGTGTGTGTGTGTGAGCGTGTGTGCACATGCATGTGTTTGTGTGTGAGAGAGAGATGGCAGCTCATTAATAAACCATTGCTAGTATATGTAGAAATCCCTAAACTTGCACACTATCAAGGATAAACCTTTCATATTTTTGAAACCTGTGTGAAACAGTTTTTATGTATAATCATCAATAATAAGGTAAAAGACTGCTTCTACAGTTGAGTGGTCAGCTCTCCTTCTCAGACCAGAGATCTGGGTTTCATACCCAGCTGAGCCAGGGAATTTTTCTTTAACTGGAATCATTCCCCATTCCTCACAGAGTCTGGAAGTATATGGTTGTGGGAGTGAATGTGAGTACTGGTAAAAGAAAAACCAATGTTAAGAAAACCTACAGTTCAGTGAGCAATAACACAATCAGTTGTTTCTCAAGTCAAAGTCCCCATTATGACTGTAGAAGTTAAAGAGGGCTATGCAAATGAAACAATTTAAAAAAAGATAAAATTACTCATTTGCATATGAATCCTACATCTAGTAAATTAAGTTGACACAATATTTCAATAGCTAAATTAGCTTAAGATTTCCAATTTAGATCCCCTTCTTATTTTGTTTGTTCCACTTACATGCTGCTTTTAACATCTAAGGTCATATCAGTGGCTTTTGTCTTTGGAACAACTGCTCATTGGCAATGCTGTTCATTAATTTTATTATTGTGTATCTTTGGGTTTTCCTTATAAACATTAAATCCACCACTCGTTTATACTCTCACTTCACTTCCAAACTCTAAGCAGGATGGGGAATAATTTTAGCTAAAGAAACATTCCAAGCCTCCAGCTGGGCATTGAACTTGGAATCTTTGGATTTGGAGGCTGGCATACTAACCACCAGACTACAGCAGCAGCCCTTCTGCTTTTTTACTTTGTTTTTAAATAACAGGGCAGCACAGATTTATCATGGAGAACAAGTGTGGAACATGAAGACTACAAGCCTGCACTGTTATACCTAAAGAGAAAGAAAATTAAAAACCTCATTCAGCATATGAAAGAAACAAAACAGCAGGAAATGAAGAAATATTCCTATAGAAACATAGAGTCTATAATTGCTCAAATAATGGAAGGAGTGAGCAAGATCCAGGAATCAAAGGTGATGTAGGAATAAATTACAACAAATACACTTATTATATCTTAGGTAACCAACTAAAGAGGGTACACAAGTTGCTTTGCCTTTTCAGTTGTCTTTTTTCCATTCAGCTGGGGAATGTGTTAAAAATTTGAAAAGTTCATTGTCATTGTAATGTGTGTAGGACAAGGTTGGAAAGGTAGAATCAGAAGACTCAAAAATCCAATGCCATAGCTGGGATTTCAACCACAAATCTCCCGGTTTCCGTCTGAGCTACTATGGCAACATACCAGTAGGGCACTAAATTCTCCTGATGACTCGCATTTTTCCCAGTAAACCACAAGGAGATCTCAAATTGTTTTGAGATGACATACCTCAATGGCGACTTACAATGCCATAAGTATTTTAAGTACTGCGCTTCATTATTTTAGCCTGTATCAGGTCAATCAATAAATTAATTGTTCTTCCACATTGACGTGTGTATAGAACAAGGTTGGAAAGGTAGAATCAGAGAATTAAAAATTCAATGCCAAGACTGGGATTTGAACCACAGATCTCCTGGTTTACACCCGGTTGCTGTAACCACTGAGTTACCATGGCAACATACTGGTAGGACACTAAATTCTCTGGCTGACTCGCTTTTTTCACTGTAAACCACAAGGAGACCTGGAATTGCTTTGAGATGATATACCCCAATGATGACTTATAATGCCGTAAGTATTTTGAGTCCTGGGCTTCATTAATTTAGCTAGACTCTATCAGGTCAATTAATGAATTAATTTTTCTCCCACACTGACATATGCATAGGACAACGTTGGAAACGTAGAATCAGAGGACTGAAAAATTCAATGCCATAGCCAGGATTTGAACCATAGATCTTCTGTTTTCCGTCCAGTTGTCTAACCACGCTGCTACTATGCATTCAATTTTGGTATAAATGCTTGACAAAGAAAGAAGAAAATATACTAAGAAGTTGTATGGTACAACAAGATAGTATAAAAAATCTGATGGGTTACACTCACATGACTTTCTCTACTCTTGTACAAACTATTTTTACAAACGCTTATTCTCCATCTACTTCATGTTAATCGAGATAAAAATTTGCTGAGTCTATCTTATTGCTAATTTTCTTGTAGATGTAAGGGGAATATATATTTACAAGGGCAATTTGGAAATACAGTAGCCTTTAACCACATACATATCTCTTAATAGCTGGTTGCTAGGTGCAGCACCATTCCCTTTCCCACAGATTAATACTCTTTGCATATCCAAGACAAAAAAATGAATAACGAATTCCCATTTGAGAATATAAGTATTGAAAAATTTAAGGGAATAACAAGTAATATCTCAAAAATGGTTCACTCAACAAAAAAAATGTATATGACATAAATTGTTTATTTTAACGCGATCTACATTTTTTGTGTAGTAAAATTTTGTCTATCTCTTATGGTTTACCAGTTATGCAAAGGTCGTTCACAATGAAGAATACTTTTGGAGACATTCCCAGGAAATTCACATATACATTTTATTTGTCATAAAAATATCTTAAGCATATGATGTTTTAATCAAAATCGTTAGAGCCATTTTTGAGAAAATTAAAATTTTCGAAAAATCTTCCATGTAAAGGGTAATCCGGGGTGGGGGGATTTGCTTGAAAAACTTTGTGTCGCATTCTTGGAAGATACTGAACCTAAATACCAAGTTTGGTGTTTATCCGACTGTTCGTTTCTGAGTTATGCTGTTCACAGACAGACACACACACAGACACACAGACACACACGTGGACATGTTTCCAAAAATACTTTTTTTGGATTCAGGGTGTCTCAAAACATGTATTTCCGTGAAATCTCTGTATCAAATTTTTGGGTGGAATACAATACTTCCCCTACTTACTATACATAGTAGAGAAAGTAAAAATGAGAACAGTTGGGGAGCAGGGTTGAAAAAAGTGCTGGGAGAAATAGGAATGAAATATATATGGTTACAAGGGAAAAGGAACAGTCCAGGTTTTTGGAAAAAAGTGAGAGAGAGAGAGTGAGAGAGAGAGAGAGAGGGAGAGAGAGAGAGTAGAGGATATTGAAAGACAGGAGATATGGGGAAGTGTGGAAAAAAAAAATCCTTGAAATTTTACAGGAAAATAAAAAGACAATGGGGTAGAGAAAGGTTTATAGAGCAGTGTAATGAAAAAGAGAAAGAAGGGTTAGCTTGGATGAGAACAGGAATGATGTTCTTAAGTGGCTTAGGAGGTGATGATAAAAGAATGTATGAATTTTGTGGTGTTGAGGAAAGTGTAGAACATTATCTAACTGAATGTGAGGATTTAAAAAAATGGAGAGAAAAAAACTGCGACAAGAAGTGGAACAATATGGGGGTAATTTGCATTGAAAATGTTAAGAAGTAAGCAGGAAGTAAATAATAGGAAAGTAGGGGATTTCTTAATAAAAGTGAAAGAAAAATGGATGAGGAAAGTCAAGGAGAAGAAGAGGGAGGGATAGGGAGGGGCGATAAAATTAATTACACTGAGGTTTCAGCAAAGGGAAGTAAATGTTGCACAGCCATGCTGAAGGCCAGGGAGTCATACTGGCTGTGCAGCACAAAGGAAGGTACCAGGTATGTACTATTAAAGTAGGCACATGATGTATAAATGTACTGAAATATTGTAAGTTATAGCTAGAATGTGTACAATAAACTAACTAAACTAAGATTTCTCACAGGACATACTCCTGTGAACAAGCATCTTAACATGATGGAAGTGTTTCAGGGTAACGTAGATTGCAGATTGTGCAAGAAAGAAACTGAAACAGCCCAGCACATTGAGGCCTTGGTTCACAGGAGATATACTACTTTTTGGAAAATATTTTTAGAACTAGAAGAATTTGAAACAATATCTATTATGAGATTGTATTCCTTGGTAAAGGATGCAGGCATAATGAATTGGCCTTAAAATGATACATGTTGCACAATAAGCTCAAGGCTGAAATACATCTGGGAAATCTATATCAAGACAAGACATATCTAGAACTATGATTTGTTAAAGCATCAAATATTTTTCTTCAAATTAAATTTTTATAAGAATGTGAGCAAGGCCTTTAGGTCCTATCCAATCAACATAAAACAGTTAATGGTAACAACATGCTAAAATAGAAAAACATGCTTAATCAAGAAAGGAAATACAGGTATTCCACATTACCACTGCCACTTCTTTTGTATATCATCAATGAATTGCACCCACAGTACTCCCCCAAAAAGAAAGAAGCCCTGGTTAAACCACAAATGTCACATAATAGAAGAATATGTATATTCACCGAACTAAATAAATTATGTAAACTTAGCAATGTTAAATAATTGATGAAAACATTATGAATTGGTGAAAACATAAGAATTTATGTTTTATGAAGATACTCAAGGAAGGGAATAAACACTACATACTTGTATTCTGCATATAAAAGCTTTTCTGAGGTCTTCATGTGAATGTTAATTACCATAGAAGAGTGGTTTCTAAACTTTTTAGCATGTGGCCCCTTTTGTGTGCTTTGTGATATTCATACCTCCTCCTCCTGCATTTATTACAAACATCTTCTGTTTGAAAATAATCAACAATATATGAGAAAGCTTAAAAATTCACAGTAGTACACCGAGTCATTTTAAAAAGCTACAGGATATTGGCTGAAAAAAAAAGAATGTAAATTATAATGTATCTATTAAGATAAGCACTTGTACATAAAGTAACGTATAATGAAAGTATTTCTGCAAACGTTTATCCCAATTAACACACAGTAATTATGAAAGAACAAGCTTTTGTAAGAATAGGTATTTTGTAGATATTTTGTAGAACAGTGGGTAGAGAAAGCCATGTGAATGCTTCAGTTATTCTTTTTTTTTCCATTCCTTCTAAGTAAGTAACCTATGGCTTCCTTTAAATCTCTCATGCCCCACAGTTTGGAAGCCAGTGCTGTAATTATACACAGAATTCAATTGTTACAAATAATGACAAGTGTAAACACAATAATGCATAAATAAGAGCCTATTCAAACATTACTATCATTTTGAATCAAGTGCAACATGTTTCAGTGGCAGTAGTCTATATACCCTTGTTGTGTAATAAGCTCTGAATAATTATGAGCAACTAGTAAATTGTAAATAACTTAAATTGTAATTTATTTGTTCTTTCACACAAGGCCGTGTGCAGGACAAGCATTGAAAGGTAAAATCATACAGAAAAATTCAATGCCATAGTTAGGATTTGAGCCATGGATCTTCTGATTTCCATCCAGTTGCTCTAACCAACTGAGCTACCATGGCAGCATGTCGGTAGGATATTAAATTCCCCAAATGATTCACATTTTTCCTGGTAAACCACAAGGAAATCTCAAGTCATGTTTGAGATAACATACCCTAATGGCGACTTACAATGTCATAAGTATGTAAGAGGACATACACCCAAAAGAGTAGAATATTGAAATAATAGGAATAACCAATAATGTAAAATAATATTGAGAAATAGCTTTACTGTTAAAAAAACTTGTACCTGGGAATGTAATAATGTGAAATTAAGCATGTAAGGAACAGGGTAATTAGTAACTACAGGTGAGCGAGCAACAGGGGTAAAGTCCACATGCACATACACGCTAATGCACACAGGGTTTAGGCAAAGTCACAGAAAATAGAGAGAGAGGTCTGAGATTAGAGTGAGACAGAAATAGTGGTCTAATTCCTGCAAGACAAGGGATTTGGAAAAACAGAAAGAGAAATGAGAATTATAAAGTGAGACAGAGATAGTTGGTTTTACCAGAGAAGTCAGAGAGAAGCATAACTGCTAAAATTGGTACATTTTACTTTCATAGCATGCTAAGTAGTTAACCAATGGGAATAGTTGTTACATATAAAAGCGCGAATCTAGTGTCATAGTAGGAAGGTGTAAAAAGGGGAGGAGGCCGCAAGTTACACACTCTCTGATTTTACTCCAACGATGTAACACATGTGACTCAGGTGGAGAATTGTGCATGTATGTGGGTGGGAAAATATCATATGATGCAGTTAGATAGGTCCATGTAAAGAATTAACAGTAGCGGGAAGATTAAAATGTACAGCTTTTGTATCATTTTGTGTTAAGCAAGGAAAGTAGCTAGCCACCTCAATGCACATTATTTTGTGACTAAATTAAGCTGTTTAAGGGAGTCAGTTTTTTATTTGCCTTCATCTACATAAATCCTGAGAAAGATCAAGTTAGCTAGCTAAGATAGAATTTCTCATCACTCTACAACAAGCAGCCCAGCAGAGAACTTCAAGGAACTTCAGAGATCCGAGATGACATCTACATGAGATAGCATATGCTACTCACTTGCGAGCACATATCCTGCTACAAGTATCTTTAAGTCCTGTGCTTTATAGATAACTTGTATCAGGTAAATCTCAAATATGTTATGTTATATTTGAGATAACATACGCCAGTGGTGACTTACAATGTCATAAGCACTTAAAGTCCCTGGCTTTATAGACATCTCTATTAGGTCAATCTCAAATATGTTGTAAGTACTTTAAGTCTCCAGCTTTATAGACAAACTCTATTAGGTCAGTCAATGATAATTATTAATTATAATTACTATACTTGTATAATTAAATATAAATAATTATTAAATTATACAATGATAATTATTAGCTTATTGGTCAGTTAAAGCAACCGGACAGAAATTGGAAAATGCATGGTTCAAATTCTGGCTATGGCATTAAACTTTTCAGTCTGATTCTACCTTTCAACTTAAATTGTCTTGACATGTACTTTCTAAAATATTGGAGAGCAGGCAGAAACTGTCATTAAAGTATTGCCTTAATGTTTCTATATTCATAATTGCTGATAGGTACCTTGTGCCCATTCCCCCATACAGTCAGATGTTTTAAAGGATGAACAAACTGAAATGAACTGAATAGATAACAGCTTAAAATATTAATTTACCTCAAATTTGAATATTTCTTATGTTATTAGAAATATCATAAAAGATTCCAATCTACTGCATTACCTGAAGATATTAGCATGGATGTTACTGAAAAGCCTGAGAATGAAGATGCTGAGGTGCAAACTTCTCTTCCTGTACTACACTCTCAGTACTATTCATTTGAGATAAGAAGCAATTATCCCCTTACTTCATACTCAATAGCTGAATTGGAGGTAAGTCATTAAATTATAAATTCGAGACAGGACTAAATTTTTAGTCTAAAATACTAAATCATTGCTTCTATTGCAAGTAGGATCAAACTCCAGGCTATAATACTAGGCCATAGCTTCTATTAAAAGTGGATCAAATTCTAGGCTATATTACTAGGTTATAGCTTCCATTACATATAAGGTCAAATTCCAAGCTGTAGTACTAGTTTATAGCTGCTGTTGCAAGTGGTACCAAGATCCAGGCTACAGGACTAGTTTCTATACAAGCAGAGTCAAATTCCATGCTGAATGTGAGGGTCACTATAGACATGGAACATTGGCCACCCTAAGTAACATATTGTTGTTGGATCAAAATTTCTGAATCAATGGTTTTGCAATGGTGGCAGGCAGAGCTCTGTTGTATCATTTATTTTCCTGCATTTTATGTTTTATATCTGGAAAGTGTTAATGTCCTTGCAAGTGCAATGGAGATTCAGCGAGTGCACTTTTGTGTGACAATCTTGTATGATTTCAAATGTGGTTTATATGATACACAGTCACTTGAGCATTTGAGGGGGCTTTTGAAGATTTTTCTCCTTCACATGCTACTTTGTTCTGCTGATTTGGAGAATTTAAGAGGGGCAGCAATCTCTTAAAGGAGGACTGAACTAAACTTATAAAGACTTCTAACAATAAAATATAAACAATTCTGAGCATATTGTTTAAAACCACATCGTTCTACGACCTCCCATTTTCATTCTAGAATCACTTTATCTTTAATGCTCACCTTGCTGTGATGTCATGAGGCTAAGGTCCCACAACAAAGTTGGAAGCCTGCGGCATAAGCGGGTAGCCCTCAATTGGGTCAAGTCCTACCTGACCAACGGAAGACAAGTTATGGTAGTAAAAGGTAAATCTGATAACACTTACGTGAACTCTGACACAAAAATGGTTAGATGTGGTGTCCCCAGGGCTCTAATCTTGGCCAGCTGTTTTTTTTTTTGTATATAAATGACCTACCTCTTAATATTCCTCATGCAGAAACCATATTACACGCTGATGATGCTAACCTTATACTAACCAGAAATACTACCGCTGAGTTGCAGCATTATGCTGATAACATAATGTTAATGTTTACACAATAATAAACTTCAACGCTCAATGCCAAAAAATCAAACTGTATGCATATCACATTATCCAGAAATAATGCTATACTGTAATTAGTGTATATTATTGTTTATGGACTACATGTATATACAGGATGAATCACCTAACACTTACACCACAAATATTTCGGAAATGGAAAGTGCTATTGATGTGCAGTTTTTGCAGCATTGATTGGTAGTCAGGGGCTTGTACATTTAGCCTATAAACAGATTTTAATAATACTGAGAAAGTGTATTTTTTGAGCAAGCATACAATTTTTTTTAAATGGAACAATGCCTAGTTACATCAATAGAATAAAGGTAGGGTAAATTAGAATGTCAGTGGCATTTGTTGCAAGATTCTGGGGTAAGTGATTTATAAGAAGTCTTATTTTGAAACTTTTACACACCAACACTTGTACAACCTGTGGTAGCACAATCTAAAGAAAAACAAAAAGGAATTGCAATACTTCTGTGGATTCTTACAAGTGAAGAGAACATAGCCCTTCAAAGGTTGTGTACAAAATTACGATCGGCAGCTTCAATACATGCTTCCAGTCTGCTATGGAAAGACTGCTGCACACATTCTAGCATTTCAGTGGAAATTTCAGAGCAGGCAGCAGTAATACGTCATTTCATATCGTCTGGTGTAGTTGGTACATCCTTGTAGACAGTGTCTTTCAGCCTTCCCTACAGAAAATAGTCTAAAGGGATCAGATCGAGTGAACGGGCCGGCCAAGGTACAGGTCCTCTTCGCCCAATCCAACGATTTGGAAACAATCCGTTAAGACAAGCTGTAGTACTTCATGCACTATGGGCTGGACAGCCATCATGTTGGTACCACAGGTTCCTCCTAGTCTGCAAAGCAATGTCTTCTAGCATCTGTGGCAGATGGTCTTTCAGGAGGCTGCAATACTTGTGCGAGTTCATTGTTCCTTCTATGAACAAAGGGCCTATGAGGTGATGGTTCACTATCCCACACCACACATTTAAACTCCATGGATGCTGACGTTCCACCTGATGAAGCCAACTGGGATTGTCAGACCAATAGTGCATATTTCTGTGGTTTACCTCGCCATGATTAGTAAATGTTGCCTCATCACTAAACAAGATACATGACGAATCTTAATGCCCATGTACAAAAGTTAACACGATTCTCAAAATCGTTTCCATGCAGCTCTTGATGGAGAGAGATGTGATAGGGATGGAACCTATGTCGATGGAGAATGCGCAGTACACTTGTCTGACTTATGTCACTACTATGTGCGATTGTGCAGGAACTAATTTGCGGATCTACTGCAATGGCAGGCAAAACATTTATTTCTACCTCTTCTTCAGTCACTTGTTTGTTTCTGTTACATTTTATAGGTGTTACAGTATCACTTTCACATAATTGGTTGAAGAGGTTGATAAATAATTGCCGAGATGGTTGACATCTATTGGGATACATTTCTGCATACACAGTACAGGAATGAACTGCATTCTTCCTACCTCTCCATACACCATGAGCATGTCAGCTTTTTCTGCATTAGTAAACCCCATCTTCCACTCACGACTTACTGCTTGAACTGTCACAAACTAACTGATCAGAAAGTCGCAATGCAATCAATGAACAGAAAACACAACACAAACAAACATAACAACATAGTACTTAGCAACTAAGCAGGTTGAATGGGATAAAAAATTGTTGGGGTGGAAACTTTTCAAAATACGATTTCTCATAAACCACTTGCACTAGAATCCTGCAACAAAGACCATTGACATTATAATTTACCTTAGCTTTATTCAGTTGATGTAACTAGGCATTGTTCCATTTAAAAAATTGTATATTTGCTCAAAAAATACAATTTCTCAGTATTATTAAAATCTGTTTATAGCTAAATGTACGAGCCCCTGACTACCAATCAGTGCTGTGAAAACTGCACATCAATAGCACTTTCCATTTCCGAAATATTTGTGGTGCAAGTTTTAGATGATTCACTCTGTATATTCATAAGTATTCTTTGTTGACAAAATCATGAAATTGTAATATTTTTCTTATGGTGAATAAACATACATACATACATGCTACTAAATGTCACTTGCATTAGTTAGCCTTGCATTGCATTTAATTCCTATTGTTATATTGTGATTGTAGGGCAGTTTTTCTTTCTTGGTGCTCTGTGAGGGGTTGTCAACAATTGCCTGTGTGCAGTGCTTATAGTTGTACAAATAATTCCAGCATAAGCAGAAATGTTGGATATTACTCATTCCCTGATAGAGATAAGGATTGATATGTGTACAACAAATGGGTTACTGCTTTGAATCACAAAAGCCATGTGCCAACCAAAAATGCTGAAGTATGTGAAATTCATTTCAAAGAAAGTGATTTTAATGGATCGGGTGTTAGAATGTTATAAAAATGAGAATAATGAAGAACAAGAAATTCAAAAGCTTTAGATTGAAAGATAAGGAGGTGCCTTCAAAATTTTTAGAAATAGAAGAAAAATCTCCCAAAAAAAGAAATTCAAATTTTCTTAAAAGAAAGCAAGTGCTATGACTAGTCGACAATATAGTAAGCAATTCTCAGCAAGAAAGTGAAGCTACACTTGTTTCTGAGTCTTTACGTGTGGAGTTAAAGATTGATGCTGAAATACAATGCGAGTTGGGAACTGAAACTTTTAGTAATACAAAGTGCGCTAATGTGAACCAAAGTTTGACTGATGAGGAAGGCAAATTTTCAGCTGTAAATGTTGAAGATTATAAACCGAGTGAATATTGAGGAAATCCAGTGAAGATGTATAAGAAGATGTAGGTATGCCCAGAAAATATTCTTTTGTGTTTGTGTGTGTAAAAGCTCTCCTTGTGCTATACAGTATTTGTCACACATGTGGTGCGCCTGTCATTGAAAGAAAATCTAACACACAAGAGACATTAATGCAAATTATAACTCAGTGTGTGAATGGGCACACTTATGGGTGGTGCGCTGGAGGTGAAAGTGGTAGTTTGAAAAGTAATGTGTGCATAGCTTCAGGCATGTATATTTGCGGAATGACATTTAACTGCTTCTTGGCATTCTCAAAAGCAATAAAATTATTTTTTTCTAAATCATATTTTTTATAGATTTTTTTAAAAAAATTGCTTTCCCTTCTGTGCACAAAGCCTGGTTAAAAAAAAAGTGATTTTGCAAATTGCCATGAATGATTCGATTTATGTTTATGTGGGGATGCACAGTACCATTCCTCAAGATTTTATGCTAAATATGTGACATATTCTATAATGAATTGGCAATGCATAAAATATTACTTATAATTGTACAGAGACGAATTGTAAGTGGTGATATTGAGAAAGCTGCTTGTGAAAATATATACTGACTTCTATGAATGAAAACTTACCCATAAAATTGTTCCTGATAGACAGACACACGGGTATCAGAGCTTTGATAAAAGAGAAATTTCTGCATACATACCATCATGGTGTAATTCATTCTTGTTAAATTGCCTATGAAAATGTTTAATAAGGTTTCAAAATCATTGGTCCTTCATGAAAGGAAGCATTCTATGTTTAATCATCTATGTTGGGCATCTCTGCTTGTGAAAGTAACAGTGTACTCTAAAGGAAAAGCTCACATCAATTCTAAATCACATTACTAATGTCCATAATTGGGTACCTTTTGAGAACTTTCATTCAGGAAGTCTTAAATCCTGTCGCAATAAGCGCTTGAAGTATGTCTCAAAACGAACACATTTTTCATTTCTAAGCATGCATGTCAGGTAGTGGCAGTTTTTGGGTCAAAGAGAGCGATGGGGCCTTTCACCTTCCTTACACTTAAAAATTAAAGAATCATGCAATCAATATTTATTTAAAAATTCTCAGCCTGGTTGTTTTCAGAAGCTGTTTTTTTTCTGCAGTCTGCTTTGTTTCCCAAGATTGTTTACGTATTCTGAGGCGACAGGCTGGTAAACGACACTCAACAGAGAGGGAGTGTATACTTTATCTCTCTCTAACCAGAATGTGAAGAGACACATCTGCGAAATGCTGTTTCTCCCTTTAGTTTATATGGTTGCTATTATAATGTGACAGCAAACATTTATTTTTGCTTGCGATTTTAAACCTGTAAGTGCTAGGCTGGTCTCCCAGATAAGAATCCTTTCACCTCCTTCCCAACTAACTGCGAATCATGCTTGCTTAGTGGCCTAGGGGCCAGTGGGAGGGATATACAAACTCGCATTCAGTCATGCTCCTATTGTGAGTGAGGTGTTTACAAGTGGCTTGTGGATGTTCGTTTTAGTTTGCAAAATGAATCCAATTAATGACATAGTATGTAATATACTTGAGACACCATTCTCCGGATAGAAAGATGAGGATAAGAAAGACATGTTAACAGTTGGAAGACCTACCACACCATTAAATCTTTGTGTAAAAAATGAAAAGAATGGTAAATGCTATAATGTTAACTTAAAACACCTTCATTTTCCGAATTGCTGTGGTTGTGCAGTAGGTCCAATTATTTTGTTGGCGCTGCTTACCTTTTTAACACTAATCATAATGTCTGGAATAAGGAAGGATTTTTGGATTTTAAGAACATTATGCTTGCTGTAAATAAGCATAAAGATCCTGCTCAACACCTAAAATGTAAACTACAATTGAACACTTGTTTAAAGAGTAAATATACAATTTCTGATGCCCTACAGGAAAATGCAAGGCTATTTATGATTCAATTCAATGGAGATGTTCATATGAATAAACTATTTTTCCAGCTGGTTATAGATGCTGTGCTATATTTAGATAAGCAAGAACTTGGATTTAAGGGGCATGATGAAAGTGTAAGTTCAATAAATCATGGAAATTTCAAGGAACTGCTTGCTTTATTAATATGAGGAGTGCATTGGAAATTCAAAATCTTCTTCTTTTTCTTTCTCTGTTTACCCTCTTTGTATGTAGGACCATGGCTGACTATTATTCTCTTTCAGCCTCCGCATACAGCACTTAATGTTATGCGTTTAGTTGCTACTCTTGCCACATGGTGCCACCATCCATCCATACTGGAACTGTTGACTGGTCAGGTGGCATGGAACACTTTATGATTTAGGGGCTTGTACTTCAAATATTTTGGTGTTTCATACGCTTCTGTTACTGTGCAAGCCTTGTGTTTTAAAACAATTGGAATGAAATGGGTACAAATAAGTTCACATATGAGGTATTATGATTAGAGTCCACTGTACATTGCAAGCAGGCAGTGTTTTGAGTTCAGGTCTGATATAAAACTCAAACTGTTTCCGCACAGCACATTGTGTAAATGAGGCAAAGCTTTTTCAATGAAGTTGAGAAAGCACGTTGAGAACATAGATGAAGGGCTTTGATGGATAATGAAGATAGGTCTCATAATTGCGCTTGTAAATCAAATCCATCAATGGGAAACTATAGGAAGTCATAGAAATAAGAGCTCTGCAGATGTCACAAGAAATATCATTTCGGCAAGGATGTAAGCTAAGTCCAGTTTTATTTAATTTATACATAGATGATGTCTTACTAGAAATTGGAAGGAATAATAACTGTGCACCAGTAATTAACAACATCCAAATTCCAGGACTTCTTTTTGCAGATGACCTAGTGGTAGATCTATTACAGTAAGTGGTTTAAAACAAGCATTACAAGCAATTGATGTATATTGTAAAGAATGGAGGTTAAAAGTGAATCAAGAGAAAACACAGATTGTGGTTTTCAAAAAGGGGAGAAAATTAGGCAAATATGAAAAGTGGAAGGGAGAGAATAAAGATTACAGGGTAGTGCGTGACTGTATCTATTTAGGAGTAAAAATAGATGGAGGTAATAAATGGGAGAAACAAAAGAAGTTTGCATTGGCAAAAGGTAAAGGGGCGATGGTAGCAATTAGAAGCTGCAAATATAAAGTACCTAATATAAATGTTAAATGGCTGGAAAAAGTTTATGAGATGGTTGTGGAGGCAAAAATGATGTATGGTATAGAAATATGGGGATTAGATAGAGGATGGGAATGTATAGATGTGGTGCACAGGATGTTTTGTAGAGAAATACTAGGGCTACCGAAGTCAATTGTAAGACAGGTAGCACAATTAGAGATGGGCAGGGTGACAACTAAGGGGAAGATAATGGAAAGAGCTTTGAAATTTTGGTTCAGAAGTTTAAATCTAGGAAAAAGTAATGTGTTAAGACAATGTATTGAATACCAAGAGAAGAGCTTAATGAATGATGGATGGGTAAGTAAATTACGGAATATTTTGGAGAAAAATGGGTTAGGAGATATATGGAGAAGGAGAAAAAATAACGTAAAACATTTTTGGAAAAAGGCAAGGAAAAGACTGGAAGATATAGAAATACAAATCATGTTCAGTGAGATTGCCGAAAAGAGCTCATTAGTTTATTATAGGCCAATGAAAAATACATGGGGTAGGGAAAAATATATAGACATAGTAAATAAAGAAGAGAGAGAATCTATTGCATGGTTAAGAACTGGAGCATGGAGGCTAAAAGGGCTAAGACAGGGTATTCCTCAGAACCAATGTCCGATATGTGGTGGTAATGAAGACATTGAACACATAGTATTTAAGTGCCAAGGAACAGAAAATTGGAGAAAAGAATTTTTTAATAAGAAGTGGTTGAAGGGGGATAGAAATACACTTATAATTGAAATGATATGCAAGGACACTAGAAGCATTGGACAGTTTTTGTGTAAAGTAAAAAATAAGTGGCTTTGGACAGTGGAAAGGGAAAAGTAAGAGGCAGTGCATCTTACTTTGAATGGAAAACTATAGTGAATGTGTGATGGTTAAGTAATCAATAAATGGAAAGTGAAAAAAAAAAAACCAAAAAAAAAAACTGAAAAAAAAGAGCAAGATAATTTAGTGACAAGAGATTGTAAAATGTAAATAAACTGTAGTGATTGTCTACTGAATAAGTGACCAGGGTCAAAATGCAGTAGACAATCAAATTTGTAAAACTCTTAGCACAATAAATACTATACTATACTACTTAAAAAAAACAAAAAAAAAACAAAACAAAAAAACAAAAAACTGCTGTAACCTGCAGACTTTAAAGTTTCTATAATATTTAGTGGTACTGCATTTTTGTGGCTTCCATTGCTGGGACATTTTCTTCATTGTTGGAAGGTTTCTATAATCAACTATTCTGTCATTTACATCAATATTTGACAATGATGGAATTGATAGAAGGCCAGATTTTAATACTTTGTTAATTCAAAAAGTCACACTCCTGCAGTCTAGCATGTCATTAGTTCCAGCTGATTGTCTAAGACTGCTGAAAACTAGCTCTAATGGATTGCTATTGAAGCTTCTAGTAAGGTCAAAGTGATACCCATTTTCTAACAAGTACTTTATGCCCTGCACCATAGAGTTTGTGGTTAATTTTAAAGCCTCATATGTTTCCTTGCAGTGAAATTCTTTGTCTGTTTTCATACTTTCATTTTTCACTGTCATCATCAGTGGAATAAAAGTGCATTCTGTTCTTCATTTCTGGTTTCTATGAAGTACGTTGTGCTGCTGATGTCAAACATTGTAAACCACTGTTGAAATTACTCCATGTATTTAACAGAGGAGTTGGTCTTAAAGAAGTCGTATCTCTGGGTGCCACTACCAGAATAATCTTTAAGCCATTTTAAAGCTCCTATCACTTTAGGTGAAAATATCTCTTTGGAATGCTTTACATTAATTTTTTTGAAGTTGGATGGAAGAACATGCTTTCTGGAAAGGAAATGTACTGGTTTGATGGTTTCAGATGCCTGAAGTTTGTACAGGGTCCAACATAATTTCCTGTTATTATTTTGGTGCCATCAAACATTACCCTTTGTAAGAACAATGTTCTAAGGTTTTTCAGAATATGGCACTGATCAAAGGCAAGGAACAAGGGCCTATTTGGATCTTGTGGGTGAGGTATGGATGTCTGCACAGACTTGCTGTTTGTTAATTTCTTCATTATGGACCTTTGTTTTATGATTGTCTGAGACAAGTCACAAGAACAAAACAATCCACAATTTTCTATTTCATGTATTATATGCTTGGTCAATAAAAGAAGCTGAGAACCGGTTAACTGCTTGGTGAAGAAAGAGGCTGCAGGTAGTTTGAATTTAGTTGATACTCTTCAAATCATGAACCACAGAAGCCTATTCGCAAGAACTGGTAAACTTCTTTATATAGTAAGTGGCTGTTCATTTCCTGCTATTTTCTTTGCATTAATTGATGCATCCTCCTGTCCAAAGAAAGTGTCAAGGCAAACATCATACTGCATCTGCTATTTTATAGACATCTCATCTACAACGAAGCTACAGATGAGCTCCACTTTCATCACAGTCTCAGCTTCCACGGTTGGCTGAGATTTTATCCAAGTAGTGACACCTGTTTCTGAACAAACAATCCTTATGAAACGATTTAATGTTTGTTCACAGGGTAATTTCAAACCTGTAGCATACCTTTAGCCCTTGGGTGAACAATGCTGCCAAATAACATATTTTCTCATTGTTTTTCATTCCGTCTGGGCACCTTTTTATTAAAATTCAAAATTTTTAGTAGCAGAAAATCAGATTCTTCAATGTTCTCATGCGAGAGAATCTCCTGCAAACTACAATTATGTTTACTGTTTTTAAATTAATTAAGTGAATTAGATAGGCTGTCGACCTTCTGCTCACTTAGATGCAATTTTGTTTTGAGTCTCCATATTGTGGTCTTTTGAGCTCTAATTTCAATTTGCATATACTTTAGTTTAGTTACCAAAGCATTATCAGTTTGCACCTCAATTGAAGAACTAGCAATATTATTAACATTAGACACCTCATCTCTGAGCTCATTTGGAGAATTGGTTTGCTTATGCTTCCTAACTTGAGTTATTGTTGGCTCAGACCTGAGTATTTGGCACCAGAATTTTACTGCTGGTACTTTATGCACTGGATAACCTGGAAATATGCTGGGTACACTACCTGCTTTCAAAATTCTGTGTTTTAATCCATATCTATAATCATTGTCTTTAAAGTGTTCACTGCACACGATAGAAGTATTTGAATTTGTATTTGGAACAAAATCTTGTAATGAAATAACACATAGCCATTCCTTCCTCAGTTCCCTATCAATAGGGGATTCATGGTAGCTTATTCCTTTAGTTTTGTCCCTCACATTTTTGGAAAACGGAATACATCAATATGGCATCTGAAATGTAAAGAAAATGTTTAACTCTCTCACTTGAAATATGCTATATCTTAATGGAACATTTATATTCAATTTATAATGAGCCAGGTCTACTGCACATCATATGGATCCTTGTAACTCATACTGAACTATGTTCATTACAACAACAATGCTCATGCTGTCAATTAGCGGTATAATACTTGCCTTTAAATTCTTCAGTAGATCTCCTTGAAACACACACTATATGAATACATAATGTAGTTTATGTATGTTTCGATTTAACACTTGTTTCATTCTGAAATTACATACACACTATTCACTTGTTTCACATGTTTAACAAAGCTTAACACAAGAATGCAAGACTGATTGTTTCCATTGCGAGCTACGGGGTGCCTCAGTAAGATGTTCTATTAAGACGGACTATAGTGTTACTGTAGAAAGAATGCAAAATTCCAGCAAAACCTATTTCCTGTAAGCAGCAGGGATTTGCTGAGGCTGAAAGAGAATAGCAGTCAGCCATCATAGGACTTACAAGCGGGTGCCTGGGGTTGGAGGCCTGTTGAGGAGCAGTCACTTTGGAACAGATAGAATATCCAGAATGGGTGATCAGCCCAATGCTTGGTGTGAGAGTAAGGAAGTAGATGAAATGATGAAATGATGGTGAAATGGATGAAAGGAAAAGTGATGGGGGAACAGATAGTGGAATGAATGCGGGGGAAACTGGAGAATCTGAAGAAAACCTGCCTAGATGCCTTTTTTTCCACCACAAATCCCACATGTGGGTCCCTGGGATCGAGCCTAGGCCACCTTGGTGAGAGGCAAGCAGTCTAGCCATGGCACTGCACATTTCAAAATCACCATTTAAAAATTGAATGTGTATTTATTGGGGACTTCAAGACAGTTCAAAATAAAGTCATAAACTGCACATCTGAATACCTACAAGATCATGTAAAAACTGAAATTCAAAATAGTAACGTTTTTGCTATTGAAGTTGATGATAGCTCAGATATAACTCAAACATCACAATGTTCTATCATAATAAGATGTGTGAATTTTGAAGAAAATGTTTTTGAATGTTTCCTAGGGTTCTTTGATGTTAGTGCTGGTAGAGCATCTGAGGCTTTGTTTAATCTTCTGCATTGGTTTTTGTCTGAGTTTTCATACAAGAACAAATTATTGGCTCAATGTTATGATGGGGCAACTGTAATGGCAGGTCATTTAAATGGTCTTCAGAAGAAAATTAAAGACAAAGCACCTCAATCTGTTTTTGTGCATTGTTTAGCTCATCAACTAAACTGGGTGCTTCAACAAAGTTTAGATTGCATTTCTAAATGTCGCATATTTTTTGCAAGTATCAATAGGATTCCTTTATTTTTCACCATTCTTCAAAAAGAACAGAGGTACTAGATTCATTTTCAGCTAGACATATTCCAACTTTAGCAGAAACTTGGTGGTGTTCTAACTCAAAACTGTGATTGTAGAAGATTGGGAAAAATTGAAACACATGTTTGAGAATATCATGAATGACAAGCAATCTTATACAAGATCAATTCAGCTCAGTAAGGGATTTTTGAATGAAATGAATAGTTTTGAATTTACTTTTCTGGCTGTAGTGTTCAATGACATTTTTTCTTTGACAGACATTCTTTTTGAAGTTTTGCAAAAGAAACCACTGGACATTGCTTATTGCATTTCAAAGATCAGGGCAACATGTGATTTAATAAGTAATAAACGAATTGGACAATATTTTTTGGAATTATTTGAGAAAGCCAGAAAAATTGACCATCTAACTCGAAGAAGAGAAAGGAGTAGACAAAGGATGAATTTTTAAAAAAATTAATATTTTATTTTTAAAAATTTCGGATTCTGCTTCAGTGGAAAATGAAAGTAAGGTTTCAGGATTGTGACAATTTAATTTCTTGCCCTTGTAGATATAAAAAAATTTTAAAATTACACTAAAGATTTCTCTTATTCAGCTCTTGAAAATTTAGAATGATGTTATTCAAAGATATTTCAAAGAATTGGTCGTTTAAAGAATGAACTGCATTTTTTGTATGCCGATGAGGTGTGTAGGTCTACTACTACCACAGAGAGTGTTTTAAATTGTGCCAAGAAAATAAGGATGTATTTGGGGAATCATGCAAGTTATTTGCTTTAGTTTTAACAATTCCATCCTCAAGTGCATCAGTGGAAAGAAGTTTTTCTTGTTTGAAAAGAATTAAATCCATCACTAGAAACATTATATCACAAGACACACTCATGTCATTAGCAAAAATCTCTATCCAGAAGAAGCTTTTGTGTAAACTTATAAGGAATGAGCCATTTTATGAGGACATCACAGATAAATTTGCTGCTCTCAAAGACTAGAGGATTGATGAATGTACAAGAAATAAAATAGGTGAGTCTCACATGATAATTATTATTTAGCTAAATTATTATATTTAAATTTGGCTATATATGTTTATTAAAGTCTGCAGTCTTTCACCTACTATTTAAGGCATGGGCCACCATTGATGTCAGATCAATGACAGCTGCTCTAGATCAAGTAAATGAACCCAAGTTTCAATACGAGTATGTTGTACCAGGAGTTATTGACCATGGTGATATTCCTTATAATATTGGCTTTGTGAGAAAATGACGAAAAAAAAACCTAATAAAACAGTAAATAATAAGATGAGCTCAAAGAAGACACATTTTAAAGTATGGATATTCAAGACACTACAGTGACTACATATTCCTGTTGGAACCTAATGCTAAACCTGATCACTGCTCCACCAGGAGATACTTGCTTCAAGAGTGCTGGCTAGTCACATGAGTCACCACAGTGTGTTGCCGGTGCGGAAAATACCCTGCAGATCCTGTCGTACATTGTTTGGTTTTCAACATTATTATGCACAATCCAAGATCTTGTAGAATATTAAATAAAATAGGCATGTGAATTTTTAATTCAGTCCTCCTTTAAAAATGAAGAGAAGAGTGGCAGACTAACAACAGTAATGACTGAGAAAAACGTCACTTCTGTGGAAACAACGATCAGGGAAGATCCAAGACTAACCTACAAGGACATTGAGCTGGATTAGTAATTAGTTCTCCTAGTGTTTCAGCCATCCTTCATGGGCATCTTTGTTAAAAGAAATTTCTTCAAGATGGGTGCCCCAATAATTTGTTTGAAGTACAGAAACTCCACAGGATTGAATGGTGTCAATAAATGCTACAAAGATTTAACTGTAGAAAGTCTCGCCATGGTTCAGATATTGTTGTAGGTAATAAAACATGGATATCAGTTTGATCCAGAAACAAAACACCAGTCGTCCATGTGGGTTTTCCCTGATGACTACCTGTCAAAGTCAGAGTACGGGAAGGAAAATGATTGCCTCTTTCTTCTCCATAAGTGGTCATGTGGCAATAATTGTGGTAAAAACTCAGAGAATGTTACTGTAAAATGGTACACAGAAGTTTACCTTCCAAAAGTGTTTTAGAAAATCCAAGAATGTCGTCCAAAGACAGGGCTAAGAAGCATTTTGTTACACCATGACAATCCATTAGCTTATACTGCTAATGTAGCGATGGAATTTCTGTGAGGAACTAAGGCAAAACTATTGATTCATCCATCGCATAGTCCTGATATAGCATGATGTAATTTCTTCCTGTTCCCTACTGACTTCGAGGTCGCTAGTTTTCTAGCCCCCAAAAAAACAGTTGCAGCATATGTGGAGCATTTATCTGCAATGCCAGAAAATGAGTGGTATGGATGCTTCCAGAGTGATTCCAGAGGATGGAATGCGGCATACAATGCCAGGGGAAATATGTTGAGGACCTGGGATAAACAAACATTATTATTTATTGCCTCAATACTTAAGTCATATTCAGGAGCTTATCTCTGGGTTTTGAGTTGCGAGGAATGAAAATGTGAAAACCCTAATTATCAAGTTAATATCAATTGCCTATTTGCAATTATTAGTATATGATGAATAACCGTATTATTCATTGACTCCAGTTATACATTTTAACATTCATTTGTTAAGTTGCAAGAAATGGCATGTAACAAAATTTATGTTTTAAGGAAACAGTGAGGTTTTTTTTAGCATTAGCCCATTTTTACATACAACCATGTGGTTGTAAACATCATGGGTAAGAAACTACGGTGAATTCTGTTGTGTATTAGGCTGGCATGGGAAGGAGTTAAATTGTTTATATACCAGATGCTTATTTGATAACTACAAGGAATTCACTTTTGCCATTTCACCAGTTGTTGTTCAGATCGTATCCCTGGTTTTTGTTAAGGTTGTGTTTGTTTTTCCTGAATTCTATTGATTCTATAATTTTTTTGTATAATAACTGGTGTTAAAAATATTATTCTGTTGGGCTCATACAGCACAAAACATATAACAGAATTTGATAAAATAAAATTCTTGGCACCTTATTCTTATAATTTTGGAAGGTAACTTCAAGAAAGCAATAGAAATCAGGAAATTCAATAAACAACTTTAATAAAATCCAGATATATGACCTAAGCCAGGCAGTATTAGGTAAACTCCATGCTGTTGCACTGTGGGCAGAAATGCATTACTGGGATGAACAATAGTAATGATTAATTAAAATGGCTGGCCCTGTAGCTTAGTCGGTAGAGCACCTGCCTGCTTTGCGAGGGGTCCTGGATTCGATTCCTGGCCTGGGTGGGAATTTTACTCTAGCCAAGATTATTCCCTTTCCTTCCCACACTCTGGGAGTATGAATGAGAGTGTGAATATGTGTGTGTGATCTAATGTATACAACCCAAAGAAATCTAGAAACCCAACAACAAGTGCATACGAGTTAATACCATTGCCAATAGACAATATGTCTCAAAGATAAAAGGCCGCTGATATGGCCATTGTAGTTAAAGCCGGGATATAAATGGATCAATAAAAAGAAAAAGGTGAAAATGAATTTAATAGTAGATTAAGTGAAAGCATGTCAACAACTTTGTTATATATAAAGCTAACATGGGTTTGTTCTCATTCTCATTGATCAAGTTTTAACATATTCAATTGATGTCACAAATCAGCAAAGAAACAGTAATCTGAAACATTAAAAGTGCATACCTCTGACAAAACCATATGGTTTATCCCAAAAGATTAAGAACACTTTGGGGAGTATACACATCTTTTGGTATGCAAATTAAAGAAATGTTAAAGATTTAAAGAATGATATAATAAAATATGTAATGAAACTTATATTTTTGATTGTTACAGCTGGCAAAAAAGAATAAAATAGATATGCTGGCTGATGTTCAAGAGGCTTATGTAAGAAAATATGAGCAGCCAAATATTTTACAGGAAGAAAATTATGACCTTTGTAATGAACCATATTATAGCATTAACAATAGCCCATTAGTCATCACTCATGTAACTGAGGGTAAAAAGTCTGTAGAAGAAGCACAGGAAGAAGAAGAAGAACAACAACAAGAAGAAGTTTTAGTTGCAGAAGCTGAATCTATAAAAAGTGAGAAGGAAGAGTATTTACGACCAATGTTTTCCACATATGAGGTATGTATATGCAGAACGTTACAGAATTCAACCGACAAACTCTCAGTGGTTTCATAGGTTAGGCAACACTTTGATATAGGACACTTATGTCTTTGAGTTCACAGTTGTTTGGAACAGTTCAAAATCAGTGACATGCCAGCATGTCCAGTAGCAGGTTGTGAGTATGCATTTTGGGTGTTCACAAAATTTTAGTCAGATAGACCTGGAGATATGAAAAAGGATCTGCTGCCTAATAGTTATGATTATGAACAAATTTATATAACTGCAGCCACTACCAACAACAATAATAATGATAATAAATAATAATCATTAATATTAATAACAATATCTAATAATGATAATGCATAAGTTGTCTGAGGGAAGAAAGGGTTTTGTGAATGTTTGCTGTTGTGAAATAATTAAGCACAGTGTTTTGGGACAAGAATGAAGTAATGTCTAAATTAAATTGTAGTTGAGAGTATGGATGGTCTGGAATAACCAGGAGAAGTTTCCGTGTTAGCTACTTCTGCTAGTGTTACCATCTAGTGGTATTAACATAAAATTGTAATGATAGTACTGAAACACAGCTCAGGAGAAGCTTTGCACAGGCCTTCAATTGTGCATGACTCATATGTGTTTGGCCTTTGACGTAATTAGTTATATCAATTACACATACACATAAGCTCCTTAAAATGTGTACAAGTCAAGATGTGCTACCGAACCCTGTTGCCACATTTCATTGAGTTTAGAGGAGTAGCCCAGTAGATTTAAATGCTGTAGATTTTAAATTACTACATATACATATGCTTAATAGTATACAAAGAAAAAAATAACTAATAAATCTGCGAGGTGTCAAAGGTTAGGGTGTTCACATACTCTTGTGCTCTTATAGAACAGCCCCCACTGAGTGTGTCACAGTTAGAACTTCCCTGAGTTCCTACTCCTATGAGAAATTAAAATTGGCTTCATTTCAAACATATGCCATTCATTTGTTTGGGGAAAAAAGAATGTTTAACCGCTTGTGTGGTGTTTCATTTCAACCCAACACCACCCAAAAGTTGAGCACACTAATGACTGCACTATTACTACAGCTAGCTGTTAATTGCCTCTCTGATATATATGATTCTCCATGTGAAACTTTGTGCAATGGTAGGTATTTTTGTGCTTGTGAAAGAGAGATTAACTATTTCAGAGTGTAAATCAGTATCACATTTGATTAAGCCTTTATTTATTTGCATTTATTAGTGAAAAATAATTAGGTAACTTCAAAGTTTGTCATCACAGACCGTAGGAATCCTATACCATTCCTCTATAACCCTCTATAACTCCTTTATCATTGAATTCTATAACACCCTATATATGTTTTAATGGTTATTATGAGCAGCATACTTATGGATTTTAAAACAACTGTTTATGCAACCTTATCTTATTTGTAAAAATGCAGTATTTCATTTTTTATGTTTATTTAAAAATTTTGTTCAGTAATATTAAATCGAGTTAATGACTTATGTGCTAATTTATTATGTCATTATTTTTGGTTTCTCCATTTGGACAAAGGTTTCCTATCATCATACTCTCCCTCACTCTTGTTATCATCATCATCATCATCATCATCATCATCATCATCTTCATTGTCATCATCATTCTCTCTGGTTATAAGTATATTCATATAATGCTGAAATTGCATTACTGTGTTTCTATATAATGTTTAAACAAATCTGATGTGATACATTCTCATGACTTTCTCTACCCTCTATCGTTTATTAGTGGGCATACAAATTATTTTTACAAAAATTTATTTTCCTATCTACTTCATTTTAATTGAGATAAAACGTTCTAGAAATAGCTGCATTACACATTTGTTATAAATATAAAGGGAATAGTGATAGTCAAATTGATAAGAACTGGACACTATATACTGGCCTTAAAATGTTTGCTCTATGTGTGCAATTACGAGAAACAACTGAATATCAAAAGGACTTGAAATATACAAAAGTATTGAACAATTGGAATTATTAATAATGGATTTCTCGAAATGGCTGATGCCACAAAAATGTTATTTAAAATAAATTGTGTGTTTTAAAGAAATCTACATTTTTTGTGTACTGCATTTTTGTCTATCGTATAAAGTTTACCAGTTATACAAGATTATACAAAATTTCTTCTGAATGAAGTGGATTTTACAGGTTATTCCCAGAAGATTCAAGATATACATTTTATTTGTAATGTAAATATTTTTAGTATATGGTATTTTAATCAAAATTGTTAGTCATTTTTAGAAAATAAAAACTTTTGAAAAATCTTCCATGTAAGAGGTAGTTTGGGGTTGGGGGATTTTCTTGTAAATCTTTATGTTACATCCTTGGAAGTTACTGAACATAAATACCAAGTTTGGTACTTATCTGAATTTTCATTTTTTAATTATGCTGTTCACTCACATGCACAGGCGCATGTATGCACACACACACATGCACCTTTTTCTAATATGCTTTTTTTACCTAAGGGGCCTCAAAACAAGTATTTTTGTGAAATCTGGGTATCAAATTTTTGGGTGGAAAGCAGTGTCTTCTCTACCTACTATGTATATGGTAGAAAAAGCCAGGGACAAAGCAAAGTTCCTATAATTTAATTATTTCCTATTGTTCTCTTAAAGCATATTTTACAAATTGGAAAAGAGGATTTTCTGTAATTTGTTTCATGAAATATGTTGATTTCCTTACATCAGTGGCTTGTTTGTCTCTTTGTTTCTATTTTTCATTTCCTCTATCACTTATTTGTAGTAGGTAGAGGAAATATTGTATTTCACCCAAACATTTGATATTGAGACTCCATAAAAAACTCACTTTGAGGTACATCGAACAAAACAATAATTATTAGAGAAAACTCCATGTGTGTTTTTGTGCATATGCATATTTGCATGAGCGTAATTCATGCATGTGTGTGTGTGTGTGTGTGTGTTGTTGTGTGCCTTTTTTATAAATCAAAGATGAAAATTCAATAAATAACGAACTTCATATTTGAGTCAGATGCTGTTTAATCATGCCCATACCAAGATTATCAAGAAAATTTTCCCACCTCTAAATACCCTTTATATGTGACTAATGGAATGTAAATGCTGCATTTTTTTGTGAATGGCCTTGAAGCCCTCTTTATTTTGAATGAATTTTGCATAACTGGTAACCCTCAAGAGATAGACAAAAATTTACTCCACAAAAATTGTGGAGCTCATTGAAATGTACAATTTATGCCAAATAACCTTTTTGTAGCATTAGTAATTTCCAAATATTTGTTGTACATATCCAGATTGAACTGTCAAGTGGCATTTATAGACCAATTTAAACGATTCTTATTTTTTCCTACATGGGTTCATTAGTAACAAAACCTGACTTCTGATATGTATGAAGTTGTGTTTTGTTTTCTTATTGTGCAGCAACCAAGTCCATTTTGCTTAATTTGGGATTATTTCTATTAAAAAATTTATTATGAGGAACATATGTGAACAGAAGAGTCTAGGTGTATTTAGGTGTATTTATTTCTTCAGCTGGCCATATCCCTCTTCTCTCACTTATACCTAGAAACACCAGATTAAATCTTCTTTCCCTCTCCTCCATTCTTTCCATTCTTTCCTTAATTGCATTTACTTCCTGTTTTGCTTCATACACTTCATCTATAATGCCCTCCTTGATATCCCTAATTGTAAAGCACAATTTTATCACTCAATCGTGGTTCCATACCTTCCATTTTATCCATTTTCTCATTAAGGTTCCCCAACAATACTTAATATCCGTAGGGCCTGGCTTCACTTCCACTCCTCCAATCACTAGTAGAATAGTTAATACACTCCCAATAATCAAAACATTAACCATTTCCTTGCCAAAATGTATTCCTCTTCTTCCCGAATTTCATTCTCAAAATATGTCCAATTCTCGCTCTATACACAGCTATATCCACACCCATTGTTACTTAGCTCCTCCTTGCTTCAAAATCACGAGCTCCTTCCCAACATAAACCTCCTCTCTCACTGCTGGCCTAGCACTCCAACAGAAGAGTCACATTTTGTATAAATGCTAGAATATATAAGGAGTTATGTAATGTGGTAATGGATAAAAAGGGTTATGTAAGGATGGCATATAATATTTTTTAAATATTTTGTACACTCTGAAAAATACATTTCCAAGCAGTTTTAGAATCACTATAACAGTTTTACTGGTGTGCAGTATGATTTTTATACAGTTTGATGTTTTAAGTAGTTTTCTGCCTTTCCATTTTTGTTCTTTCTTTGTTTTTACTTTCTCTACTGCTTACCTATAATAAGAGGAGGAACTGTTTGCATTCCACCAAAAAATTCAATACAAGATTTCACTGGAAATACAGATTTTGGGACTCTCTAAATAAATGGGCAGGATCCAGGTGTGGCCAAGGCAAAAATTTGGTCTGAGAAACATGTTGTATTGGGCCTGGGACATTTTACACCATAGTCTATATGCTGACCGGCATATTTTTTATTACAGGCCATGTGCAGCTGGCAAGATAAGCACTCAAATTGCGAAATGCACTACCAATTTATATTGGAAAACTATATTATAAGCAATGCAATGTTTCCTCCCAAGCTTTTGGCAGAATTTGTCATTTGACATGCAGAACAACAAATGCCTGTGAATCATTTCATTCGCCTGAATGGATATTCTATACCAGTCACACAAATATTTTCCTTTTTCTTGATGTTTTGAAGGACATCCAAACAGAAACACATACAAACCTTAGAATTCAGCAAGCAACCAAGAAAAAGGAAATCAAAGAAAAAAAAACACATTTAAAGAACTTAAATGATAGCACTGCAGCAAAACTACATCACAAGACTTCAATTCATAAAGGCAGTTTCCTTCAAATTTCTACCAGTGTAAAAATCGAGAGGCATATCTTGAACAGATGAAAGCCATAGCTTTACAAATAACACTTTTAACCATGCCTGTAACGGTCATGTTCTCAAATTTTACAGCAGTCCTAAGTCTGCAAAATGGGAAGAAAAATGTTTGAATTAGGCTGCATTTGCTGATCATATAATTTTGGGGCCACATTCTGGGGCCGCGTCTGGACAATCACCTAAAAGTTCTTAGGCCGCACTTGGACTAGAAATCAGTATTTGGGCCACTTGTGTACATATCTGAAATAAATAAGAAAAATTAAAAAAAGAAAGCACTCTTAGGAAAAGATATGTGTGTATGCATGTCTTCTGTGAGCAGCATAACTCAGAAACAAAACGTTGTTTAAATACCAAACTTGGTATTTAAGTTCAGCATCTTCCAAGTATGCAACATGGAGATTTTCAAGAAAATCCACCCAAACTACCCTTTATATGAAAAAAATTATGCTATTTTTGATTTGCTCAATACTGTCTCTAAAGATTTGATTAAAATACCATACGTGTAAGATATTTGCACAACAAATAAAATGTATACATAGAATTTTCTGGGAATAGACTGTGAAGTCCTCTTTTGTATAACTGGTGAACCATAAGAGATAGACAAAATCTTACTGCATAAAAAATGTAGATCTTGTTAAAGTACACAATTTATGTCAAATGAAAGTTTTTGTGACATTAATCATTTCTGAGATATTCTTTATTATTGGTTTGAGTTTTCAAATATTTTATAATTTTCACGACTGCAAACTGCTATTCATTTTTTTGGCTTCTGTTTCTTTTCCCATCTTTGTGTTCATGCAAAGAGATTGGAGTTTTCAAAGCACATACTGATCCAACTTTGAAAAGATAAAGATATATATGTTTTAAATGTTCCATTTATATGCCACCTTTATTCTCTAAGATCATATTGGTGGTTTTTTTACCTTTGGAACAACTGCTCATCAGCAATGATGTTCATGCATTTTTAGTGAATAATCAGTGGGGAATAATCCTGGCTAAAGAAAAAATCCCAGCCTCCACCTGGAATTGAACCTAGGATCTCTGGATTTAGAGGTTACCATGCTAAGGCAGTCTGAAAAGATTTGACTATTGTTTTAGTTTACTACATTCTTTTTATACCTCAATGGAATGTATAAAAATGCAATGAAGGTTTAATTGTATTAACAAGAAGTTGTAAGACTAGTTTGTAGACGAAAGAGTAGAGAAAGTAATGTGAATGCAGCACATAAGGTTTTTCACAAGGAATTGTTGAGTACCTATGTAAAAATGCTACCTTATTACTGAATGTGGTGCCTTGTTAATTTTTTACTGCATTGTTTTTAAAATACTGTGTTTCTGTAAACTCTGGTTTAAGAACATTTTATTGTTTGTGCAGATCTTGGAACGCAACATTTATGGTGTGCCCTTAAAATCACCACTTTCTAAAGGTGCTATAGCAGCATTGATTCAAACGCAGGAAGAATCAAGTACATCATCTGAATCAACGTATTCAGATCAGGAGGAACTACTCTGTTTGTGTGTGACAATGATGGATCAAGGCACACAAACTGAAACATGTGTATCAGAAGTTGAACTTGATTTAAATGCTTGATTTAAATACATCTTCTTATTGCATGTTTATACTTATATCTTGATTTTACCTTGTCCCCTATTAAGATAGGCTGGCTAAGTTAGTTTGGAATGTGCATAGTCAAAATTAAGACTTGCAGATGAAAAACTACCATATTCATAAATTGTAATGTAAAGGATAGAGTATACCAACATCTGCAGCAGGGAAAGAGAAAAGCTTAAATAAGAATTTAACCAACCACACAATGTTTTTAAAAAAAGCTTTAACAACATAGTGATGAAATGAAAATGATTTAAAAATTCTTCTTCTTCTTCTTTCTCTGTTTAACCTCCTCATATGTAGGACTTACACCCCCCAGGACTTACAGGCAGCTGCCTGGGGTCAGAGACCCATTGAGGAGCAGACACTCATGGATCAGACAGAATATCCAGGAGGGGTGATCAGCCCGATGTCTGGTATGAGAGGAAGGAAGTAGATGAAATGAAATGATGGTGAAATGGATGAAAGGAAAGGCGATGATGGAGCAGTTGGTGGAATGAATGGTGGGGGAAACCGAAGAACCCGGAGAAAACCCACCCAGATGCCACTTTGTCCACCACAAATCCCACATGCGGGTCCCTGGGATTGAACCCGGGCCACCTTGGTGAGAGTCTAACCACTCGGCCACAGCACCACTGGATTTAAAAATTCCAGAACTGAAAATAAAAGAACTTAGCTCTCAAATTCAATAATGAAGTTATTAAAAACAGTCTATGTTGGTGGTAATATACTTCATACAGCAATTACAAAACCTTGCTATTTAAATAATAATAATAATAATAATAATAATAATAATAATAATAATAATAATAATAATAATAATACTAATAATAATAATAATAATAATAATAATAATAATAATAATAATAATAATAATAATAATAATGACGATAATGATAATGATGGTTATTGTGCTGTGATGTAATGATGATGTGCTTTATTATTGAAGTGTTATTCAGATTTAGAGTCAGTGAAGTGAACAAAATAATTTAATTAAATCTTGAGCTGGTGGATACACTAAAACTTCACTTACTTGAAACTAATCGAACATGTTTCGAAAGTACCACTTGCCTTCATCTTCAGATTTTTTTCCAACTGAGCGTGCTGGGAATTTGGATCCATAGGTGTAGGTGGTGTGGAAATGGTGTCATCTGGTGTGTCAGTGGAAGGATTTCAAAGTTCATTTTCATGCGTTTAATTATGTGTATGTTCTCCCAAACCTTTAGTTATATTGGAATGGTGGTGCATTTCAGGAGTCTGACTTTGGGGTTGATATCGTGGTTTGTGGTCCAAAAATGGTTTGCTATGGCAGATTTGTTCGTCTGTTTATTGGATGTACATCTGTGTATATATCCAAAGTGTTCTTTTCTTCTGGTTTCAATATTTATTTTTGTTTTGCCAACATACACTGAGTCACAATTTTCACAGTTAATTAGGTAGATGCCAGATTTCTCTTCTTGTGGAATTTTATCTTTGACAGGGGAAGCTAGTAGGTTCTGAATTGCATGTTTACTTTATGGTGCCAAAGATATGTTCTACTTTTTGAAAATTTTACTAAATTTGTGATTAAGCTGAGGTTGGTATGTGAATTTTATGAGAACATACACATAATCAAATGTATGAAAACGGTAATTAACTTTGTGTATATATGCTCAACATTAGACAAATTTCATAGGCAAAAATGATGTGAAAATTTTATTCTGTTCTCATTTAAAGGGTATTTAAAATTTATAACTTTAGCAGAGCCTTTTTGCACAATTTCGTCATTGATGGGATATGTTATGAATTGGACCAAGTACCTGGATTTGGATTTGTGACTACTTCAGGCCTAGTTGAATGTGGGATAGCAGGTGGGTCACTGTCCAAAACTTCATTCTCTTTTTTACCTACGCCACCAGATGAGAAATCATCACTCTTAAAGCTGTCATCATATATATAACATCATTCAGTTTCATTCTCAGTTTTTTTAAGATTTAGCTTGGAGAAGCTTCTTGAAAGCAATTTTTCTTTCTTCGTTTTTTGAGTTGTTAATTCATATTTTCAAGATATATTCCTTTATTCACACTTTAAAATTTATCCACAGTACAAAAAAAAAAACACATTCAAAGTACTCCTCGTGGAAACCAGAGGGCTACTGCTCGTCGGGTCCTTAATCGTCCTCTCTAGGCAGCTCCAGCAATGGGACGGGTCTTCGAACTTGGAAGTATTAGGGACTTCCGCGCGTCTCTGTGGCCTGTAGCCCCGCAATAGATCTATGCAGATCGCAGAGTGCAAGGTGTCATAAGTCATACGCAGGGAAGTCCAACCTTACAGAGAGAGGGGATGAAGAGAGTTTCCCTTCCCACTCATGCTGCCAAGAAGTGAAACTTGATTGGTTTAGCTTGTCATTCTCTTCCAATGCAGTAGGTGGGGTGAACTATGGACTTTGAACCTTAGCTCTTAAAAGAACAGGTTGGGCTTCACTGCCTACATTTACACTCACAAATGCGCAACAAACACACAGTTAGTGATGAACAACAATTCCTGCTGGCTTCCTCACAGTGCTTCCTTGACAACAAACCCAGTCGCCAGTAACGTTTTAGCAACACTTTACTACAATACATTGTTACTAAAATTAAAAGTACAACTTCATTATACTTTTATTAAAACTAAGAGTTATTTCCATAATAGTGCACTTCGTTGTTTTCCTTTTTATCTGAAATACTAACAGTTAACATATATATATATATATATATATATATATATATCTACAGGGAGAGTCAAAGAACTACGAACCGGCTGCGCGGTGTTTTTCCTGTCCGCGTCCTGGCGCTCGTTGCCGTCTGCCCCTATCATTAGAAAGGCGCGGATGAAACCATACAAAATTTTAAAACTACTTCTAAAGGCTTTACTTACCAACTTTATGAAAGGAGATGCTGGCCACCGTCGTTGTCCATACATTTTTGGCAACTCTTTAGGAAACTATCCATCACTCGCCGTGGTTCACGTTGAGAAATGCTGGCAATTTCCTGGCGGATATTTTGTTTTAATTCTTCCAGGATGTGTGGTTTTGTCTTGTACACTTCATGTTTTAAGTTACCCCAGAGATAGAAATCGCAGGGGTTAGGTCGGGGGACCGAGGGGGCCACAAACCTCTACTAATAATTCTGTCCTCAAACGCACTTTCATAAAGTTGTTAAGTAGTTTTAAGAATGTTGTATGGTTTCATCCGCGCGTTTCTATGATAGCGGCAGACGGCAACGAGCGCCGAGGACGGACAGGAAAAACATCGTGCAGCCGCTTCGTAGTTTTTTGGCTCTCTCTCTGTATAAAGTCTTTACACGGGGGCAGTACGGCCACACAGTTGCACGTGCCTAACGCCGACCCTCAGTAGGCTATGCAGACCGGAACTTCGAAGATTGGCTCAACAAGAGACAGATGAGGCTCGAAATTGCAACCAATTATGTGTAACACAGTTGGCGTAATATTAAAAATAATAACCACAATGAAGCGATAAAACGAAAAGAAGAATAGAAATAAAATGAATAATCGGACATTGGCAGTTCAAAAGTTAGTTGTAACGAAATATAATTTTGTGAAAATGGGTCAGAAAGTGACTGGTAGACTAACGGCACAATTACAATGAAGACTGTGGCAAGGAGAAAAGAATCAAACCCCCAAGCACCCCAAAATGAAAGTTTAACACGCCTATAAGAAGTAAGTAGCGCATATTTTAGCAGAAACATTAAACTGCGCTTCAGAAATAAATCATTAGACCCACAAATAAAACAATTTTGGTCTTAGAACTACTTGTAGAAAAAGTAACTTATTTTTCTAAAAATGTTATATCGAGGGTGAATCACCTAAATCTTGCACCGCAAATATTTCGGAAATGGAAAGAGCTATTGAAGTGCAGTTTTCACAACATTGATTGGTAGTCAGGGGATCTACATTTAGTCTATAAACATATTTTAATAATACTGAGAAAGTGTACTTTTTGAGCAAACATACAATTTTTAAATAGAACAATGCCTAGTTACATCAACAGAATAAATGTAGGGTAAATTAGAATGCCAATGGTATTTTGTTGCAGGATTCTAGTGCAAGTGGTTTACGAGAAATCGTATTTTGAAAAGTTTCCACCCCGACAATTGTTTGTCCCATTTAACCTGCTTAGTTGCTAAGTACGATGTTGTTATGTTTGTTTGCATTGTGTTTTTGTTCATTGATTGCATTGCGACTTTCTGGTCAGTTAGTTTGTGACAGTTCAAGCAGTAAGTCGTGAGTGGAAGATGGGGTTCACTAATGCAAAAAAAGCCGATATGCTCATGGTGTATGGAGAGTGTAGGAAGAATGCAGTTCGTTCCTGTACGGTGTATGCGGAAACGTATCCCAATAGACGTGAACCATATGGGCAATTATTTATCAACCTCTTCAACCAATTACATGGAAGTGGTACTCTAACACCTAGAAAACGTAACAGAAACAAACAAGTGACTGGAGAAGAGGCAGAAATTAATGTTTTGGCTGCCGTTGCAGTAGTTCCCGCACAATCGCACGTGGAAGTGGCATAAGTCAGGCAAGTGTGCTGCGCATTCTCCATCACATAGGTTCCATCCCTATCACATCTCTCTCCATCAAGAGCTGCATGGAAACGATTTTAAGAATTGTGTTAACTTTTGCACATGGGCATTAAGACATGATATTCCAGGTTCATAATGTATCTTGTTTAGTGATGAGGCAACATTTACTAATCATGGCAGGGTAAACCGAGAAAAATGCACTATTGGTCTGCTGACAATCCCCGTTGGCCTCGTCAGGTAGAATGTCAGCGTCCATAGAGTTTAAACGTGGTGTGGGATAGTGAACCATCAGCTCATAGGTCCTTTGTTCATAGAAGGAACAATGAACTCGCACAAGTATTGCAGCCTCCTGACAGACATCTGCCACAAATGCTAGAATACATTCCTTTGCAGACTAAGAGGAACCTGTGGTACCAACATGAAGGCTGTCCAGCCCATAGTGCACGAAGTACTACAGATTGTCTTAAAGGATTGTTTCCAAATCGTTGGATTGGACGAAGAGGACCTGTACCTTGGTCGGCCCGTTCACCCGATCTGACCCCTTTAGACTATTTTCTGTGGGGAAGGCTGAAAGACACTATCTACAAGGATGTACCAACTACACCAGACGATATGAAACGATGTATTACTGCTGCCTACTCTGAAATTTCCGCTGAAATGCTAGAACGTGTGCAGCACTCTTTCCATAGCAGACTGGAAGCGTGTATTGAAGCTGCCGGTGGTAATTTTGTACACAAACTTTGAAGGGCTATGTTCTCTTTACCTGTAAGAATCCACAGAAGTATTGTAATTCCCTTATGTTTTTCTTTAGTTTGTGCTGCCACAGGCTGTACAAGTGTCGGTGCGTAAAAGTTTCAAAATAAGATTTCTCGTAAACCACTTGCACTAGAATCTTGCAACAAACGCCACTGGCATTCTAATTTCCCTACCTTTGTTCTGTTGCTGTAACTAGGCATTGTTCCATTTAAAAATTGTATGTTTGCTCAAAAAATACACTTTCTCAGTATTATTAAAATCTGTTTATAGGCTAAATGTACGAGCCCCTGACTACCAATCAATGCTGTGAAAACTGCACATCAATAGCGCTTTCCATTTCGAAACATTTGCGGTGCAAGTTTTAGGTAATTCGCACGGTGTATAACTGTAAAATATAGGCAAAAACTTACTATAGGAACAATATAAAGCTCATTAAAATGTGTAATTTTCATTAAATATAGATACATAACAAATACGAATACAAAACACAAATAAAAAATACAAATGCTTATAACAAATAAGAACACCAGTTACTGCGAATCACATATTATTTATCACTTAAGCACTCAGCGTAGCACAAACGATACTCGAATCACTTTTGGCACTCACTCGGAACACAACACAACTGATCCGTCGAATCACAACTAATAATTGAACTGCACTGGCACTGTCTACTTTCCATTTCGTCACATAACTGACTGAACTGCCCCGTATATAAGCCTTCCATTCAAAGCGTATGTTCTAGAAGGGGAGGTTGCTATAACATGCCGAATGTTCTGGAACAGGTAAGCGGCACACAATGCTTATTGTTTTACACTAGACTGACTATTGTTCCGACGACTCGTCGAAGGCCCCACCTTAGGTGCCGAGCCGAGATGCACTTACTGGCGGCCCGCAGATAACCTCGCGTGCGCGGTAACTAGACAATGATATATATTCGTAGTGTTAACCGTTTTCAAAACATACCACGTTACATGTTACGCTTTCCCAAGAACGCCACCTAACGGACATACTTGAAAGCTTGCGATTTTGTTTTTGGTTTCCATCGCTGTTTTATTATACCACGACTAAAATTTGAATGGCGTTTCCGCAACTAATCTAACTAATTTGAAATCACTCTTAAGCAAAAATGTGTCGTGATAAATGTAAAGCAAATAGAAAAAAGTCATGGCTTATGCAACCAACTAAAGAACGGCCCAATGCTTTGGAAATGATGACGTGAGTCATCGAGAGAAACAGTTAACATCCGAAGCTTCGAGAAATGTGTCGTCATACATGACGTAATTCATCATTCCACAATTCAAAGCGTCGTGCGGAGTTAGCATTGACTGGTTTGCAACACGCTACTGACGCCAGCGCCATCACGCTTATGGTCGACTTCAGTAACTCCTGGGCAGGCAGCAAAGGCACTCTTCGGCCAGGGACCGAGTGGATAGCACCCAGACTGTGTTCTGGTTTTGTGACGGCAAGATTTGGCGTAAACCACCGAGAGTAACCTTTTTGGCTTTTTAAAAATTATTTTCAATTGTTTGGTAAGCTACAAAAATTAACCTTTTTACTCTTGGTGTTTCTAAATTAACATTTACGGGAGAAGCATTTATATTTTTCACTTCGTGTAACATTGCATTGTATTAGTCGCTGCTTCAGAAATATTCTTGATTTGTAGGGCAACTTAAATTGTAAAAAGGTGAAAGAGTACATTACTTTATTCGACTCCGAGCATATTATTTGTAAATCACATAACTTTTAAAACGTTAAAGCAAGCTGATGATGGAATTGTTAACAAATGCAACACTTTATAATAAATGTTTAACATATGTGGCAGTGATTGTTTTCAATTCCTAGCTCCTACGCAATAGACATTTCCCAATATTTAACAACTCTGGGTGTGGGTAAAACCCAGTGGTGCAAAGTTCACACCAGATTTTTATAACTTATTTAAGTATTGGAATGCATTGTTAAGTCTGAAGTTACTAGTAGTAAAAGGGGGAAAAAACTGAATAACCAGCATCTCGTGAGTATAAACCACAAGGTCAGTGAGACTGTTGTGGGAAACCCAGGTGGCAGGAAAACGTCCTCTGAAGCAAAACGCCTACCTTGATGGTAATCAAATAGCATTACATTGACATGAGTAGAATAACACAAATGAACATCTCTTTAGAGGCAAATTACCTGAAGCACGCAAACTGATGTATACCCAAAAATAGCTATTCTTTATAGTTTTACACACGAAAATCCGATGTAGATATTGGAATAATGACGTTTATGCCAGTATTTGAAATGGCATCTAGTATGCAGCGAAATGACATTGAATAATGGGCCATAAAGAAGGCGTTTTAACACGAAAAAAATCTAATGTGTTGCATTCACATCACCGTATTTACTCACCCTTCTGCAAACTATTCTTAGAAAGCTTATCCTTCTATCTATTTCTTGTTAATAAATATAAGCTTTCATTACACATTTATGCCCTTCATTTTAAGAGGACTACAGTAGGCTAAAGCGATAGTCATATTTTTACTTTCTCCACTACGTATAGTAAGTAGGGGAAGTATTGTATTCCACCCAAAAATTCGATATTGAGCTTTCACCGGAAATACTTGTTTTGAGGCCCCTGAATAAAAAAAAGCATTTTTAGAAAAAGGTCCGTATGTGTGTGTCTGTATCTGTCAACAGCAAAATTCAAAAACGAAAAGTCGGATAAATACCAAACGTGGTATTTAGGTTCCGTATCTTTCAACGATGCTACACAAAGATTTTCAAGCAAATCCCTCCACCCACTACGCTTTACATGGAAAATTTAATTTTCTCAAAAATGGCTCTAACGATTTTGATTAAAACATCATATATTTAATATACTTTCATGGCAAATGAAATGTATATCCTGAATTTTCTGGGAAGTCCCCAAAAGTCGTCTTCGTTCTGAATGAATTTTGCATAACTGGTAAACAGTAAGGGACAGATAAAAGTTTACTACATAAAAAATGTGTATCTCGTTAAAAAACACAGTTTATGTCAGATACATTTTTTCTGTCGAATGAACCATTTCCGAGATATTCCTTGTTATTTGTTGAATTTTCCAATACTTATACTTTTTCTCAAATGGAAATTCGTTATTCGTTTTTTTATGTCCTGGACATGCAAAGAAAATGGAATGCTCCACATAGGAACCAGCTCTTAAAACATTTGACTATCGCTTAAAGCCTACCAATTCACCTTGCACCTATAAGAATAGTATCTGCAAATTTTTATATCGATTAACAGGAAGTATATGGAGAATAAGCGTTTGTAAAAATAGTTTGACTAAGAGTAGAGAAAGTCACGCGAGTGTAACACAGGTTTTTAAAAAGTGGACCGCTATATGATCGCTCTGAAATACGTACTCTTTGTATGATCACAAGAAAAAACCAATAGCGACTAAGTTTTGAAAAAGTATAAATATTTAAAATTTCAAACAAATAACAAAGAATGCCTCGGAAATAGTTAACGCCCAAAAATTTCATTTGGCATAAATTGTGTGCTTTAATGAGATCTAAACTTTTGTGTAGTGAGATTCTGTCGATCTCTTTTAGTTTATAAATTATAGAAAAGTGATTGAAAATGAATAGGCTATTTGTAGAAAATTCAAAATATACATTTTCATTTATTATGCAAATATCATAAGCATGTGGTATTTTAATCAAAATTGCTAGTTATTTTGAGGAAATCAAAAAAAGCGAAAAGATATCCAACTAAAGGATATTTTGAAATTTCGGATTTTCTTGAAACTGTTCGTGTTCGCATCCTTGGAAGTGCTGAACTTAAATACCAAAATTTGCATTTAACGGGCGTTTTGTTTGAGTTATGCTGTTCACAGACACACAAAAAACATAGATTGTTTACTAAAATGCTTTTCTTGGGTTCAGGGAACCTCAAAACGTGTATTTCTGGTGAAATCTCGGTATCCAATTTTTAGATAGAGTACAATACTATTGAAATAAAAATTTCAATTATAGATTTGGACACAAAGGTACAGTAAAATATTAGTTTGAAAAACGCATCTTTAAGCGGTGTTTGCGATTATACTGTGAGCACGTCGGAGAGTTAACTCGCTCGGAGAATGGCTGAACTACAAGAAGGAAAATATATGTAAGCACATACACAAGGAACTAAAAGGGATATTCCCATGAGCGAGGTGGTTAAGCAACTGCACTGCTGTTGCAGCTGAGATTTCCTTCTCTCTCCGTTCTATACAAAAAATCTCCAATATTAGTTTACTTTCTCCCACGTACATAGTAAGTAGAGAAGGTATTGCATTCCACCCAAAATTCGATACCGAGATTTCACCAAAAATACATTAATAATGATAATAATAATAAAGCATTTTTAGAAAAAAGGGTTTTGTGTATATATATATATATATATATATATATGTGTGTGTGTGTGTGTGTGTGTGTGTGTGTGTGAGCGCGCGCCTATGAACAGCATAGCTCTAAAATGAAAAATCGGATAAATACAGTATCCTCTAAAGACGAGACATGAAGATGTTCAAGAAATTCCCCTATCCTAAACAACTCTTTATATGGAAATTTTTTCGAATGTTTTTTATTTTTGAATAATGACTATAACTTTTGATTAAAATACCATATATTAAAGATATTTACAAGCCAAATAAAATATATATCTTGAATTTTCTGGAATAGCCTGTGAAGTCTTCTTCATTCTGAAGGAATTTTGTATAATCTTGTATAACTGGTAAATGTTAAGTGATAGTCGAAAACGTACTACACAAAAAACGCAGATCTCTTTAAATCACACAATTTATTTCAATAACCTTTTTGTGGCAACAGCCATTTCCGATATATCCGTTATCAATAGTTCGATTTGTTCAATACTTTGCCATTCTTTTTAAGTGTCGTCGAATTTCAGTTGTTTCTCGCGGTTGCATCGAAAGTGTGGAATTTTAAGGCCAGCACATAGTGTCCAGTTATTTAATATCTGATTAACGCTGTTCCCTTTCTATCTATAACGAAATGTGTAATATAGCTATTTCTGCAAAGGTTTACCTCGATTAAAATCAAACAGATGGAAAAATAAACTTTCGTAAGAATAATGTGTATCTATCTACTAATAAACGATAGAGACTAGAGAAAGGTATGCGAATGTAACACATCACTTTTTTTGTAAGCTTGCATTCCTTCTAGCGCGGTTGGCGAAATGGCTTCCTTCCGCAAGTCACCAGATATGACATGCGCTACGCCACTCAGCAGCCTACTGTCCATTCCAAACCAGAGTGCCTTTCACTGAAAACAAACTCTTTGTATTATCCGCGCGAAGGTAGTTCGCAATCCACGCCCCTAATGGCTGCTTGTTCCCCTCTCACGTGCTTGTTGAACACTATTTAATCTATAAAAACGCGCCCTGTGTGAGAATCATAGTTCAGAATGCAACCTGAGGTTACAATCGATTTTATAAGTATGCAGTAACCAACATTTTACTTGCGTTAATCACAATCCTCGGGCAAAATTGCAACACCCAAATCCGAATCCTCCGAAGGTGACTCAGCTGACATGTCGGAATCAGAACTACTCTCCAAAATAATGACAAGCTTATTCACAATTCCACAGCACTGTCTCACAAAACAAGTTCCCACATATTATCCTCTTCTATGTTCTATTACGTCTGTTTATATTCCCTGCTCGCTTTGGTTACACTTCTCACTGAAACGCCTGTAAAATCCGATATACACTAATGCAAGTGTCGGGTATTTTTCTAATAGCGAGTTGAATATATGAAGTATTGTTTGTTTTTCACCATTTTTTAACTGTTTCCCTCTTTTGTGTTTGAACAGTTTATGCGCACTACACGCACCTTCCTCTGCCATGTGAACTCAAATACCAACTGACTAAATCACAACATTTGACCTGAGCTAAGCATATGTGTATTAGTGTATTATGAAAGACTGTTCGCTTATCATATATCCTGTGTTACGCAAAGTGTTTATTCGGTACTCACATAGCACCTCTGGGAATTCATTGCTGCATTTCTCGTATATGTAAGAGAGTGGCAGTCATGCATACGGTTGGTATTAACAAGCTAGATGCTCTCGGGGTTAGCGCAATAGCAGACGAAAATCATATTTTGTAATCTCTCAACAGCTAGTTAATCTTCATTACCTTTAACGATGAGTTCTCATGATAACCATAATAAAATGTGCAGTTCTATACCTTTCCTGCTCCAATATTCCATAATACAAACATGTATTAAGGAACTATTTACATTCGCGTAAGAGTGTGTTCTTGGGTTCGTGACAAGCAGAAGCACGTGCTTCTGTTTACATCGGAGGGAACTCTGGTTTGGAATGGACAATAGTTGGAGGCCACTTAGAGTCAAAATGACCAGTGAGTCCTACTTTTGATGCCTCTGCTCGAGTGTGTACAGATGTATTTGAACGTTGAGCCAATTCATCTGGTGATCCGTGTAACCGTTACTGTAAACCTACAACAGCAAGAGTTAATAAAGCATAAAATAGTGTTTTAGCAGCTGAATAATTAATACCGTATGCATACATTGTTCACTGCTCTTTCTTTATCATGGAAGGTGATCTAGAAAGCGAAGCGAACAATTCGATTGGTTAAAAAAGCTGATACTGGAGTAACTGTCATGTAGAATAGCATAAACAATCAAATACATTTTTTGCATCAATATATTGATCAGATGTTAAAAAAAATATCGACAATGGGAAACAGTATTTCCGGGTATGATTCAGCCGTTAAATGTAGGTCAGGAATTTTTGGAAATTGAGGGAGAGTTGAAATTCGCAGAGGGTTGGACCACAAGGCACAACTATCTCAATTAATTGTCACTTATTCAAATCAGAAGGTATATTAAGCGGGTGTATATGAAGGTTTGGTAGCCATTTTATTTTTAGTTTCTCTATTACTTATCTATAGTGAGTAGAGGAAGTATTGTACTCCACCCAAAAATTCTGGTTCTGGTTTTCAGGAGTGGTGACACTGCCTTGATAAGTTAATAATGCTGCCGGCGAAGATTGAGTTATTACTTTATTTTGTTACGAATATTCCTATCTGATCGACCCGCCACCTTCGTCGTCAAAACCACTGTTATTATTGTCGTCACTTTCGAAGTCGCTACTTATGTGTTCCTCCGACTAGCCCTCGAATTGCCTAGATTTCACAACTTCATTTTCACTCTATAAACTTTCTGATTATTTTCTTCTTATTTTGTTTCATCAACCGTCCTCGTGATTAGTTTGTACCGGATGTGGGCTCGGCGTTTCTTTTCTTTTTTCACGCCATTCGCCAAACTTAGAATTCCCCCCACCTTTCTTATGTTTCGTTCCGTTTTAAGTTCAAACGTATCAAGTGATGTATACGCGATCTTTGATTGGCTATCATTTTTGTTTCATGATTTTATTATTGGCTACCCCCACTTGACAACTTTCACGTCTGCTTCTTAAAGCTTATTTTGAGTTTTAAAATCTTCCCACGAATATTCTTAGATCGTAGATAGGACACGTATACTTTCTGAACCTGCTAAGCTTTGAAACCATTGTAAACTACACGTCCGAGCCAAAGTACAAAAGCGAAACTTCCGGTAGACTTCTTGTCGCCGATAGCAGGTACATCTGCTTCCCTTTCGAGTAAAACAAAAATTGTTTTTCTGCCTTTTCAACTAAACCCCCTTCTAGTATGAATTTACAGAGCGGGCTCTTTTTATTTTATAAATTGATTCTCTTTATACCCTCTATCTCTTTTCAGCATATTTTTGTCGTTATGTTTGATTTCGATCGTATATTATTATTATTATTATTATTATTATTATTATTATTACAATTGTTGTTTCTCTCCTGGGTCTCGATAACCGGCTTTAGAATACAGAACTAATTAGTTGTATGTGCTGCCACAGGATAATAGTTTCGACGGCAATAATTTAAATATCATTGGTAAACCCAATGATATTTAAATTCTTTGGCAATGTTTTTCGAATCGTAATCGCTTACTGGGATAATTTCATCACAACACCAAACTCATGCTCTACTGAATCAGTCATTGAAGGGGAACTTTACAAAACAACCAGAGACCAGAGACATGGCGAGACAGTCACGCCTCAAGGCTGAGGTTTAACACTTACCAAAGACCTCTCCCATTATTCGACCCAATGCTCATTTAATAAATATAGTGCTGTAATACCATTAATGGGACCGAGTGAGTTGGCTCCGAGGTTCACATTCGGGTGGTCCCGGGTTCGATTCCCGTCGACCGCCCACTCTGACCTTGGTTTTTTGTGGTTTTCCCTGGTCAGTGGATGAATCCTAGGGTGGTTTCTCATCTACTACGATTTCCTTTCCCTCATTTCGCTTTCATTCGGCGTGGGGCTGTGCCGGGCAGATGGCGCGTATGCTGATTGTTTGCTCGGGCGGTTCATCACCCTCTCTGGCTAGCTCCAGACCTTCGAGCCAGGAACTGTGGAATTCCGCGCGTCTCTGTGGCCTATTGTTTGCGGCCTATAGCCTTCTGTAGCTCCTTCAGTTCATCCCTTCCTCCTGGGGGTAGTCGCAATAGGTCATGGTGCCTGAGGTCTCCTTGTTGTATACCTTATACCGTTAATGTCATACAGAATCCTAAAGATTACAATCCCAACTAGCTAATCCAATTCACAATTAGCCCATATACATTCCTTTCGGGCAAGGGCCCCTTTCAAGTGAAAGGGAGCTGGAGTTTGCAGTGGCGGTTAGCTATTCCCGGAAAGATCAACCTCATTTATTATCCTACTGGCCATGTCCACACTTTTTTCTAAGTATCCCTCTCTTTGGCTATTTTGGTTAAAAGACCTGCCTCCGAAGGTCGTTCGTCTTCCAGTGGGTTCTCTGCTTGCCGTCGTTTCTCTGAACAGTCATGGGATCCCAGGATTGTCACTGTGTGTGTCCATCTATTAAGGTGCTATAAAAAATCTGAATGTGTTGCACTCACATAACTTTCTCTACTCTTGTACAAACTATTTTTACAAGCGCTTATTCCCCATCTACTTCATTTTAAATGAGATATCGAGATGTTAATCTTATTGCTAATTTTCTTGTAGGTGCAAGGGGAATATGGTAGACTTTAAGCGATAGTCAAATCTTTTAAGAGCTGGTTGTTATGTGGAGCATCCCATTCTCTTTGCATGTCCAGGACATAAAAAACGAGTAACGAATTCCCATTTGAGAAAAAGTAATTATTGGAAAATTCAAACAAGTAACAAGAAATATCTCGGAAATAGTTCACTGGAAAAAAAATAAAGAAAGAAGTACCTGACATAAATTGTGTGTTTTAACGGGATCTACATTTTTTGTAGAAAATTGTTGTCTATCTCTTACGGTTTACCAGTTATGGAAAAGCTATTCACAAATAAGAGCACTTTTGGGGAAATTCCCAGAAAATTCAAGATATACATTTTATTTGTCATGAAAATATCTTAAGTATATAGTATCTTTATCAAAATCGTTAGAGCCATTTTTGAGAAAATCAACATTTTTGAAAAATTTTCCATGTAGAGGGTAATCTGGGGTGGGGGGATTTTCTTGAGGATCCCCGTGTTGCATCTTTGAGGGATACTGAACCTAAATATCAAGTTTGATGATTATTCGACTTTTCGTTTGTGAGTTAGCTGTTCACAGACACACATAGACAGACCCTTTTCTAAAAAATGCCTTTTTTGGATTCAGGGGCCTCAAAATATGTATTTCCAGTGAAATCTCGGTATCGAATTTTTTTGTAGAATGCAATACTTCCCCTACTTACGAGGAGCACTATTTATATTTTGAGCCTAATAATTAAAACAAAGTAATTTCTGATTGAAAACTGCTTTATTGTTTTTCAAAATATTCCCCTTTATGATCAATACACTTTTGCATCCGTTTTAACCATTTGTCAAAGCATTTATTCCAGTCTTCTTGAGACAGACACCTCCAAAACATGGTTTTTGAATGTATCAACGGCTTCTTCTGCCAACGAAAATCGTTGTCCACACAATTTATTCTTGATGTTCAGGAACAAAAAGAAGTAATTGGCTGCCAAATCAGGACTGTATGGCGGATGACCCATCAATTCGATTTTTAACCTTCAAATACTCTGTTGTTAGACGAGATGTGTGTGCGCTCGCATTGTCTTGGTGAAGAACGATCCTACGGCTCTTTTTGGTTTTCCTTACTTCACCGAAGACTTCTGGCAAACAAATGGCTGTGTACCATTCGGCATTGACCGTTTTACGTTTCTCTAAAGGCACTGTTGCCACATGGCCAGTTTTGCTGAAAAGCAGGTGACCATTTGCTTCGAAATGCTTCGAGTGCGAACAAATTTTGTTGGATTTGCTTCATCTTGAAACACCCATACAGTCGACTGCTGTTTAGTTCCAGCTCATACGCATAGATCCATGATTCGTCACCTATTTCAATCTTATATACATCTTTTGAGGCACCGCCATTGTATTTCTTGAGCATTTTGTACACCAATCGACACGAGCATCTTTTTGAGATTGCATCAAATTATGTGGGATCCAACGAGAGGAAATCTTTTTCACGGCTAAATAATCATGCAATATTTTATATATGCTGGTGGAATTAATGCCTAGGGTTGCCTCAATCGCACAATATGTCGCATGACGATCTTTCATTATTAATTTTTGCACAGCAGCAATGTTTTCTGGCACAACAGATTTTGGACGACCTTCACGAACTTCATCATTGAGTGAACGGCGGCCATGATTAAATTCGTTGTACCAGCGTTTCTCAGTGGCAAAGGATAGAGCTTCGTTGCCAAATGTGGAAGTTAGTTGATCGATGCACTCTTGTCTTGATAATCCACGTCGAAAGTCTAATAAATGATTGCACGAACATTTTCACGAGTTAATTCCATGTTTTTTGTTCACATACAATTTTCAAGTTAGTGTAAACAAGACAAATGACGCTCTATTGACAAAATGTTTGAAGGAGATTATGGTCAAAAATGTCACACTTTCCAATGAAAACGTCAGATGGCACCTACAACATTCAGGGTTGCCAAGGCTCAAAATATAAATAGTGACCCTCGTACTATACGTAGTAGAGAAAATAAAAATGGATCTAGGCCAGTAATAGAGAGGAAACTGGTTTCAGAAGACGATTGATGTGCAATTTTGTAGTTAAAAAGGCTAACATTTTATAAATGATTTCATCAACATCTTGTAACTAAAATATATATAACCTACCTTCGTGGTGTAGGATAGCGTATCTGCCTCATCTTTAAGAGATCCCAAATTCAAATATAGATTAGGGCTGGTTACTGCATAAGTATTTTCAGAGTCTCGCTTGTCTGGAGAAGAAGAATATCGGGTAACACTGAGATGTAGGACTCCAGGCTCACTTAAACCTCAATTCACCCATTCCATTCATTCACTGTTATACATTAGAAACCCAGACAAAGGACGTTGAACTGACAACAAAGGTACGTTTATTATAAGTAGGCGTAGGAATTCTTAAGAAGTTGGCTTCAAATTATCTACACTCATACCATTAGCACTACAAAAATGTAAACAACACCGGCCAGAGGCCACTGACAGGCAGGTTGAAACCGGTCTGAGTGCTGTCTGCAAACGCCAAAAGACTGTACAGGGATGGCGAGTGGTTTGTTACCTCGACGCCTTTGCCTATAGTTCAGTGGCAGTCCTGGCTTTAATGCTTAGAAATATCTATGCCTGTTTCTAAGTAGTGTTCACTGTGTAAAACTGGTTTTAAAATACCATATTTGCTTAAACTAATTTCTCTTAGTTTGAACTGTTGTTGAGATGTTTACAGAGTGTAAACCATGCCCTATACTTCCATTTATTTACCTCTATATAATAATATCGTATCTAAGGAAGATAGGATTTTTTTCGAATTATACTTTTCCTGCTATTTACCAATGCCTAGCAAAGGAAGTTTTGTATTGCATCCAAAAATTCGATAAAGAGACTTCACTGGAAATCTGTATTTTGAGATACCCCAATTTAAAAAAAAGAACATTTTTAGAAAATGTGTGTGAATAGCATTATTCAAATCGAAATGTCGGATAAGTATTAAAGTTGGTACTTAACTTCAGGTCTTTTAAGTGACTCGAAGTCCCCTAACTACTACTCTTTGCATAGAAAATGTCCGTTATTTTTTGTTTTCTCAAAAACGACTCTTAATATTTTGATTAAATACCATATGTTTAAGATATCTGTTGATTTATATAATAAAACTCATTGAAACACAAACGTTTATTATATACATTTTTAGTGGCATTAACCATTTCGAGATATTCTTTGTTATTGATTTGAATTATCAAATAATTTAGTTTTTTTGAGTGCTAAGTCACCGTTCACTTTCTTTTATCTTTTTTTCCTCATGGTCATACATAGAGTACAATTTCAAAGAAATCGTCCGTGGACCCACTTATTATAAATGTGAATATCATTTCAGCCTCCTGTAACGCCCTTGAACCTACAACGAAATATGTAATAAGCGCATTTCTACAAACGTTATCTATCAAGAAGCAAATAAAAGAACAAGCTTGTGTAAGAATAGCCTGCATATACAAGACTGGGTAGAGAAACTCTTGTGAATCTAACACATCAAATGTTTTAATTACGAGGAGTGTTTTTAAAGTACCTACACTTTTTAAAGACACAACAGAACATTACTTTCTAAATACTTTATTATAATAATAATCACCATTTATATTATAATAATTATTATTTATTGCCTTACACCTTACATTACTTCTCCACATAGTCACCGCTGTTATTCAGGCACTTGTAACAGGAAACTAGTTTTTGTAAGCCTTCATCAAAGAATGATGCCGCTTGTGGCGGAAGCCAAGTCTGCCAATTCTTGTTTCACAAAATTATCGTCGTTGAAATGTTTTCCACAAAGAAACTTCTTCAGATGAAGAAACAGCTACATCGCTTGGTGCCAAATCGGGACTGTAGGGAGGGTGGTCGAATTGTTCCTAACCAAATGATGCGATCAGATCTTGAGCTTGTTTGGCTGTGTATGGCCGGGCATTGCCACTCATTATTATTTTCCCATAAACCTCACACAATTGACGATGAATGTTTGCTGGTTAACATTTCTGGCATTCAAAAAACGAATCACTGATCTGACTTCACAGTCGGCGGGTCGTTCGATTATTTTAAACATTTCGAAATGCTCTAACAATAGGAAAACACTAAGTGACGATCACTCACAGCTGCGTCTGGCTTCCTAATGGATGGAGGAAGTGATGCTCAAAATCGCGACTGCAGCGGCATAATATTAAAACGGTACTTATTTTAAAAACACACTTCATACAATACATCAGCTATTAATTTAAAATGACACTCAACCCTATTATACACCAAAGTAGATTCACAAAAGCATTAAGGTGTTTAATTCCTCTAGCTACGGAAAGGTAGAATCAAACTGAAAAATTCAATGCCATAGCCGGGACTTGAACCAAGGATCTGCCGGTTTCCGTCCGATTACTCTAACCATCTAAGCTACCACGGTAACATAACACCACGACATTAAATTCCCCAATTGACTCGAATTTTTCCCAGCAAACCACAAGGAGATTTCAAATTCATTTTGTTGAGATGACATACCCCAATGGCGATTTACAATGTTGTAAGTATTTCAAGTCCCAGGCTTTATAGTTTAACCAAATATTAGGTCAGTCAAAGGTAATTATTCGTTATTTCACACAAGCCGTGTGTTGGACAAAGCTTGTGTGAAAGAACAAATAATTTTCTCTAGCCATCTTAGATAGTTTTTGATAAAATGGGACATTTTTATAAAAACAAATGTTGCTTATAGAAAAAGATGTTCAAAGTAAAAATGGAGAAAAAATTTACAAATATCTACAAAGAAAGAAACCATATGACTAGGACACACAGAAGTTGTCTTATTTCGCAGTGGTACAATTGTAGAGCAAAGCTTGCTCTAACAGAGCTAAAATTTACCTCTCTACCTTAAAGAGCACAGGAGCCAAGACTTTTTTTTCTCTCTCCTGTGAAGTGGTGCAGAATTAAATGCAAAAAATGGAGATACAATACTATTTGTACAAATATGTTTAGAATTCAATTATTGTGCCTACAATATAAACTATACATCAAATTATAGATCCATTTTATAAAATTAAACTGTTATTTTTGGCAATTATCGCCATTTAATTTCCCCTTAATATAATGTTATCAAGTTGGGTAAAAGGTATAGGTGCTGACGAACGAAGGGGCCTCTGAAACTGGGGCAAAGCACCACACGGAGACCATCCGGCCCCTTGTGCTTCTACCCCTGGGTGGGAGGGATGAGTGGAGAAACCCGAAGGCCGACCAGGTCTGGATGGCGACGGGCGCAAGCATGGCGGGGTACATAATGCTTCCAGATTGAACGCATCTAACGCCGCCCGGTTTCATACATAGGCCCGACCCTCAAGGGGGTCCACGAAGGAGCGCCTGCCCGAAAGCACCCGGAGGCGGGTCCTAATTGAGCAGTCTCGCAACGACGCAGGAGAAGAAACCCCTACAGAGCGCACAGCCACCGCCCAGCCGCAGCTCACCGGACACCGTTGGCTGGTCCTACAACCTGAAGCAGATGACACGTAAGTTGGTAGGTATGGGAAATGAGGCAGGAGGTCTTAGTAGATGATGAACCACTCCAGCATTCACCTGCCGACCTGGGGAAACCACGAAAAACCATGTATCAGAGTGAGCGGTCGTCGGGGATCGAACACAGGACCTCCAGAATGCGAGTCGCACACGTTACCGTGCCATCACCTCATTGGATTTGAATGTTTTTGGAAGTGAAAAAAGAAAAGGATACACTGCGTTGCGATCATTATAATTATTATGAGGCAAGGAAAAATTAAATAAGCGTTCTATAAGCATGACAGTGACCAAATAATCCAAGATACTGTATGTCATTACGGTGCCACTGATGACATTTTTGAGATACAAAGGTGTCTTTTTCTGAGGTCATTTTACGCATATTAAGAATCACTGCCATCCTTTGAAGCTGGCACTCCCATCAGAGAAACCGGAGAAGAATTTGCCAAGCATGAACATTACGCATTCACATGTTAGAAATAAATTCCAGCACCTCAAGCAAGAACATCTTGAAGGCCATCCATTACCAAGTTTGGAATATCGTAGAGAAATGTGTAACACGTGTTTGTGATTAGGCTTGCGATATTTTAGGAACCTGAACACACTGAACCGACTGGTTTTGTGACCATCTCAACATAAAAGAAAATACATTCATGCCAAGGTTAACGTAAAAACTGTAAACATTGTATACCTAATGAAATTTCTGAACGAAAATTTCAGTCGATCTATTTAGGGTACGAACCTAGAATCCATAGTTTAAGAGGCAGCCAGTGGAATGATTTTATTGACTGCATTAAAATTGCTGTATCCACCGAGCAGGTACTGGTTGCTAATGGGTTTTGCCAAACGGTAATGTTGATGTCAGGACACCGTTTGTTTGGGTGTGTCTACGTATGCAGGATGTTAAGAAATTAAGGAGATTAACTCCGGGGCACGATGGCTGGAATTACAAGGATAAAACAAGTTTTTGCTACAAATGCCTCATTTTCGCAGTAGGTATCTGGCAACTCTGGTATGTAAACCGCTGCGTATGTATGATTGATGGTAAAAGGTAATAAGGAAGAGACCTAAGTGGGCCGCAGCGGCCCTTTTTGCTTCTACCGTGACCCCTGGGAGGGAGGGCTGAGGGGAGAGACCCGAAGGGCGACCAAATCCGGATGACGAGGATGGGACGGTGTCCCATTCGTTTCTAGTTCGAATGCATCCGTCGCGAAAAAAGAAAGTCTTAATATATGGAAGCTATATGATCTAACGAATAAGGGACACTTCAAAGTATAAGCAAACGAATTATAATATCTCAGCCGAGGTGTAATAATAACCTGAAACGTGCTCAAACCTCAAGTCAGCAGTATAACCTCTTTTATTCCTCCTGTCACTTGCCACAGATGTGTTGATGTTAGAGGTTGCTGTGGCAATAAACTGTGGAAGATTTATTATGAATGTGATTCTATAGGGTTTGTGTTCAGTGATTTTGACATTTTCGTTTTGTTTCTTGCGTAATTAGAATATGAAACCGTCAGCAAATTTTACATCACTTGAAAACGTTACCATTTTCGTATTAGCGCTGAGTTATAAAATTTGCAGGCATTTGCAGGAGTCCTAACAGGATTATTTTGAAGAGAGTGGATATAGGTTCCATTACATAACAAAATCTGATGTTTGCATTCACATGACTTTCTCTACTCTTGTAGAAACTATTTTTGCAAACGCTTATTCTCCATCTACTTCATGTTAATCGAGATAAACATTTGCAGAAACTTACTGCTAATTTACTTGTAGGTGCAAAGGAAATATGGTGGGCTTAAAGCGATAGTCAAATCTTTGGCAGCTATGTGGATCATTCTATTCTCCTTGTAAACGTATAAGTATTGGACAATTTAAGCAAATAATAATAAATATGTCGGAAATGGTTCACTCCACAAAAAATGACAAAATTGTGTGTTTTAACGAGATCTACATTTCTTGTGTAGTAAAATTTTGTCTATCTCTTACGGTTTACCAGTCATTCAGATTAAAGAGGACTTTTGGAGCATTCCCAGAAAATTCAAGATATACATTTCATTTTGCATGAAAATGTCTTAAACGTATGATATTTTAATCAAAATCATTAGAGCCATTCTTGAGAAAATTAAACTTTTCGAAAAATGATCCATGTAAAGTGTAGTCTGGGGTGGGGGGGATTTTCTTGAAAATCTTCGTGTCGCATATTTGAAAGATATTGAACCTAAATACCAAGTTTGATATTTATACAACTTTTCATTTTAAGAGTTACAGGTATGCTGTTCACAGACAGACACACACACACGCGCGGACCTTTTTATTCACGGGGCCTCAAAACATGTATTTTGTGGTGAAATTTGATACTGAGATTTCACCTGAAATACATGTTTTGAGGCCTCTGAAACCAAATAAGCATTTTTTTGGAAAATGTTCCGTGTGTCTGTCTGTGTCTTGTGTGATTGTGAACAGCATAAGTTGGATAAATACCAAACTTGGTATTTAGGTTCAAAATCTTCCAAAGATGCGACACAAAGATTTTCAACAAAATCCCCCCACACCAAACTACTCTTTACATGGCATATTTTTCGACATTTTTTATTTTGTAAAAAAAATGAATAACGATTTTAAGATACCATATATGAAAGATATTTACATGAAAAATAAAATGTATATCTTGAATTTTCAGGGCATAGCGTATGAAGTCCTCTTCATTCAGAAGGAGTTTTGTATAATCTTGTATAACTGGTAAACGGTAAGCGATAGACGAAAAGGTACTAACAAAAACTGTAAATCTCTTTTAAGCATACAGTTTATTTAAAATCAGTTTTTTGTGGCATAAGCCGTTTCTGAGATATCCATTATTAATGGTTCGAATTGTTCATTTCTTAGTCTTTCAACATTCAGTTGTTTCTCGCGATTGCATGGAAACAGTATGAAATTTTAACGCCAGTATACAGGGTGGACCATTTAAGTTGAGACTGTACAATATCTCCAAACCTAAACGTTGTAGAAAGAAATGTCTAAAGTTGCTTGAAATGCCATTAGTAATTGTTGTTTGGATGACGTATGATGGTCATTTTAGGCCAATTTGTTTTTTTAAAATGGAAATCTACAATTAGAGTCAATTTATTCAGGGTCATTTATTCCACTCTACCTCTGTATAATTGAGAACGCGATGCATTATACGATTTTAGTTACAATACTTTTTCTCATCAGACAGAAGTTTTGCGAGTGTGCTAAATGTTTATGCGGTATTCTTTTTACTTTCTCTACTACGTATAGTAAGTAGGGGAAGTATTGTATTCCACCCAAAATATCGATACCGAGATTTCACCGGAAATACATGTTTTGAGACTCACTGAATCCAAAAAAAGCATTTTTGGAAACATGTCCGTGTGTGTGTGTGTCTGTGTGTCTGTGTGACTGTGTGTCTGTGAACAGCATAACTCAAAAAAGAAGTGTCGGATAAACACCAAACTTGGTATTTAGGTTCAGTATCTTTCAGAGATGCGACACAAAGGTTTTCTAGAAAATCCCCCCACCCCAGACTACCCTTTACATGGAACATTTTTCGAAAATTTTAATTTTCTCAAAAACGGCTCTAACGATTTTGATTAAAATATCATATGTTTAAGATATTGTCATGGCAAATAAAATGTATATCTCTAATTTTCTGGGAATGTTTCCAAAAGTATTCTTCATTATGAACGACTTTTTCATAACTAGTAAACCATAAGAGATAGACAAAATTTTACTACACAAAAAATGTAGATCGCGTTAAAATACAGAATTTATGTCATATACATTTCTTTTGTTGAGTGAAGCGTTTGCGAGATATTGCTTGTTATTCCCTTAAATTTTCCAATACTTATACTTTTTCTCAAATTCGTTATTCAGTTTTTTATGTTCTGGACATGCAAAGAGAATGGAATGCGCCACATAGCAACCAGCGTTAAAATATTTGACTATCGCTTAAAACCTACCATATTCCCCTTGCATCTACAAGAAAATTATCAATAAGATTGACATCTCAATATCTCCATTAACATGAGGCATATGGAGAATAAGCGTTTGTAAAAATAGTTTGTACAAGAGTAGAGAAAGTCATGTGAGTGTAGCACATCAGATTTTTTTTTGCTCTGTTTGAATTGAACTTCCCTTAACAAGATAGGTCATAACGGACGATGAATGAATGAATGAAAAAGGTGAAACTATGCTCAAACGTGCCCGGGGTCCCCAGAGTTCACTTAGAATTGCTCGACATTCATCTTTTCATAAGGGAGAGCCAGGAAAAAGCCTTATCCGGGTATCTCGAGACCTGTTGAATATGAGGCAGATACACGTAACCTCCCTCATCACAGAGGTGGGCTGTGTGTTTATGTGACACTTTCGTGTTTTATGTTCCTTGTTATGCCAGCAATCCTCTCTTAGAGCTTGTCCGCACAACTTATTAATATTACTTATGTATAGGTATAGTTTGCATACTATTACGTAAGTAATATTCTGTCTCTTTTAGTTGCTTAGTCTTCTTGACATAAAAAGAATATAATGTGCAGCAATCACACGAATTCCGCAATCAGTTATCGTTTATTTTTCAAAGCTGTTCTACAAACTATACATAAAATTCATTTCTACGTTATTAAACATAAACTTTGGCCGGGGTGGTTTCCGTTCCTTGCTATAGGTACGCAGATACACAAAAAGTCTGCGGTGAAAGTCTGTTGTTGAAAAGAAAGCCAAATATAAAAGCTGATGCTGTAAACTCCTTACATGGGCAGATGATAAACAAAAGATCGAGAATAACGTTTCAAAAATGTGTTGTGTACAGTGTAGGAACATTTTGAACAAAGAAAAGAAAATATCTTGGTAACGGCTAAAGGAACGAAAACGTTATGCGGCACAAATTGTGCAATTTAATGAATTCCAAATGTTTATTTTTTCTTTCTTTCTTGTTTTCTTTAAACTTTCTCTGCTGCTTACCTATAGTGCCAAGTGTGATGGCTCCGGGGTGACGTGTGAGGCTCGCATTTGGGAGGTGCGCGTTTTTCGTGGTTTCCTCGTGTTTTTCCTCTACTACATCTCTCCTGTCCCTCAAATTCTATGCCCATTATTTCCTTCCTTGTCATCCGTTTCAGGATTGTAGGACTTGGCGACGGTGTTCGTCGTGTTACAGCGGGACGGTAGATGAGAGCTTTGTGGAGGTTTCTTCCTGGTGTTAAATTAAATTGAGTTTTGTTTATGGACGTTCTTTAACTGCTGTGGTCCTTAGCGTCCCATTCTATATTGGGCGTGAAAGACCAGTAATTTTGCTCAGAGGCCTCTTTATCAGGCTTGAGGTTCTTTTACGTGCCGTAAATCTACGACACGTGACCACCAGCTTTACTTCCCTTCCAAAAGAAGCCGCACTAAGGATTTGTACGCCTGAAAAAGCTCTTCAAACCACCACTGGGTTTGAACCCGCGACCTCGGGGACAGATACTAGCTTGGAACCCCTAGACTACGGAGGACGACTTCCTGGCGCCGGTCGGTACTTCTCAGTCAGGACCCGCCTTCGATGTGGGCCTCTTCGAGTGACACCGGTGGTTATGGACTTGTGAATAGGGTTGGGCGACCTCGGGTGTTCGAACTGGAACCGTTAGGGTCTCCGTTCATGCTTGCGCACTTCATCATCCGGATCTGGTCCACCTTGAGTCTCTCCTCTCATCCCTCCCTACCAAAGGTTACGGTAGAAGCACAAAGAGCCGGGAGCCTACGTGCAGTGTTCTGCTCTGCTGCGGGGGCCCTTCCGTTCGTCCGTACTTTTTACTTCCTATAGTAAGGACCCACAAATTTGATATATAGATTCCACTGAAGATACACGTTTTGTGGTCCCCTGAGTAGAAAAGCTCTTTAGAAAAATGTCCTCGCGTGCGCATGTATGTATCTCTGTGACTGTGAAAAGCGTAACTCAAAAACGAAAAGTTGATTAAATACCAAACTTGGTATTTAAGATCAGCCTCATCTAAGGAAGCCACAGAAAATTTCTTTGAGACAAATTCTTTTAACAAAATACACAGTTTATTTGTAGTAAACTTTTTCTACCTCTGATTTACCAGTTATACAAAATTCATTCTGAATGAAGAGGACTTCTCGCGGAAAATGCAAGATATACATTTCAGTAATTATGAAAATATCTTAAATATAATGTGGTGTTTTAATCACTGTCGTCAGAGCCAGTTTTGAGAAAATAAAACATTATAGGAAGTGTTCCATGTAAAGGGCGGTTAGGATTGGGAGGATTTTCTTGAAAATCTTCATCTGACATGATAGTACCCGACCTAACAAAGAAGACACAAACATGTTGAGAAAAAAATCTTTATTTCTCTATATGGTCTCGCTTCAGCTTTTTTTTTCACTATGTTATCGTTTCTTTTTTTTTTATTTAAATTTAGTATTTTTTGTTACAATAACTAAAAAAATCTGATGTGACATTTTTTTTTTACTTTATCAGGTTTATAAATTTTTTTTTCAAGTAGGGAAGAACAGGATCCTAACAAAAAGGGAAAGGGGTATTACTTTGCTAGTGGAGCTTAAACCTGAATATCCAAGGCTGGAATGGCCCTGTTCTGTGTTGCCGAATCATCTGCCATCTCTCAGCACGTAAAAATTGTCGTAGATGAGGCAGTACACAATCAGCTGGATCGTCCAACGTTTGTAGCCAAGTAAAGGTGCCCATAATCAGCCAGAGTAGGAAATTATACAATGGTGGGCTTACTTTAGGAAGGTTCAAATGCAAAATATCCGAGTGCTGAGGAATCCATCCGGTAGGTATCCAAGTACGAAAATATCCTAAAACCCAAGTCCAGACCACAGTTTTACCGGAACATTCCATCAGTCGATGAGGAAGGGAATCTTCGGCATTACAAAGTGGGCAGTTGTGGGAAATAGCCATCCGGTGGCGATAGAGTTTGTCCGCCGTTGGAAGGATTTCGTTTACCACCGCATACGCTACTGCCATCCAATCGGAGTTAATCTGTGGAAGGTTAAAACATCTCCAAATGCGCCTCCAGGGCAGTTGTGGGTATTTCAGCTGGACATGAGGGATAATGGGAGCAGCTTGAACAAGAAAGGTGTAAATCTTCTTCACCGTACTAAAGTCACCATTCCCCACTTTCTCCGGTGGTAACTTCTCCAAGACCTGATAAACTTCACGTAACATTTGGGGAACCTTGTCACGCTCGCCCCGATTCAAAAAGGATGAGTATTGTCGTTGTAGCGCAATATCCACGGGGTCACCCTGGTTATTCATGGCAAGCAAGAGCATTCGAATCATCAAGGCCTGAGACTGACGACCACCTCTAATAATCCCCAGCCACCTTGACCTTTCGGGAGACGGAGTTGCGTACGCGCAATACGATAAAGCTTTCCTGTCCAGATAAAATAACCTAATATCTGTTCTATTCTCTGGCAATGGCGTTTTGAGGGCGGAAGAACAGATGCAAGGAACCAAATTCTGCTGAGCCCAAAGCTATTACAAAACCATATACGTTGTACCAAATTCAGCATCCTGGTTTTCTGCTGATACATCACACCACGTAAGATATTAATACGAGACGTCCAGTTGTATTCCCGCATATCCTCTGCATCAGTACTAAAGTAGATCCCCTGAACCTTCGTACGCTGCACAACAGGTATGCCCAAAACTGATGTATCCGGAGGTTGTAACCCAATGGGCAATATCTCGGACTTCCTCATATTAAATGCCATTCCGGTACTCTCCTCATATTGCTGTAAACAATCTTTTAGGCGCATAATATCGCGGGGTGTGGTAACCATTACAGTAATATCGTCAGCGTAGGCTCGTACCACCAGTCTCTGACCATACACATCGATTCCGGTAAGAGTAGATTGAAGACGTCGAAGTAAAGGATCAACATACAAGGCAAATAGTATCATAGACATGGGACAACCTTGTCGGACGGAACGTTTAACCGGTATAGCAGCTGTGAGATACCCATTGCAGAGAATCTTAGACGAAGCAACATCATATAGGGCTCGGATAAGATTACGGAGCTTATCGGGCACTTTCAAGGCAACCAAACGTTTCCATAGTGTCCCGTGAACTACGTTGTCAAAGGCCTTCTCAAGGTCTAAATTAATGACTGCAGCGGACTGTTGTTCCTGTGCACAGTGCAATATACCACCTCTCAATGCCGCCAGCGTATGATGAATGGCCGTCCCCTTATGTACGGCAGCCTGCATCTCGCTAAGTATATAGGGTAGAATCTTCTGCATACGAACACTAATGATTTTAACAAACAACTTGTAGTCACAGTTCAATAATGTGATCGGCCGATAATCCTGTGGAGTCTTCGGCTGCGCACACTTCGGAAGCTGGACCACTATCGCATCTGCAAAAGTAGGCGGCAATCGCTCTGAGGTCCACATTACCTGGAAAACCTGAAGTAATTCTTCCCGAATATAGCGCCAACAGTGCTTGTAAAATTCATATGGTAGACCATCAGGTCCTGGAGACGCATGCAACGTTGACGACTGGATCACTTCCATGAACTCTGCTGCTGAAACAGGTGTCGTATCCTGCCGCAGCTCATCCGGGACAACCGGAGCAACCCCAGACATATACTCGTCCACAGCACTGGAGCATTCCGCTGGGACGGAGAAGCGTTGGACGTAAAAGGAGTGCACTTCACGAAGAATTCCGGCTGTAGTGGAAATTTTCTGTCCATCAACCTCCAAATGAGTGACGAGCTTCCGGCGACCATGTTTACGTTCCTTCGCCAGATGGTAAAAACTCGCCTTTTCCCCAAACACCACTTCCGCCGAGTGTACTTTGGACAAACAACCCTGTAACTCGTTAGATTTTCGGGCCCTAATGTGTTCTTTGATGCCTCTTATAAGAGACTGAACATCTTCACCTTGCTGTTGGCGTATGTGTAGTTCCTGAAGGACTTGAAGGTAATAGTCCATGGTTTCCCTCCTAGCCAGAGCTCGACGACAGGCTGCAGCCCGAAAGAAATACCGAAGTGCAGGCTTGGCTTTACACACCCACCAGAAGGCTTTATTCTGTGGTAGCAGAAAGGATACCCGCAACCGCGACCAAAGATCCTGGAAATCCCTTAGCACGTCCTCATCCATAAGCAACGAGCAGTTTAGTTTCCAATAACCTCTACCTCTACTGTAGATCGCTGCCCTACCTTCAAAGGCATGTATGAGTGCATTATGATCACTGAATGCGACAGGCACTATCTGTGTACGATGAAGTCGTGATAAGAGTTCAGCCGGAACATACATGCGGTCCAGCCGCGATGCTGATAGGCCTCTCACGAAAGTAAATTGTACTGCGGAACCATGCGTATGCTCCCAGGTATCCTTTAACCGCATTTGCTCCACCAGCTGCTGCAAAGTAACACATCCATTAAAGGCTCCACGTTGATCTTTGGCCGCCAACGTACAATTAAAATCACCGACAAGCACAAAGGTAGCACCCGATGGTATATGGGTCAGGAGGTCTTGCCGAAAAAACTCCTATCGTTGTTTGCGTTTATTACTACCAGCAGGTGCGTAGATGTTCACGAAAGTCACGTCATCATACACTGCCGAAAGAACCCTACCGGAAGGATGGTATCCAAAACTGTGTAATCGTAAGCCTTGTCTGTAAACAATCGCCGTACCGGAACCCTCGGGGCCAAGATTGGTCTCGTAATCGAAGCCATACAAAAAATTCAGATTACAAAGATTCACCTCCTGTAAAAAACAAATGTCTATGTCATTACTGATCAAAAAGTCCCTTAAAAGTTGTTGTTTAATAACCTGTCGCAGGCCGTTAACGTTGAGCGAAGCCCATATTTGAAGACCTACCGGCATTTAAAGGGCAAGGATCGTATATTCAATGGTTGCAAGCGGAGAACAACCAGGAAGCACTCCAGAAACAACACAATCTCAATCATCACTATCCGGGTGCGGGTCATCCTTTGTAAGTTTAGGGGAACGTTGGTGATCCTCAAAATCATCGCTGTCATCTACTGCCGGCCGCTTGCCTGAGTCCGCCTCTTTCGTTGTGGAACGAGCCGGAGAGTTACCGGGCAACGGTTGCACATCTTGGGAGTGCTGTCGTGTCATGGCACTTTCTACATCCATCCGCCTATGCTGGCTCCGTATCCGAGGATCCCGACTAGACAAAGAAGCAGAAGACTTTTGCCTTAAAAGTGCTACCTCACTCGCCGATATCTCTACCTCTTCATCACAAACGATCTCCATGTCCCCATCCTGAGAATTTTGCGAAAGAGAGGGTACCTCGGGCATTTCGAATGCCGACTTCCGATCAACAAAGGGCGTAATAGATCCGTCCACAATTGCATGTTCGGTTGCTGCAGTCAACAGCGGTGTCTCCGCCCTAGCAGGACCACCACTTCCTGAATCGGAAGAGCGCGCTGGAAGGTTCACCGACAAAGGTTCTACCACAGACGTTTGTGACATAATGGAAGCCTGCTTCTGGGCGACTGCATCAGAAGAGGTGGCAGCACTCGCCGCCTCGCTGAATGTTACCGGTCGATTCCTTGGAGTTATAGGTAGCCGCGTGGCACGAAGAGGACAAGCTGCTTTTAAGCGGGTAGTGTCATGACACAAATGACAAGCCTGTGGTTGGCCGATGTAACTGATGGCAATCAAATACGAATCGATAACTAAACTAGCCGGTATATGACGTTTAAGCCCCATTTTTACTGCATGCACTCCGTTGTTAGACGAAAGAAGATACTGCGAGCCCCATCTTTCCCTACGGATATCATACACTGTACCATATTTACTCAGTTCCTGTGACAGTACCGTAAAGGGCACCTCAGAAGGCAGGTTAAACACCCGAACATTTACTGTTTGCTGATCACCCGGTGTAATATTCACTTTTGTTATGTCGCCGGAGGCGTATGTAAAATTTTGTTCCTCTTTATACCGCGAGAGCAGATTATCATACAAAACCGCCGATAACAATTTCACATAGATAGCTCGTTCTCTGGTGTGAAGCTGGAGCGTGTCGACCTGATCAGCCTGAAGCCCCATGAAGTTCACTAGCCACTGGTGGATTTCTAGTGCAGTGGGTTTAATCGCCGTCGTCGTAAACTGAATTTTGAGAGTATTCACACGTTTATAAACCGCCATGGTTACCGTTTAGAACTTACAAAACAAGAAAGAAAGTATACCCAATTAAACAAGCGTGTACTCGGAGACACTGAAAACTGTACACAACAGCAAACAAATAACTCGCACCAGTGCCGGCCGGTTACACTAACACACAGCGGACAGACAACCTCACGGCACGCCTGCCACTGCACGACTACAGCTTGATACACTTTTCCCAGCAATTTTCAATAGCTTCGATACCCTGTTTCTAGTGAGAACCTCGAGTTCTGCAAATAGCCATCAACTGCAAACTCCACCTCTTCATTGGTGGCAAATATTTTACCACCAAGCCATTTTTTGAACTTTGGAAACAGAAAATAATCAGAGGGGCTCATTGATTTTGGTCATGGCGATAATGGATGTATGAATTGATGAAACAGAACCTTCTTTTTCGATAAATGCAGCCGTTTTTGCTTGATTTCATCATTCAAGCGCTGCAATAAGTTTGCATAATACTCGTCATTGATTGCTTTTCCTTTTTGAAGATAATCAATGAAAATTATGCCACGCGCATCACAAAAAACTGACGCCATGACCTTGCCTGCAGATGGAACTGTCTTCGCCTTATTTGGAGCCGATTCTCCCCTTTCAGTGCACTGTTTGACTGTTCCTTCGTCTCAGGTGTGAAGTGATGGACCCATGTTTCATTCATGGTTATGAATCGACGCAAAGATTCGGCTTTATTGCAGCGAAACATCGCCAAACATTGTGAGTAAACGCGGCACCCATCTTGCGCACAGCTTTCTCATGTCTAAATTTTCAGTTAGTGTGCGATGTACAGCAATTTTTGAAATGTCTACGATGTCTACTAGCTCGCGTACTTTCAGTCGACGGTCATCCAAAACCATTTTGTGGATTTTCTTCACAATTTATAGCGTGGTCACCTCATTTGGTCGATCACAGCGATGTTCGTCTTGGCAGCTCGCACGGCCTCGCTTAACTCTGCCAACCAATATTTTACTGTTGTAAACGAAGGAACAGACTTCCCCAGAGTAGAATCTAGCTCGGCTTTAATATTAGTTGGACTAAAACCTTTCAAATGAAGGCATTGTATCACATAACGATGGCCAATTTTATCCATGTTACAAATTCGCTGAGAGAGTTCACTATTAATGGCTGCCAAACAATTACTAAACAACGTAGCATCGTGAAACTTCAAGCTTAAGCTTTATAAAGGTGGTACTTTCTACCATAGTCATTCGTTTGAAACAACTGCTATATATACATCAGTTCGGGTACTTCTGGACTGTCCTCGTATCTCTTCCTAAAGGCTTTATTTTGGGTTAGATGAACCTCAAAACGTGTATTTCCCGTGAAATCTCGGTAACATATAATATTTGGATGATACAATGCTTCCTCTACCTACGAAAGGTAGATGTATTTACCAAAATAAGAGTGTTATTCGAAATGTAAATTTATTGCTGCGTGGTTGAAGCTGTGAGCTTTCTATCTAAAAGCTTCTTATCTGTGGTTAAATTAGCCATTACATTATCTAGGGCATTAATGGGCTTGAGTAAAGTGCCTTATCATGGTTACTTTACTCTCATAATGAAACACTTGTGATTGAAACCAGACAATATGCATTAGGTGGTAAACGTCAATATCTTGAAGTGAAAGATAATGTTGAGTTGGATGATTAGCTAGCAATTAGTAATTTTATGGAAATTAATATTTATTTACATATCATTATCCTTGAAGATGCGTTGTCAAACTAAAATTCAAGGTATGTATTTTATCTTTTCCCACTATCTCAAACGTGTAGTATTTTTATCATATTCCTTAGTGAGGTCGTTTAGAAAATAAAAAAATATGTAGTGTTGCATTCACACAAGTTTCTCTACTCACCATTCTACAAAAGCTTATTCTATCTACTTAATAATCGAGATAAACTTTCATTACACTTTACACATTTCATTGTAGGTATAAGAATACAAATATTTAAAAAACGGATCGCTATGTAATGTTTGAAATTCCATTCCCTTTGTATGACCACGAGCAAAACAAAATCTTTCACATGACATTCTCTACCCTCTATCATTGTTAGTGGGTATACAAATTATTCTTAGTAAAGCTTATTATTCTATCTACTACATTTTAATCCAAATAAACACCTGCAGAAATAGCTACATTACACATTTCGTTGTATGTACAAAGGGGGCAGCGATAGTCAAATGTTTAACAATTGGACGCTATACTCTGCCTTAAAATCCCATATTGTTTCCATGCAATCGTGAGAAACAATTGAATGTTGAAAGGACTTGGAAGAGAATGAACAATAAATTTACAATTCGAACCTTTAATAACGGATATCTCAGAAACGGCTTATGCCTCAAAAAAGCTTATTGGAAATAAATTGTGCGTTTTAAGAGCTCTGTAATTTTTGTATAGCACGTTTTGGTCTATCGATTAACGTTTACCAGTTATATAAGATTATACAAAATTCCTTCCCAATGAAGAGGACTTCATAGGCTATTGTAGCGGGAAATAGTCGATCCTTGGGTTGTTTTTGCCTGTTGCAGTGTTCTTCTTCCTCGGCTATAGCTGCTTGTCCGTTGTTACGTATTCCATTCCTAACTATATCTAATTATTGATTCTCAGGTTATAGTGGATGAGGCAAGTTAAAGAATACACTGCAATTTTCCCTTAATCAATGATGTTTATTCACAATTGAAATAATTATGGGCGGCTAGCTTTTCCCATTATTGTAATCCCACCACTTTAAATAAGTCAGGAGCCTAGCTATCTGCTCGCGCACTCCCACCCTTGTACGCACCCACGTGCATTTGTAGCACCTCGTGCCGAAGACAATTCTAGAAGATCAGTTAGCGAGAGAGAGATAGATAGAGAGAGAGAGAGAGAGTGGGCTCCGAGGCCTTGTCTGCCCTTATATACGGGAGCCTAGTGACGCGCACCTCTGCGTTTAAAAATGTAACGACGTTTCTATTGGTCCTCAGACCGCGTTACCTTAACATGTATGAGAACGCGTGACTTCAGATCCGTGCGCTTAAGCGTCATCTTGGAGCGTTGTGAAGCCAGTTCCATATCTCCGTCTCTTTCTTTTCTCTGTCTCTTTCTATTTCTCCGTACCGTTACCGGTTCCCTGCCTGTTGGCTTGGTGAAGGGTACGCTCTTTATGCTTTCCTGGAATTTTTGCTAGCTCGCCCGTTTCTTACAGTCAGCTCTGTACAAATGTTGGATGTTGAATATTTTAACATGTTAGTGAATTAAAGTATTACTGTACAATTCTTATATGTATGGTTCCCCTTTCATATGCACAATTCCTGTATATGTATAATATATCCCCTTTCACTATTCCCAGAAAATTCAAGATATACATTTTATTTGTCTTGTAAATATCGTTCATATATGGTATTTTAATATATTAATACAACATATTCAATAATAATTTAATATTTTAATATTCTTAAAGCAATTTTTTAGTAAATACAAAATTTCGAAAAATGTTCCATGTAAAAGGTAGTTTGGGGTGGGGATTTCGTTGAAAATCTTCGTATCGCATATTTGGGAGATATTCAGCCTAAATACCAAGTTTGGTAATTATCCGACTTTTCGTTTTTGATTTATCGCCTTGACAGGCACACAGACACAGATACACACAGACAGGTTTCCAAAAATGCTTTATTTGGATTCAGGGGGCTCAAAACATGTATTTTTCGGCGAAATCTTGGTATCGAATTTTTGGCTGGAATGCGATTCTTCCCGTACTTACTATACGTAGAGTAAAGTAAAGTAAAGTAAAAAAATCTGATGTGATACATTCACATGACTTTCTCTATCCTCTATCGTTATTAGTGGGTATACAAAGTATTCTTACTAAAGCTTATTTTTCTATCTACTACATTTTAATCCAAATAAACGTTTACAGAAATAGCTACATTACACATTTCGCTATAAATACAAAGGGATCAGCGATAGTCAAATATTTAAGAACTGGACACTATATGCTGGTCTTAAAATTTCATACTGTTTTCATACAATTGCAAGAAACAGCTGGAAATCGATGGGATTTTAAAAGAATTAGTATTGAACAAGTCGAACCTTTAATAACGGATATCTCAGAAACGGCTTATGCCACAAAAAGCTCATTTTAAGTGAATTGTGTGTTTTAAAGAGATCTATAATTTTTGTGTGGTACATTTTCGTCTATCGCTTAAAGTTTACAAATAATACAAGATTACACAAAATTCCTTCCGAATGAAGAAGGCTTCCTAGATATTCCCAGAAAATTCAAGATGTTCATTTTATTTGTAATGTAAATATTTTTCATATAGGTATTTTAATAATCGTTATAGCCATTTTTTAGAAAATCGAAATTTTCGAATTATGTTCCATGTAAGGGGTAGTTGGGGTGGGGGGATTTTCCTGAAAAATCTTTGGTCGCAACCTTGGAAGATACTAAACTCAAATACTAAGTTTAGTATATTTAACCGAAGTTTCGTTTTTAAGTTATGCTGTTCGCAGACAGGCACACACACGAACATGTTTTCAAAAATGCTTTATTTGCATTCAGGGCGCCTCAAAACATATATTTCTGGGGAAATGTCGGTATTGAATTTTTGGGTGGAATGCAATACTTCCCCTACTTACTATACGTAATAGAGAAACTAATAATAGCAACTTCTCATTGGAAAAAGGCAAAATATTTGCACATTGATATCAATAACAAAAAGTATCTCGGAAATGGTTAACGCCACAAAAACCTTTGTGGGTCATAAATTATGGCCTTTAACGAGATCTAAATGTTATATGTAGTAAGGCTTTGTCTCTCTCTCTTACGGTTTACCAGTTATAAAAATGCCATTCAGAATGGATAGGTCTTCAAAGGCTATTTCCAAAAAATTGAAGATATAGATTTTAGCTGTCATTCAGATATCTTAAACACATGATCTTTTAATCAAAATAGAGCCGTTTTTGAGAAAACCTTAAATAACGAAAGTTGTTACATGTAAAGGATATGGGGATATTATTTTGAAAATCTTAGTGTCGAATCCTTTGAAAACGCTGAACGTAAATACCAAGTTTGATATTAGGCCTACTATTCATTTTGAGTTATGCTGTTCGACACACACACACACGCACACATACATCCACACACACACCCACACTCACACATACAAATGTATCATTTAATAAACGATAGTAATTTTTTTTAAAAGTCGCTGTATATTGTGTTTGAAACTCCACTCTGTTTGCATGGCATCACGAGAAGGAAACGAATGATGCCGTGGTTCAAAAGACGTTAAACTTACTGAAAAACTCAAACCAATATTAACGAGTATCTCGGGAATGGTTAGTACCATAACAATTTTACATAAAGTGTGTGTTTTAACAAGATGTACTTTTTTCTGTGTCCATCCCTTATAGGTTACAGAATCATAGAATATTCACTCAGAATTAAGAGTACTTCACAAGCTATTCAGGGAATAATCCCGTAAATGTCTTAAACATATAATATTTTAATCAAAACCGTTGTATTTATTTTTGATAAAATAAGAACTAATGAAACATATTTCATGTAAAGAGTAGTTTGGGGTAGTAATTTCCTTAAACATTTTCGTGTCGTATCTTTGGAAGAAGCCAAAATTAAACACTAAGTTTGATATTTATCAGTCTTTTTGTTTTTGAGTTAATGCTATTATCTCTCTCTCTCCTTCTCACTCACACATATACAGAGATTTTTCTAGAAATGCTGTTTTTGTAATTTTGCTCAGAGACCTCTTTATCAGCTTGAGGTCTTTTGAATTCGGTGGGCCCTAAAACGTGTGCTTGCGGTGTAACGTTTTGGGGAATACACTAATTTATCCACCTTCTATAAACTAGGGTGGCGATTTTTAGCGTTCTGAAAACAGAAATTCAAGATTTTATTTTGTGCATTTACCATTTTGTATTGCTTGTATATTTGCAATTTAACATTTTATAACATTTTGAAGAAAAACATATAACTGATAAACAGGAGTCTTTTAAAATAATGTTAATGCAAAATTAAAATCAGATTTATAAAGGATTAACAGTGAAATAAAACGCATAAAGTAATTTGTGCACTTTTTAATTAATATAGATTAAAGCAACACAGAGAAAACTAGAATTGATACATACTAAAGCATAACAATAAAGAAAGAGATATTCTTATGCAAAACCAGAATAATATAAGGACGTTACACAAAATTAACTAAGCCATGCAAGTCCATAAATCAATAACACTGTTGAATGAAATCATAAAGCATACCTAACATTTTGTTATTATTACTGTTCTCCTGTCAATACAATGAATTATTGTAGGTACTTACTCAAATATTCTTCAGCATTTACGCAATAGGTAAAAATTAAGTTGAGTGTTATTTATGGGCGCTCTTTAACTGCTATGGTTCTTGGCGTCCCATTCTACATATATTGGGCGTGAAGGACCAGTAATTTTGCTCAGAGATCTCTTTATCAGCTTGAGGTTCTTTGACGTGCCGTAAATCTGCGACACGGGACTTTCGGCTTTACTACTCTTCAGAAGAAAGCCATGCTAAGGATTTTTACGCCCGAAAACAATCCATCGCTCTCCGACGAGTTTGAACCCGCGACCTCGGGAATTAGTGACTAGCGTGGTAACACTAGACTACGCTATAGGTGATCATTACTATCATCATCATCATCTCATGGATTAGAAGATATCTCCTATTCCTACATCATGTGTCATTCTATTTTTTTAATTAAGTTTTATTTAGGGTCGTTTTAACCTTCCTAGGTCTTATCACGACCTGCCATGTACAGTTGGTTGCAATATTGGATTACAGTGGTAATGCTTATACATTATGTATACATATACAGGTTACAATTGGTTAAATATGTTGATGTATATTAATTCCTTTAAGAAAACTAATTACTTTCTGGATGAAAGCTGCATCATTGAAACTGCAGGCATATTTCTGGGCATACCAACCTGACTACGTGGATTTTCAAATTTTGGACATGTTAGTATAATATTCACTACTGTTAATGTTGTTTTACACATTTCACATATTGATGAAGAGCTTCTATTTAACAAATAAGAGTGTGTCAGTTTAGTATGTCCAATTCGTAGTCGGAATATTACAATTTGGTTTCGTCGCTATAGCTGTCTTATTGGATATTTCTGAGTTGAATTTCCACATACATCATGCAGCTTACTTGTAGAGTTATCCATGAAATTGGTCAGCCATTCTTTGTGTATTTTCTACATAAAGTGTGTGACTGCATCTTGGAGAGGTATTTTGATATCAGTATCCTGTGTTTATAGTTTTGTAGCTTATTTTGCGGCAGTATCGGCTTTTTCATTGCCGGATACGTTTTTATGAGATGGTATCCACATGAAATTGAGCGTATTTTCTAATTTATTAAGAATGGTAACAAGATTATGTATTTCTTTTACAGTAGCACTGGTAGAGAACGTGTCTTGTGTTGCGTTTAAGGCTGACAGAGAGTCTCTGATAATTATGTAAGAGCTACTATTCCATCTTGTCATCAGTCTTTATCTCTTTCTCCATTTAGTTGATATTCATTGTGATTTTGTATATCGATTAGTCTGCCCGGCGGCGCCGTGGCCGAGTGGTTAGACCGCTCGCCTCCTACCGAGGCGGTCCGAGTTCGATCCCAGGGACCTGCATGTGGGATTTTTGGTGGACAAAGCGGCGTCTGGGCGGGTTTTCTCCGGGTTCTCCGGTTTCCCCCGCCATTCATTCCACCAAATGCTCCATCATCACCTTTCCTTTCATCCATTTCACCCACATTTCGTTTCATCTACTTCCTTCATCCCATACCAGGCATCGGGCTGATCACCCATCCTGGATGTTCTGTCTGATCTATGAGTGTCTGCTCCTTGACGGGCTTCTGACCCCAGGCATCCGCCTGTAAGTCCTGGGGGGTGTAAGTCCTACATAAGAGGAGAGTAAACAGATAATGAATGAATGAATGATTTGTCTACCCTCTGCAAATGTTTTCTCATCTTATATTGCTTTATTTTGTCAATTATAGAACTAATACTTAATTCCTCTCTGATTTCTTCGTTTTTTATTTTAACCATTATTGTACACCCTTTAATTGCTTAGGCTATAGGTAAGATCCCAAATACATTGCAGAACTGTTTAAGCAAGGGCACCAGGGTAGCACAGTGGTTTCATTTCCAACTCTCGTACTGAGGGTCCGGGGTTTGCTTACCGGCTCGGGAAGTCTTCACCTCTGACTTGCTTATATGAACCATCCCGAAGGCCCAACGCAGTTCGGATTCCACGTAAAAGCTGTGCATCCTCTCATTTCACTGCTAACCTCATCATCGCCCTACCATGGGAGGCAACGGATTCCGCCCGCTGGGTGCCTGCAATTCAGAAATGGGTCCAGTCATCGCTTGGTGGAATGAGGCAACACCCGAAAGTCATAGGCCATATACCTGTTGGGAATGAATTCATATCCCCTCCCAAAAGGTTATCTTTAATGACAACTCGAAAAAATGTGACCTTTCACTTAAATCTTCAAGTCTATTGACAATACTCGGCCAGCAGTGACAGAATTTAAAGGTTTATCATCCTCTAAGAAGAGAGAGAGAGAGAGAAATAAAAAATGTTTTTCGCTTTTTCTTCCATACGACTTCTTTTGTTGCACTAAAGAAAACATTTCATAAACATATTTTCATTTTGCTTTTAACATTTTCACTTAAAAAGAATCCATGAATTGCAACATACTTTACATTTATACCTATTGCATTTTAGTATACTTTTCGGATTGTGTGTAGGTTTGGCATTTTATCACATTTTAAAAACACATTAAAAGTGGTTAACAGGTTGTGAAAAACGGAATTACAAGAGTATAAGACTTTATAAAAATTTCGCGCTATATCGCATTTGCGAAAAATCACCATCCCTACGTATAAGGTAGGTGGGGGAGAATATAAAATGCTTTATTTTGGGTTCGGGGGACCTCAACCACGTATTTGCGGTGAAACGGAATGTTTGAGTGCATTGTAGTAATTTAGCCACAACAGGTAAGTGCTAGAGAAAGAAGAAAGCGGCATAAAGACGAAGGAAAGGTGAAAGATAAGGAATGAAAGCATGACACCTCAGTTTCAGAACAACGTGAGCGGAATTGCGGCTTGACTGGTAGTAAATAAAACTGTTTGCTGTTTCACGCTGAAATAAAATCCTAAACCAGCTGTACTGTACTGATACCTAAATGATTAAAAAGGGCGACGTGAGCATAAAGGTTCCTTGTAGAGTTGTCTGGAGAAGAGGGGGGGGATACCACCTTCTCCTTGCTCCTCTTTTCCGTGGACTTGACCATGGCTACCAGTATGTTCCAGACTGTGTCTCAGATAGGACCGTGGTGTTCATTATGACGTAAGTTATATATTACACTCATACATTATGTAACATGTCTTTGGTGAAGAGGGTTATTTGGTCAAAATACCTGAAAACGAAAGGAAAATGTAATTTTCGTAACGGAAATGTATCAGCTGTTGGTGAATGTAAGTTAAATTATGTTCGAAACTTCCTTGTTTATGTCCAATGGATCACATATTGCAAAATATAAACACGAACAAAAATAAATATAAAATAAAATACCCATGCTACGTAGATACCGATGGTGTTAAATATTATATAACACTTAAAAGATCTGATGTGCTACATTCACACACTTTCGTTCTATCGTTTATTAGTGGGTATATAAACTATTCTTACGAAAGCTTGTTTTTCTATATACTTCATTATATTTGATATAAACCTTTGCAAAAATAGCTACATTATACATCTCGTTAGAGATACAAAGTGAAAAGCGATAATCAAATGTTTAAGAATTGGACGCTATATACTGGCCTTAAAATTCCATTCTTTCCATGCTTTCGAGAGAAACTGAAGAACGAAGGACTTTGAAAAATTCCAACCATTAATAACGGTTACCTCGGAAATGGCTTACGGAAAGAAAAAAAGCTATTTAAAATAAGTTGAGTGTTTTATAGAGATCTAAATTGTTTGTCTAATACGTTTTCGTCTATCGCTTAACGTTTACCAGTTATGCAAGTTTATATAGAGTTCGTTCCGAATGAAGAGGACTTCACAAATTGTCCCAAAAATTCAAGATATGCGTTTTATTTATTATGTAAATGTCTTTAATATATGATGTTTTAATCAAAATCGTTATAGCTATTTTTCAGAGAATCAAAAATTTCGAAAAATATTCCATATAAAATGGTAGTTTTGGGTGGATGATTTTCTTGAAAATCTTCGTGTCATATTTTTGGAACGTACTGAACTTAAATACCAAGTTTGATATTTTTGATATTTTCGTTTTTGAATTACATCTCACCAAACACTCACACATAACACATACGTAGATACATACACGTGCCTTTTTCTAAAAAAAGCTTTTTTTATTCACAGGTTCTCAAAATTTGTATTTTGATGAAATTGCGATATCGAATTTTTGGGTGGTATGCAATATCTTCTCTGCCCACTATGTACGTGGTAAAAATATTAGCAATATGACAGTGATGATGATCCCCCAGCACGGAATGGGTCTTAATTTGGATCAATATCTCGTTCGGTTGTAATTGTGATTCTATCTATGTGTAAAAATCCCATGTGCAACACTCACGAATACCTCCACCCAATATAGCTTCAAGTGTATCCTTTATATATTATACTACTCCTAGAGAAAGTGATTCTTCTATCCTCATTCCTTTATTCATGACAAATCTTTACTTAGAAATTATTTTAAATTTAGCGATATGGGCTTAGATGCTGAAAAGATTCAGGAAACATTATTTAGCTTTTATGTCAAGAGTCGGTTTTTGTTATTAACGAGCTCAAGCGGAGAAGATAAAAGAAGAATTCAGATTCTGAACATGTTCCACCAATAACGCATTTCAATATTGAAAAATATAAGATTACAATAAGGAATATTTTGAAAACTCCTAATGCTACTAAAAGATTTCTTAAAAAGTTTTACATTTGAATTAGTATACAATTTCTCTTTAGTGAGTCTCTGTTTGCCTCTTATGGATCTAAGTTTTATAAATTGAATCATAATCAAGAGGACCTCACAGGCTATTCACATAAAACTCAAGGTATTAAATTTTATTTATATATAATTATTTCAAATCTATAATGTTTCAATCAAAATCGTAAGAGCTGTTTTTGAGAAAGTATAAAATAATGCAATGTACTTCTATAACAACTTAAGTATTAACCCGGCTTTTCGTTTTTGGGTTATGCTGCTCACAGAGAGATAAACACACGAACAGAAAGACACACAGGCACACACAGACCTTTTTCTAAAAATCGCCTTTTGGAATTCAGGGTAACTAAAAACATGTAATGAAATCTATTATGAATTTTTGTGTGGAATTCAGTACTTTTACTTACTACTATTCATAGCTAACTAGTAGAAAAAGTAAAAGGTTATGTATCTATCTGAACTGCTAAAGCTGAAATGTGTAAACTTACACTACGTCCACACCTTTAAACAAATCTGATGTTTTACACTCACATGACTTTCTCTACTCTTGTACAGACTATTTTTACAAACGGTTATTCTGCTTATGCTTCATGTTAATCGAGATATCGATATGCTAATCTTATTGCTAATTTTCTTGTAGATGCAAGGGGAATTGGTTGGCTTTAAGCGATAGTCAAATATTTTAAGAGCTGGTTGCTATGTGCAGTATTCCATTCTCTTTGCATTACCAGGATAAAAAAAATGAATAACAAATTCCCATTTGAGAAAAAGTATAAGTATTGGAAAATTTAAGGGAATAACAAGCAATATCTCGAAAATGGTTCACTCAACAAAAAGATGTATATGACATAAATTGTGTTTTTAACGCGATCTACATTTTTTGTGTAGCAACATTTTACCAGTTATGCAAAAGTCGTTCACAATGAAGAATACTTTTGGAGACATTTCCAGAAAATTCGAGATATACATTTCAGTTTTAATGAAAATATCTTAAACATATGATATTTTAATCAAAATCGTTAAAGCCATTTTTGAGAAAATTAAAATTTTCGAAAAATGTTCCATGTAAAGGGTAGTCTGGGATGGGGGGGATTTACTTGAAAACGTTCGTGTCTCATCTCTGGAAGATACTGAACCTAAATACCAAGTTTGGTGTTTATCCGACTGTTCGTTTCTGAGTTATGCTGTTCACAGACACAGACACACAGACATACACATGGACATGTTTCCAAAAATGCTTTTTTTGGAATCAGGGGGTCTCAAAACATGTATTTCCGGTGAAATCTCGGTATCGAATTTTTGGGTGGAATACAATACTTCCCCTACTTACTATACGTAGTAGAGAAAGTAAAACCATAATGTACGAGTATAATCAAGTTGCAGAGGGAAAGGAATTCTCTGCTTTCAAGTTAAAATATTATGGTTATAACACATACAACGAACGCATCTTTTACTTTTTATATTTCTTACTGAAGGGTACAAATTGTTTTAATTCAAAGTGTATTTAAACATTAAGAAAATTTTGATATTTCAATATTCTCTAAGAAATACTTGAAAAAGTATTTAATTTTCGTAAAATGTTCATTTGAAATAGAGTTAACATTAAGAAATTTTCGCTTTTTTTCTCGAAAGCTAGATACATTTAATCCCAGAGTACTTTAAGTTGCAGATCCAAATAACGACAGGAAACCAGAAATTCGCTTTTGAGGTGCCATGAATATAAAGAGGACATTCTTAAATGGAAGCGTTTTAATTGTGGCGCATTTTCTCAAATATTAGCTGGTGATATTAGTCTACATGGAATGTTTATTGTGAATTTTCTATGAATATTTGATGTTTATTTTGTTCCGAAAGACCAAATGGTCATGTAATATGGTCATAAAAATAATAATTAAAATTAAAAAAATTTATATGATAAAATTCACAAAGGGAATTAGCCAACAAATGTTAGCCTGTGAAGTCCTCTTCATTCGTATCAAATTTTATGTGACAGGAAAACCGTGAGATGTACAAACACATGTTTCAGGGAAAAATTTATTTTGGTACGCTTGAATGACCAATGTATAAGGAAGAATAGTAGACTGCAGTGCTGTTGTAATGTGGTATACAACACTGAAAAACTCTCACTAAAAAAGTAAAGAAAAAAGTGTGTTATTCTCCATAGGTAAATATTTCGATAGGTTTGAAAACATTTGGGGGAAAAAATGTCCGGTCAGCAACATTTTATCGTGAATAACCTGACGAGGGTAGAAAAATTCCTTAGCATATGAACCTGGTTGTTTGGAAGAAGCGAAAATAAACACAATTATTTCGAATCCGCTATTTGATAAGAATGAGCCCAGTCGGGAAGAAAGAAAGGGGGAGGAATAAGAATTGCTTACCTCATATTTTTAAAGGTGCTTCATAGATGTCGCGTTACAGTTCAAAACTGGAAACTTAAATAATGTAAACTGAATATTCTGGAAACGGCTAATGCTACAAAAACATTATTTGACCCAAATTGGATATTTTTTCAGTTGACTCTATATTAAAAACTTACCAAGACCAGGCTAAGGTCTCTAAAAAGTAATTAATTTAAATTAACTATATATATGATAAAAAATAATACAAATTACACACTTTAAAGAGCACTTCAGTTTTCTTTCTGCTTGAAGTTAAACAATTTTAACCGTGTAGGTTATACTGGACGATGAATGAATTACCTGGATTTATCAACTGCTCAAATGAGCCCAGGGTCTCTAGGGCTTAGATTTATCCGACATTCGTCTTCTCCAAATAAGGGAAAACCTCGTTAGATAAGAACCTTATCCAGGTAACTCACACTAACCGATATTCGAACTCGAGACCTTGAACGTGATGCACACATTCTACCCCCTAAGAGGTGGACTACTTAATTTTTTTCAGAAGTAAATTTTTGGGTATTTTTTATTATTTCTAAGCTTAATATAACACAATTGGAATGAATACCACTTAAGATGATGCTGACAGATAATTCAATATGTGAGTTTTATTCGTAATGCAACTATATTAAATGTTAGGTATATTTCTGAGAGAATAAAAAAACTGAAATGTTTTCTGCGTAAAGAGCAGTTTAGGGTGGAAAGATTTTCTTTAAAATCTTCGCCTGGTATTCTTGAACGGTGTCTGCCTCAAACTTGGTTTCAGAGACTTCAAAGCGAGATCTCCGGCGAAGTATTGATATACTGACTCTTTAAATGGAATTTGCTCTAACTTCCATAAATAAACAGTAGAGAAAGTAAAAAGGTCTGATGTATTGCACTCACATGACTTTCTCTACTCTTATACAAACTATTTTTACAACCGCTTATTCTGTATCTGATTCATGTTAATCGAGATAAACATTTGCAGAAACTATCTTAATGCTAATTTTCTTGTAAGTACAAGGGGAATACGGTAGGCTTTAAGCGATAGTCAAATCTTTTAAGAGCTGGTTGCTATGTGGAGCATTGCATTCTCTTTGTATGTTCAGGACATAAAAAAACTAATAACGAATTCCCATTTGAGAAAAAGCATTGGAAAATTCAAACAACAAAGAATATCTCGGAAATTGCTCACTCCACAAAAAAATGTATATTACATAAATTGTGTGTTTTAACGAGATCTACAATTTGTGTATAGTAAACGTTTTCTATCTCTTACGGTTTATCAGTTATGTAAAAGTCATTCAGAAGAGGACTTTTTGGGACATTTTAGAAAATTCAAGATATACATTTCATTTGTCATGCAAATGTTTTAAACATGTGGTATGTTAACCAAAGTCGTTAGAGCTATTTTTGAGAAAATAAAAAATAACGACAATTTTTCCTTGTAAAGAGTAGTTTGGAGTAGTGGGATTTTCTTCAAAGTCTTTGTGTCACATTTTTGCAAAATTCTGAACTTAAATACCGTATCGAACTTTCGTTTTTGAGTTAATGATACATACACAGACATTTTACTAATTCCCGATGTCGCGGGTTCAAACCTGGCGGAGGGCGATGGATTTCATCGGGCGTAAAAATCCTTAGCATGGCTTCCTTCGGAAGAGAAGTAAAGCCGGAGGTCCCATGTCGTAGATTTACAGCATGTAAAAGAACTTCAAGCCTGATAAAGAGGCCTCTGAGCAAAATTACCGATCTTTCACGCCCAATATAGAATGGGACGTTAAGGACTACAGCAGTTAAAGAGTGTCCATAAATAAAACTCAATTTTAACAGACTTTTTTCTAAAAATGCTTTTACTTTAGGGGATTCAGGGACTCTCGAAACGTGTATACAGTATCGAATTTTGGGTGGAATGTATTAATACTTCCTCTACTTACTAAGGTGAATAGTAGAGAAAGTAAAAAAATATTCAGGATTCGCACTGGATAGATATCTGAACACACGTTCCGGGTCATGTACATCCAATATGACAATCTAGAAATTGCGCAACTGTTTAGACACTGATATTCATAGGTAATATAAAGTAAACAAGCTACAAAAATAATCCAAAAAAGTAAAGAAGGAAGAAAGAAAAACGGATAGATACAAAGAAACGGTATATTGCCCAACTTTATCTCAATATTATCCATTCACATTTAATACAGTTATACATGGCTGGCCAAGCGGTTGTTTGATGATTTTACTTATCTTTTCGTTTCATAATGTCGTTTTAGCGTGTACGTCATATCACAAAGGTTACCTGTAGTTTACATGATCCAGTGGTCGCCGTGCAGTTGGAGTTAGTTACTTAACCGAGGTGCCGTCGCGGTAATGTGTGCGATTCGTATTCGGAGGTCCCGAAATCGAATTCCGGCGTCCGCCCACCCTGACCCATTGGTTTCTCGTAGTTTCCCTGGGTCGGCAGGTGAATGCTGGGGTGGTTCCTCTTCTCCTCATTTCCTGTCCCCATCGTCTTCATTGTCATCTGTTTCAGGGTTGTAGAACCAGGCGGATTGCGTGTATGTACGCTTTGTAGAGGTTTCTTTCTTGGCGCTGTTGCGATACTGCTCAATTAATACCCGCCTCCGAATGGGCCCCACCAGGGGGGATGCTGGGGTTAGGAGGTTTGTGCGTGGACCCAGGCGCTGTCGAATGCATTTGATCTGGAAATGCCCATGTTTGCGCACGTCGTCATCGGATCTGTTCACCCTTCGGGCCTCTTCCTTCGTCCTTCCCTTCCAGAGATCACGGTAGAAGCAAAACGGGCTGTTGCGGCCTACCTGTGGTGCTCTGCCCCGGTTGCAGGGGCCTCTCAGTTTGTCCATATCTTTACCTTTTACTTAGTCGCTTTCCTACACAATCCGTTTGTTTCCAATCGATTCTTTTTCTGTATGTAGAACTTTTGGATCGTGATATTGGTTATGCATACCGGCAATAGTGATACGCGGATATGAACACACGACCTCCTGGATGCGCGTATAAGCTTCACTGCTTGAGCCATTTCCCTCAGCTCGTGGTTATTTTTCAGATGACTCAAAGGCCACAAAAATTCTAGCTATCCGTTATCGCTAAAGAAAGTGGTAAACACACCTGTTTACCTTGAAAGTTGCTGCTTAAAATATTACATTGTGCAAGGTTATGCTAGAAAAAGTGCTTGAGAGCGCATTAACAATCACATGAATGGATTTTATAGTAGATATGTCACATTACTCTATTCTTCTATTCTTTCATCTATACTCCGTTTGTAATTATGAACATGCTTTATTTGGATTCAGGAAACCTCAAAACATGTATTTCCGGTGAAATCTCGGTATTTAATTTTTGGGTAGAATGCAATACCTTCTCTACCTACTATGTACATGATAGAGAAGGTAATAAGCTTGAATAACAACAATTTGTATACCCATTAATAAGTGATAGAGGGTAGAGAAAATCATGTGAATGTATCACATCAGATTTTTACTACACAGACATAGATGGTGTTGGTGACTTGTTTACATCTGTTTCAAGAGCGCTGTGCTTAAACCATGCTTTCTTTTCACGTTTACGAGGGACACTATTATTTTGAGCCTAATAATTAAAACAAAGTAATTGCTGATTGAAAACTGCTTTATTGTTTTTCAAAATATTCTCCTCTATGATCAATACAATTTTGCATCCTTTTGAACCATTTGTCAAAGCATTTATTCCAGTCTTCTTGAGACACCTCCAAAATATGGTTTTTGAAGGCATCAACGGCTTATTCTGAAAACGAAAATCGTTGTCCACGGAATTTATTCTTGATATTCGAGAACAAAAAGAGGTCATTGGGTGACAAACCAGGACTGTATGGCGGATGACCCATCAATTCGATTTTTTGAGCCTTCAAATACTCTGTTGTTAGACGAGATGTGTGTGCGCTCGCATTGTCTTGAAGAACGATCCTATGGTTCTTGTTGGTTTTCCTTACTTCATCGAAGATTTCCGGCAAACAAATGGTTGTGTACCATTCGGCATTGACCGTTTTACTTTCCTTTAAAGGCACTGTTGCCACATGGCCAGTTTTGCTGAAAAATCAGGCGACCATTTGCTTCGAAGTGCTTCGAGTGCGAACAACTTTTGTTGGATTTGCTTCATCTTGAAACACCCATACAGTCGACTGCTGTTTACGTTCCGGCTCATGCGCATAGATCCATGATTCGTCACCTGTTACAATCTTATATACGTTTTCTGAGGCACCGCCATTGTATTTCTTGAGCATTTTTGTACACCAATCGACACGAGCATCTTTTTGAGATTGTGTCAAATTATGTGGGATCCAACGAGAGCAAACCTTTTTCACGGCTAAATAATCATGCAATATTTTATATATGCTGGTGGAACTAATGCCTAGGGTAGCTCAATCTTACAATATGTCGCATGAAGATGTTCCATTATTAGTTTTTGTACAGCATCAATGTTTTCTGGCGCAACAACTGATTTTGAACGACCTTCACGAATTTCATCATTGAGCAAACGGCGGCCACGATTAAATTCGTTTTACCAACGTTTCACAGTGGCAAAGGATGGAGCTTCGTCTCCAAATGTGGAAGTTAGTTGATCGATGCATTCTTGTCTTGATAATGCACATCGAAGGTCGTAATAAATCATTGCACGAACATTTTCACGAGTTAATTCCATGTCTTTGTTGACACTCAATTTTCAAGTTAGTGTAAACAAGACAAATAACGCTCTATTGACAAAATGTTTGAAGTGGATTATGGTAAAAAATGTTAAACTTTCCATTGGAAACGTCAGATGGCACCTGCAACATTCAGGGTTGCCAAGGCTCAAAATATAAACAGTGCCCCTCGTAATGCGCATTCACATTTACCGGACTCTTGTGAGCATGGGGAATGATCATACTTAAAATATTACACCTCAGCTAGGAATCGAACCCGGAATTCATTATATAGAAGCTGACATGCTGACTACAATGCTGTACAGAAGTAGGATCTTACACTCTCCAGAAGTCATTAGTGAAATCTCTAAACTGTTGAAAAGTGGCGCAAAGGAAATAATTTTGCATTGGACTAAGAAGAGTTACTGTTTGGAATATGAAGATATCGTGTTCCCTGAGGTCAGATTTAGGTTTTGCCATTTCTGTTAGAATTTTATCCGATAATGTTGGCACGCATTTGGTAAATGTTTGACACTATTGTCTAAATTTATACTTATAATGTAGCTTTTAACTGAAATACATGTGTTATGTTTCTATTGTGCTCATCGGGCGTGTAAACAACGATTCTGAAAAAAAAAACCTAAAGCAAAACCGTCCTGATATGCATAAGTGTGTGTTTATACAATATAGATAGATAAGGTATACTTATTAGTTTCAAATTATTGAAGTTATTACACAAGTATTTATTGCATAGGTCATTGATCGTATATGCATATTTAAGATACAAGGTATGGTGACAAAATAAACAACAGAAAAAGAAACACAACAAAAAAGAAGCAAGAAAAAGGAAAATAGACATAAATTACCTGTGACTAGCTGAACAAATTTGACCTAGCTTCGCGCACTTTAGCCAAGAAATTGCCCATGCTTTGCCAGTTCCTCTAGTCAGCCAATCTCCTTCTAGAAGGATTTAAGAATTTTTCTTTGAGTTTACTTGTTTGCTTGTTCTCCCATTGTGCACATTCCACCAAAATATGTACCCAGTCTTCATCCAAACTACAGAATGGACAGATTCTTCAGCCATAATTGTCAGTCATTTTCTGTGCCCTCCAGCCCTCCAATCTAAACCATACCATTCCTGATCTTTCCTTTCTCCATAAGTTAAGTATATATCACTCTTTAACCCAATTCAATTTTATTTCATTTGCTAGACTTAGAAGAGGTTTAATTTTACATCCGATTCTATTTCCTGCTGGTAGATGTAGTTTAGTCTTCTTTTGACACCTTTCCATATGTTTTTCTCATTTGTTTCAGCTGCTTTACCATACTGACCACATTCCTATTCTCCTCAAACCCCTTTCCAAATCAGCTGCCCAAAACTTAGGAGAACAGGTTTTCTCGTTTGAATTTATAACATTTGTACCGTAGTGTGGAATTATCTGCACCAGCCTCAGCCAGTACTTCACTGCTCTTATTTTACAGTGTATTGTGTCTTCATAACATCCCACCTCCCTTAATACTCAGAATTTGATGTGCCTTGTGACACTCCAAGAACTCTTTTCCAAATTGCTACCTGCTATACAATATAATGAACATACACGTCGAGCGAGTTTCTTTATTGTAAATGCAAGCAGTCATTTCTGTTTAGAGGACTTGTCAAAGAAGTCCATGGCTCATTGCCAAGTGCAAAGAGTTTATATACACGTTTCGGCTGTACCAATATTCCAAATGTTTCTAGAATAGATTAGTTGGATAATGCCACTTTAAAGCGATAATGTGTAATCGAGTGAAATAAAATATGCATCAGAATGTTCCCCGTGGCAGATTTGATCTCGATTTACTTGTATTTATGGGTCTGTGAAAGGGAGCGGCTGCTCCCTTTCACAGACCCAGTCCTCGTAGCCGTGGTTGCTGGGGTGTATAGCTCCGGCGCTCCGCCAAGCTGAAGATCGCGGGTTCGCGTCCTATCATGGGCGTTGGTGTTTGTGTGTGCATGTGTGTTGTGTAATTGCGGTTATAAGCGGTAACGAAAACAGTAAAAACACAGTATCATAAACCGGGCAAAACAAGGGAATTTAAAAAAAAAACATGTGTTGTACTTATATGAGTTTTTCTGCTCACTCTTATACAAACTATTCTTACGAAAGCTTATTCTTCTACCTAAATTTCGTGGCACATTTTACACATTTCGTTGTAGGTGTAAGAAGAATATGGCTGGCCCCGTAGCTCAGTCGGTAGAGCACCTACACATGCTGTGCCAGAGGCCCCGGGTTCGATTCCCAGCTGGGAGGTGGGAATTTTTCTCTAGCCAAGATTATTCCCTATTCTTCCATGGACGTATGAGAGTGTGAATGTGTGTGTGATTTAATAATTAAAACCTAAATAGTGCAATAAAACCAACGACAAGAGAATACGAGTTAACACCATTGCCAATAGGAATAAGTTCCAAAGGAAAGGCTGCGATAAGACCAACGTAGTTAAAGGCGGAGTATAAATGGAACTACAAAAGAAGAAGAAGAGTATAACAGGCTAAAGCGATAGTTAATTTTTTTTAAAGAGCGTGTCGCAATGTGATGGCTTTGAAATCTCATGCTCTTTGCATGACCACGAGAAAAAAACAAATAGCGACTTAGCGCTTGAAAAAATAAGCATTTGAAACTGCAAACCAATAAAAAACAATATCTCGGAAATGATTAACGCTACAAAAAGCTTTAATTTGATAGGAATGGTGTGATTTTACGAGGTCTACAGTTTTTGTGCAAGATTTTATCTATCTCTTACGGTTTACCAATTATACAAATGCTATTCGGAATAAAGAGGAGTTCGCAGACTATTCCGAGAAAATTGAAGATATACTTTATTTGTCTTGTGAACATACTTAATATATGGCATTTTAACCAAAATATTTAGAGGCTATTTGAGAAAACATTAACATTGTTTTCATGTAAAGGGTAGTTTAGGGTGGCGGAATTTTCATGAAATTTTTCTTGTCGTATTCTTTTGGAAGACGCTAAACTTAAATACCAAGTTTGTTATTTATTGGACATTTCGTGTTGTATTGCTGTTGTTCACACACACCCACCCACCCACCCACACCTTTTTCTAAAAGTAGTTTTATTCAGAGGGCCTCAAAACATGTATTTCCGTTGAAATCTCTATATCGAATTTTTGGGCGAAATACAATACTTCATCTTAGCTACTATAAGTACCGATAGGGAAAGTAAAATGATTGTATAAAACACAGTCATCTCAATTTAACTATATTTTGTCCCTTCCTTTATTTCAACGAATTAAGGTAGGAATTCGAATAATTTAACCTATTAAGATATTATTAATAGAACAATCTGTAACGAAGATGCCCCAGTACAACTCTCTTGAAGATAACTCGAGTGGAAGAAGCGTTAGAAATCCAAAAGTAATAATTACAATAAGAGTCTGAAAGCATTTTTACTTTCTCTACTACGTATAGTAAGCAGGGGAAGTATTGTATTCCACTCAAAAATTCGATACCGAGATTTCACCGGAAATGCATGTTTTACGACCCCCTGAATCCAAAAAAAGCATTTTTGGAAACATGTCCGTGTGTGTGTCTGTGTGAGTGTGTGTCTGTTTGTGTGACTGTGAACAGCATAACTCAGAAACGAACAGTTGGATAAACACCACACTTGGTATTTAGGTTCAGTATCTTCCAGAGATACGACACAAAGGTTTTCAAGAAAATCCTCCCACCCCAGACTAACCTTTACTTGGAACATTTTTCGAAAATTTTAATTTTCTCAAAAATGGTTCTAACGATTTTGATTAAACTATCATATGTTTAAGATGTTTTCATGACAAATGAAATGTTTATCTCGAATTTTCTGGGAATGTCTCCAAAAGTATTCTTCATTGTGAATGACTTTTGCATAACTGGTAAAGCATAAGAGATAGAAAAATGTTACTGCACAAAAAATGTAGATCGCGTTAAAATACACAATTTATGTCGTATACATTTAATTGTAGAGTGAACCATTTTCGAGATATTGCTTGTTATTCCCTTAAATTTTCCAATGCTTACTTTTACTCAAATTCGCTATTCATTTTTTTGGTCCTGGTAATGCAAAGAGAATGGGATACTCCACATAGCAACCAGTTCTTAAAATATTTGACTATTGCTTAAAATCTAGCAATTCCCCTTGCATCTACAAGAAAATTAGCAATAAGATTAACATCTCGATTAACATGAAGCATATGGAGAATAAGCGTTTGTAAAAATAGTTTGTACAAGGGTAGAGAAAGTGATGCGAGTGTAACACATCAGATTTTTTTACATAAAATGTGTAGAAGAAGCTTAATAACCTTCACGTGACGATGTTAGGATTTTTCCGACCCCTAAAATCCGCTTCAGAAATCATTCAATACTTTCCCTATTATCGGATTTCTATCTGCGCTATCTACACCAAAAGCGTCCGACTTGATTGGACATCCTGTAGGTAAAATATTAAGCCTATTACTTATGCTATTAACCCAGAAGTTATCCGTTGTATTACCGGCTGTGAAAACATTGAATTAACAAATATGATGCAGCGAAAGAAAGCAGAGGGTAAAGATACGGACGAAAGGAGGGGCAGAGCACAGCAATTAGACTTCAACGGTTCTTTTTGCTTCTACCGTTACTCCTAGGAGGGTAGGAGGAGATAAAAAACCCGAAGGGCGACCAGATCCGAATGACGACGGGCGCAAGCACGAACGGGGTCCCTAACGCATCCAACGCGTTCGATCTGGACGCATCGGATCTGCTCCAGCCTCCGGCGGTGCACCCCTGTTGGGGCTCGCCCGGAGGGGGGTACTAACTGAGCAGTCCCGCAATGACACCAGGGAGAAACCTCTACAAAGCTCACATCCACCGCAACCCGCTGAACATGGTCGCCTGGTCCTACAACCCTGAAACAGATGATAATGAATGAGAAGATGGGTGCAGGAAATGAGGGGCAGGAAAGTCGTGGTAGAATAGGAACCCCTCAGCATTCGCCTACCCACCTGGGGAAACCACAAAAAACTCATGGGTCAATGAGAGTGGTCGCCTGGGATCGAACCTGAGACCTCCAGAATGCGAGCCTCACAAGTTACCGCAGCGCCACCTCGCTCGGTGGAGTTAAGATAATTGCTTCAGGATTCAACGGAATTACGCGATCAAAACAGGAGCTTCTGGCACTAACTAAAATGAATGCCATTAGCGTTATGATTTATGTTTACATCCTTGAACCAATATATTCATTTTCCTAATGACGTATTTCCGTAAAACAAGAATACAAATAAAACATCGCTAACAAACCAATTGTAAAGACAGTTAACGATTTATGAATGGACATGCGTGATGCAGTCATGTTAGTGTCACGGTCATATGTGTCTACAAGGACAGGAATTATCTCTGCTTTGTTTATTGGCTTCTCTTTACGAATCGTTAAGATTCTTATCTTAGGCCAAACACTACCTTGTTTTGTCTTTGAAGAGTGTGACAAACTGCAGAGTTGTTCAGTCCGGAAACATTTTTGAGTATGACAATTAGCTGTACAGAATGGAACGAATAGATGACAACGAGAAAGGTGAGTGTCTGGGCAGAATTATGTTTACACTTATACTAATAAGAAAAATGTGTGTGCGTATGCATATATGTATGTGTGTGTAGAATGATTTTGGAAATTATCAACGGTCTTTGATAAATTTCTTCCGCAATGAAAAGCACTGCTCTTTTGGACGGATATAGACTATAGAATACTTCCAACATTTTTAAAACTAAGGATTGCGGGGGCTGCATAGGGGTTTCGTTTGCTTTTTACCCTATACATTACTGTTTATGAACATCCGGTAGCCTTAGCTGTTTGTTTTACTGCCCTACTAACACTCATTTTACTTGAAAAATAATCTCACACATTCATTATTAATTTGCGTTTCTTCTTAGTTTACCAACATTTCTCTCTTCCTAGTTTCTCCCTCCATAACCATTAATATCTACGTAAAATGTTAAATAAACAACCTACATAACACTTCATTGTGTTCCACATGCTATAAACGTACACACGTCCTTGCAACTGATGTTAATCTTTATACCTTCTGCCTCGCGCCTAGCACCCAGCGCCCGTTAGCTAAATGGATCGACGACTTTAGTTTGTCATACAAAATGAATACCAGAAGTTATAGGATTACGGCTTCTTTTAAAAAACTGCCTCCAAACCTCCTAACGTTTTCTCTGTTTGGTCCCCGTTATAAACCCAATAGTAAAAACGTTTCTCCCTGGCTGACTTTTCTACTGCATAAATATAGAATTTTCTGAAAATGCTTAATTTTAAAAATTACATTGCTTATCTTATTAAAGATAGACAATTCAAACTCAACACTCTAGTTTACTCTAGCAAAAATATGTTGTTGCGTTCTACCCTTTAGTTTATTAGTTACTCCGTGATATGCATAGAAAGAGAAAATATCGGACTTTTACTGAAAAACGCCTTTTCTTTTAGAAATCTTTGCCCACAGAAGTCTATAAAGATCTGAAAATGATATAATCTGATATAGAGAAATATTCTGCATAGAATGTGTTCGAAGCTGAAATTTATAACAACTACATATTTACACCATGTTATCAGCAGCTTAGTGACAGCGCGAGAGTGGAAAACGACGAAGCTAATGGCAACATGTATGCGTTAGATAGAGGCAGAGATATTCCATTTATTCCCATACTGTCCTTTAAGGTAGAGACAGGCTATAATATGTTCTTACGTTATACTATTTTTATATATTTCGTACCAAGTGTTCTCAAAACTTATTTTTCTATCTACTTCATGTTAAATGAGATAAACGTTTATAGAAAAGGTTTCATTACAGACTTCGTTGTAGGTACGGTGTCCCAAAAGCAACGGAAAGATGTTCAGCAGCTAGACTTGTGCCTATTTTTTCCCAATGTTGACATACTGAAGTGGTTCGGTACGATCTTTTTTGTTAGTGGTCTTCGCGAAAGATAAATACTATCCTTCCCCCATCTGCCCTTGCCTGTCTTATCAGAACTGGTTCTGAAATGTCGTATTGAGCAAAACAGGCATACGTCTATTTACTGAACACCTCATTTTTCTAATTTTACTTTCTCTACTACGTATAGTAAGTAGGGGAAGTATAGTATTCCACCCAAAAATTCGATACCGAGATTTCACCGGAAATATATGTTTTGAGGCTCCCTAAATCCAAAAAAAGCATTTTTGGAAACATGTCCGTGTGTGTGTGTCTGTGAACAGCATAACTCTGAAACGAACAGTCGGATAAACACCAAACTTGGTATTTAGGTTCAGTATCTTCCAGAGATGCGACACGAAGGTTTGCAAGAAAATCCCCCTCCCCAGAACATTTACATGGAACATTTTTCGAACATTTTAATTTTCTCCAAAATTGCTCTAACGATTTTGGTTAAAATATCATATGTTTAAGATATTTTTATGACAAATGAAATGTATATCTCGAATTTTCTGGGAATGTCTCCAAAAGTATTCTTCATTGTGAACGACTTTTGCATAACTGGTAAACCACAAGAGATAGACAAAATGTTACTACACAAAAATGTAGATCGCGTTAAAATACACAATCTATGTCATATACATTTTATTGTTGAGTGAACCGTTTTCGAGATATTGCTTGTTATTCCCTTAAATTTTCCAATACTTATACTTTTTCTCAAATTCGTTATTCATTTTTTGTCCTGGTAATGCAAAGAGAATGGAATACTCCACATAGCAACCAGCTCTTAAAATATTTGACTATCGCTTAAAACCTACCATATTCCCCTTGCATCTACAAGAAAATTAGCAATAAGATTAACATCTCGATTAACATGAAGCATATGGAGAATAAACGTTTGTAAAAATAGTTTGTACAAGAGTAGAGAAAGTCATGTGAGTGTAAGAAATCAGATTTTTACCTTTTAGAGCCATTGTAGTAGGGTGACACACGAGGCTGAAGCGTTAGTTGAATCTTTAAAAGCGGATCGCTATATGCTGGCTTTGAAATTTTATAATGTTTGCATGACATGGCGAGAAACAAAGGATCGATATTTTGCAATTAAGAAAATGCATGATAAAGTATTGGAAAATTCCAATCAATAACGATGAATATCTCGCAAAATGTTAATCCTATAAATGCGTATTTGGTTTAGCTATACAAAATTAATTAAAAGTGAAACATGATTCACAGGTTATTTACAGAAAATTCAAGATATAATTTTATTTGTCATGCAAATATCTTAAATGGGTAGATTTTTAATTAAAATCGTTAGAGTCATTTTTGAGAAAACAGAAATAATGAAATGTTTTTCCATATAAAGGATAGTTTGGGGTATTTTGTCGCTTGCTTGAAGATGCTGAACTTAAATACGAAGTTTTGTATTTGTTCGAATTTTCGTTTTTGAATTATGCTGTTCACGGACACACATGCAGGCACGTACACATTTTTCTGAAGATGGTTTTCTTAGAGGACCCCAGAAATGAATTTACCGTGAAATCTCGATATCGAATTTCTGAGAGGCATGCAGTACTTCCTCTACTTACTGTGTGTAAGTGGTAGAGAAAGTTAAGAGATTGTTACTCAGGTTTGCTGTAACAATCAAGCAATCAATCACAGTTTTCTGCTCAAATGAAGGTACCGTATTGCAAAACCTTACCTCTTCCATCTTGTGAACTTTCTTCGTCATTTCTGCATCTTAATGCTATAAACTATATAAAAATATAAACTCTAGGTTAGTCTCTTCTTCTAACTTAACCATTTTCTACATTCACCAATCCTGCCAGTGAATCTCATAGCAAGCAATGCTTTCTCATAAAATGTCGCGGGCAATTTTTCTTCTTCTTTCTAATAGTGTTCAGTATTATTACATCCGTAAATATTCTTTGTTAAACAATTACTTATTTCGTCTGTACATTTCACAGGCTTCATTATTCTTATTCAAATTCTTCCCTTCGTTTTTTCTCTCTGCAGAAACCTTCTCACTCCGTGAAGTTTTCTGCATTATACGTTGCCATACTCCACACAAAGCACTTCACTAATCTCTTCCTCAGCTCTTTCTTCAAGGATCCCAGAAAGTGACTAATAATTGAATTACTACTATCCGGGCTTGTAGGCTGTGGTCTGGAAGGCATCGTAGATACCAACGTTTCGCCAGGTACAGCGCTTGGCATCTTCAGGGTGAATCACTTAACCCTGAAGATAGTAGTAATTCAATCCAGATAATATTTATTCTTGTGTTAAAACCTGCTTTGCCATTGACATTCTCTGGCTGGTTTCTTGACACTACTTGAGGTACATCCCAAGAATTTAAATTGCATCATCTCTAATTCGTATAGGTGTATCTTGTTTACATTCTTCTAATAACTTCAAGGTATGCCCTTTTTATATTTCTTCTTTAAATTATCTTTTCACTTTATTAAAATACTCTTAGGTTCTTTTCTTTGCCTGTTAGCAGTGGCATAATATTGTCGTGCGCTCTAACAGGAAGTAAGATACATTTCCTCAATTTTATTGCGTCTTGTACAAAATGCAATTCTGTTACGCTCTTCTTTGTAATTTTTAAACGCGTGCTCATGGACAAACACTTACACTTAGCATTTCATTTACAGACGTCTGTTAATAATAATAATAATAATAATAATAATAATAATAATAATAATAATAACCTCTTACAATGAAAGGCTTTCATTCAAGAAATTTTGTAAACACAGACGCAAATTGTATACGAGCCGATAACTGCAATTTGATAGAGTACTCCTATATGATCATAAAAAACGGATGCCCTCATGAACTTCGCTCTCTAAAACATCCATTTTTTACTAGAGTGCCTATTTAGGTAGCACTTAGTCAAGCAGCAATAAATCTCGCCAACAAAATAGAGGAAGTTGGAGGGTCGAATCTAGGAAGTGTATTAGTCGTCCTCCGTGGTGTAGTGGCTACCATGCTAGCCTCTAGTTCCCGAGTTCGCGGGTTCAAACCCGGCGGAGGCAATAGATTTTTTTTCGGGCGTAAAGATCCTTAGCATGGCTTCCTTCGGAAGGGAAGTAAAGCCGGTGGTCCAGTGTCGTGGATTAACGGCGCGTAAAAGAACCTCAAGCCCAATAAAGAGGCCTCTGAGCAAAATTACCGGTCTTTCACGCCCAATATAGAATGGGACGCTAAGGACCACAGCAATTAAAGAGCGTCCATAAATAAAACTAAATTTTTAGCAAGTGTAGACAGTGGTCTAACGTGCAATGTTACTTTATTATAGACTATCTTAAAACCACAGGGGTGTGATTGACCTTATTTTTTGACAAAACGATTCGCATATAAAAAGAAAAGGGGGAAAAACTCGAATGCGTTATTCGAGGATTTATGTTAGTCAACTCAGCTACGTGCAGAGTTGTCAAGTTAGCGGAATTTCCACTAAATTTGACGGATTTTACACATCACCAACGGGTGAAATTTTGTATTTAGCGGTCAACGGATTTTTTAACGGATATATGGACTGTTGTCTACAATAATATTTTTCTGTTTAATACACTGTTTCAATTATATAATTAGAAATCAGATTTAGTGGGGAAAAAATCCTAGATGAAACTGCAAGTTAGTCTTCCCTCTTCCCACACACCCATTTCAGTCTAAGTGATGAAACGTGCACATTGCACAATACCATATGAAATATGACATCTATGTATACCTTCATGTCCTGCGAGAAATGTGTTTATATGTAATGAGATAAATGACGGAGCTAATTCACTTAAAATAGTTCAGGAGTGCAACACACGTTGGATGTCTACTTTAGAGGCTGTCACTCGTGTTCTGTCTCAGTGGCTTGAACTAAAAACGCACTTTGAAAAAGCAGCACTTGATGAGAAATACTATACTGCTCAACTTCTTTATAATATGACAGTGATGACAAACAAAATTTACCTCCGAAACCTTATTTTAAAGAATGTTAGCTGGTAAATAAGGTATTTCAGTCAAATTCTGCAGACCAATCACGGCTTCTAAACGATGTTGTTTTACTAATACTAGGAGAATTGTTGTACCAGGGTACGAGGTAATCCTTTAACAGCTGATGTTCGTAAACATAAGTCGCCGAGAGTATACTTAGGTCATGAAGTCGAAGTCTTGCTGCAAGATATGAACAACACCAACGAAATTTCATCCGAGGTTGAGAATGTCATAAGGAAAATATATGAACATTTTCTTGCTTCCCTTGCTTCTGAGCTGCAACGCCGCTTGCCCCAAAATGTGAAGGTGTTGCAAAACGTGTCCTTAATTCCTCCGAGAGAATGCTTGCGAGTGCTAAAAGAACCGATAGTATCGTTGGCCAAGGAAATGGGCTTGTCCGACATTACAGTAACCAAAATTGACTTTCAGTGGTCGAAGCTCACTACCGTGCAGTGGAAAGAAATACACAATACTGTGGCGTTCTGGAATAAAGTTAGGTCATATAAGCATGCTAGCGGCTTAAATTCTTTCCAAGACCTTTCGTATCTGGCTTTAATACTTCTGGTATACCCTTTTTACCCTGGTCTAATGCAGACATGGAAAGGGCATTTAGCCAGTTAAACTTGATAAAAGCATCATTGCGCAACAGACTGTTATGGTGAACGCCAAGATTACAATAAGAGCTGGTCTTAATCGTCTGGACAAGTGTTGCCATGATTATGAGCTGCCAGAGGATGTTCTCCGAGAAATCGGCACCATGAGAGCATACGACACAGACATTTCTCCAGCCAACCCCAGTACTTCAGCAGTGGAAAAAGAAGACACTCTAATGCAGGATGAGGAGGAAAATGAAATGCTGTGGCTTGAACTACAATAATATGGTGAGTGGAATCTAAAATTTTAATAATAATAATAATAATAACAATAATGTACCATGATAAAGAAAATTAGTTTTGTAAGTTATCAGTACATTGAAATTTCACTTTTAAGAGGGCAAACAACAACAATAATAAGATTTAGCGCATTTTAGCGGAATTTTAACTTCAGTTTAACGGAAAAAATGTTTCCGGGTTGGCAACGCTGGTTACGTGTGACGTAGCAAAGTCGTGTGATGTAAAACGTTTTATGTATTCATAGGCAAAGGGTACGGAGGAAAGAGAAAGGAAGGGAACCACGTGAGTGCAAAGTACAACATTTATTCCCTTACCTTGCTAGATTTTCGACCTTTCTATTGTCTCACCTGTCTTACACTTCTCATTGAATTCCTAGCTGAGAGCCGGAAGCAAGAAGAGACTTGCTCCTTGACGTCACAGAACATTCAGTTGATGGATACTGTTATGTATATTTTTTACATCCCCTAATTGCAAAATACATTCATGTTCTGAATTACTATATACGAATTTTGGATTATTATAGAAAAGCCATATCGATTTTCTTATTATTCATTAGCAACATCGATGAACCTGTATATACCAAGGATATATCCCTCCAGTTGACAGAACTACTTTTGTGGAAACATAGTAGAACAAACCGATGAAAAACTGATTACAAAAATGCCTATATAATTTTGTATACCTACGGTAGAACAACACAGTACCTAAATGTTTTTGAAAAACTATCACGTATTAGGACTATTTGAGTCGTGCTTTCCTCTAGGCAACATTGGAATATCACGTTTTCTGAACTTAATATCATGGCCACAGATAGCGATAAAAGAATTGGCGTGTTGTTTATCTGCTATACATGGTAATTTGGAACATTCTTCTTTCTTGTGGTGTATATTCAGACCTAGGCTTCCTTCTTGAGTTTCTTTCTGTTGGAAAACCTCTCTTAACTTACTACCTCTATTTTACATGTAATCATCTGCTTATAATTTTTCATATTTTGTAAAAATTATGTTACAAGAAGTATTTAATTAATACTTAGTAGTTTTAAATAGACATAGTTAATAGTTTGGATCTTCTCTGATTTAGGACTGACATATTTCAATTTGTTCCTATTTTTAGTCTTGCTAAATCTTTGATTTCTAAGTTTTTGGGAGATGAAAATGTTGATTATGCTTGGTTGATGTGGCACCCTGTCTGGATGTCTTTAAATAAAGCAAGAATCATGATGATGACCAAAATAACAAATAATCATAATCTTAATATATAGTTGTTAAAATTAATAAAAATTCTTAATTTCGTTATTCATAGACATGCATTATTTCTAACTCTAACATTTATTTTTGAATATATGTGAAGATTATACAAAGTCAAATTATTACATAAAGTAGCAGAACCTGTAGCTTTCCTCACGTTATTGTGTTAACTACGGAGATTATTCTCTGTCTTCTCTTTTCCCCTCTGTCACTCCTTTTCTTTACCTCCCCCTTTTTCATCTCTCCCTCATGTTCAATCCCTCTATCATACTCGTTCTCACCACCTCCCTTTCCTTCTCTATGTAAAACTTCTGTATGATGATGTTTTGACAACTAGTGATAAAACTAGCTTTCTGGGGTGCTAATAAGAATTAAAATATAAAAACTAGAAGATGAAGGGTGGGAGGAGGAGGAGAAGAAGAAGAACCGGTATTTCACTTGACAGCTGTCTCCCTTGTTTAGCTGTTTCCTCACTGAGATATAGAAGGCCACTTCGCTCATTCTTTTACACACACACACACACACACACACACACATATATATATATATATATATATATATATATATATATATATATATATATGTGTGTGTGTCAAATTATACGAGGCGTGTTTTTAAAGCAACAATTAATTACTTTAATGTTTTGCCGCTGCAGTCGCTATTTTGAGTATGCGGGATCACTTCCTCCATTCATTTAGGAAGTCAGACGCAGCTGTGAGCGATCGTCACGTTGTGTTTTCCTATTGTTAGAGCGTGCCGAAATGTTCAAAACAATTGAATGATCCGCCGACTGTCAAGTCAGATCAGTTATTCGTTTTCTGAATGCGAGAAATGTTACGCTAGCAAACATTCATCGCCAATTGCGTGAGGTTTATCGGGAAACAGTATATATATATATATATATATATATATATATATTCTACAATAATACGGTTTACCATACTTAGGCCTGTTCCGTCTCCACGTAGTTTTATTTAATTGGTCACGCCATCGTCTTCTTGGCCGGCCTACACTTCGTCTTCCTTGAGGTTTCTAGTTATACAATATCTGGTGTAAGCGGGTTGTCTTTAATCTAAGTACATGTTCATGCCATCCTTGTATACCGTATCAGAAAAGTCAATGCAGCCGCAGATAGCTGGTTCTTGTGCTCATCAGTAAGATTTTTGGGCACCATCTTGAGCACAATTTCCGAAACCCTAAGAGTTTTGTCACAATGTTATAGAGGACAGACCTTGAAATTTGTGGAAAATGCGAAGACAACACCGGTATGGTGAAACGTCTATCCTCGCGAATGTTTTCTTCCCCGCTTGCACCAAGTCATCCATGATCACAGACGGTCGGCACATTTTCACGACCTTTGTCTAACCCACCTCCTCACCATTTCATCACTCATTACTGTTTCCCGATAAACCTCACGCAATTGGCGATGAATGTTTGCTAGCGTAACATTTCTCGCATTCAGAAAACGAATAACTGATCTGACTTGACAGTCGGCGGATCATTCAATTGTTTTGAACATTTCGGCACGCTCTAACAATAGGAAAACACAACGTGACGATCGCTCACAGCTGCGTCTGACTTCCTAAATGAATGGAGGAAGTGATCCCGCGTACTCAAAATAGCGACTGCAGCGGCAAAATATTAAAGTAATTAAATGTTGCTTTAAAAACATGCCTCGTATAATTTGACACAACTTCAATCTATAATTACACATTGTCAAAACTTGAATTGCATCAATATTCATTTTGGGACTTTGGTTTAAATATGTATTCCTCTAATCGTTTTGGGCGGTCGGAATCGGACAACGGCATGAATATGTATTCAACATAAGTAAGTAAATCCTCAATATTTGAGTTTATAAATATGATTAAATTTTGTGTCTTTCGTTGTGTAGCTACTGTAACATAGAAAATATCTCAAAGCGGTCATAAGCTATGCGACCTTTATTTCCTGATACAAGCAAGTGTAGCTTTCTCTGTCGCTTTTCTATGGTAGGAAGAAGGGTCACTTTAATCAGAGTACAGCCTTTCTTAAAGAATGTTCCCCACGCATATGTGTGTATGCGTGATATATATTTTTTTAAACAGCATAACTGAAGTACGAAACCAAGCTTCATATACCTATTTTAAGTCATATATTTCATATATGTTTACTAAATTTTCTGCAACTTAAAAAACCATTTACATAGAAACCTGTTCGTTTCGCTTTCAAAGCCAGTTGGAGGACAGCGAGTAAACATTTTTCACTTTCGCTTTCAGCGTGGCACGGCAACCAAAAAATGTAAACGAAACTTTCGTGTCTACTACTTTGTGGCATCACTGCAATCCGAATCTTCCAGTGATACTTTGTTTTACTTTAAAATCACAATCCACTGACATTTCAATGAACTCTTGCTACATTAAACTGAACTTTTGATATTCACACTGCTTAATAGTACATTAGTAGATAATGAAAGAGTACATTACTTTATGGTATGTAAAAATAAAGTAAATAAATCATTTGCAATGCGAATTTAAAAATGGCAAATTTTAACCTGGGGCATAAAAATAATTAATAAACAAAGTGGTTCACCTGTTTCACAAATATTGTTATAATTTGAGCAACTACAAGCTTCATACCTCTGACCAGTTTCTTCGATTCTCCGACAAATACGCATTCATTGTTACGTATTTCTTCAGCAGCCAGAAAAATATGTACTCTTAGAGTTTTAACATCAGCAACTGGTGCTTGCCAGCTTCTACTTGTCATATCACCCAGAAGAAAACCTCAAGAGGATTCAGGGCCATTCTTGATGCCAGTTGATGGCTCCATGGAAAGCTATGGTTTAGATGGTCGCGAATATTACGAGTACTGTGAAGAGGAGCACCATCATATAGTATCGAGCGAGGTGGCGCCGCGGTAACGCCTACTCTGAACCATCGGTTTTTCGTGGTTTCCGGGTCGGCAGGCGAATACTGGGGTGGTTCCTCTTCTACCACGAGTTTCGCGTCGCTCATTTCCTGTACCCATCATACCCTTCATTGTCATGGGTTTCAGGGTTGTAGGACCAGGCGACGGTGTTCTGCGGGTTGCGGCTGGACGGTGGATGTGCATTTTGTAGAGGTTTTTTCCCTGGCGTCGGTCGGGACCTGCCTCAGAAGTGGGCCCCACCAAGTGGGGGGCCACCGGGAGTTAGGGGCTCGTGGGGGAGTCGGTTGGGATAGATCGGTGAATGCGATCTATCTGGAAACTTTAGAGACCCTGTTCATGCTTGCGCCCGTTGTCATATGGATCTCTCCCCTCATCCTTCTTTTCCAGGGTCATTTAGAAGCGCAAAAGGGCCACATGGGCTACATGCGGTGCTCTGTCCCGGTTTGGTGGCCCCTCCGTAATCTGTACCTTTACAGACTTGTAGAAACCACATTCTTCTCCTGGTGTCAGGAGTTCATGGGTTTGGTAACCTTCGGGCAAGAAACCTTGGTGGTATCTTCTGGAGGCGTCTGCAGTATTCTGAGCGGTTTCTCCAAAATAACAACTAATAATAAATCACGGTCCTCACGATTAGAAAACTGGTATCTTTTGTGCTTTTTATGTTAACTTATTGAATGGAAATATAAATACCATATATGATGATTAATGAATGAATGAAATAATATATATAAAGTTTATAAATTTATTGTGTCTAGGTTGTTAAATTAAAATGATTTGATGTGTTGCATTTGAGTTTAAAGGGGAATAAATAATAGGATTTTAGGATTATTTATGTAAAGGTATGTAGTTATAGATAGTAGGAAAGGAAAATATAAATTATAAAATAAATGTGTTATAAAATAATTATATATATATGAATATAAATAAAGTAGATGATTCTAATTTTCTTTTGTAATTTAAAGTAAATCAATCAATAAAAATGTAAATGAAGGAAATATTGTTAATTTGTATATAATTATTTTAGTGTGAAAGTGTAAATTTAAAAATACAAGTAAATTTGTAAATTATTATTATAATAATGTGTCAAATAAGCCTTATTATATATTAATTTAACTGTATAATAGAATAAAAGAACTTATTTGAGCTAGAAGATTTTGGTAAATGATATTGGATACCAGTATGTAACCGCTGGATACCAGTGGAGTAGTTTTTAGCTTTGTAGTAAGTTTCGTTAGTTAAGTAGCTGGATACCAGTTACTTTTATGCTGGTTACCAGTATTAGTATAGATTTAGTAGATTTTGTAATTATTATTTATTTACATGTTTGCTATCTATTATTCATTTTCCTTACTTGTGTTTTCTATTTTATGTTTTCATTGTTTGTAGTTAGGTAGTAGTTAATAGACTTAATCTGTAAAAAATGAATATATATATATAAGAATTGAAAAATTTGATTCAATAAATAGAAAATTTGGATATATGCCCTGTATAGTAAACTAGATGCCGGGGTTGAATATTCAGATTTTATTTATTTTATTTTTATTTTTTGTACTTTTTATGTGCTGTAATTATTTTCGGACTCTTTTGTTGTTTTTCCTGTGAATTTCGGTAATTTTTACAGCAGTTACTCTAAGACCAATCAAACTCTCGTGGAGCTGACGTAAAGCATTAGTGCACTCTAGAGTTAGCGTTGTTCAAGCGAGATAGAGAAATGCTTATTGAAACCTAAGGGCATTTCGTCCCCGTTACACTGCTTGCCAGTTGCTCTTTCTTTGTACGTCTTTCATCGTGTTTATTTCGACTGAGGGGCATGTAGAAGTCAAAGCCAGTAGTTAGCCTAGATACCTGACCTACCTTGATCAGTTCGCAACGTGGCCTGTATTCTACAGTCACGTTGTGAAATTTGCTATTTCTTTTCAAACGATTCTTCGAAACCGGACTCTCTGTAGCATAGCTATCACCGAAAGTATGTATAATACGTTACTCTACTCATCTTACAAATAACAAAATATTATCTTCATATATTCTCATAGAATACGTAGCCTAATTTTAAATAAGTGACGTTTTTGCAAAAAGGCTGATTAATGGAAAGGGTTGCTATTATATTTTATGTTTGTAATACTTATATGCATTTGATATTAGAAAGAATTTAGTGCTTTTCCTTCCTACCTGTATTTTCTCAGGTGTAGATAATAACTAATAATTAATAGTAAGCAATTATATATTATCATTAGTAGCAGGGTAGGGGTACATCTGCCCATCCCTTGCTGACACCCAGGAATGAACTTTTGCATCATGTCATATAGAGGATTCGTGATCCCTACGTGTAAACTTTTTGTTTCTTTCTTGCTTATAAAACCTAGCGGTGGACCTTGAGAAACACGCTAGTAAGAGGTTATCCAACTCTCATGGCCTGCCCAAATGTGCTTCACCTTGTACTGATGTTACAAACTTCCGTCCTTGTGGCTTGTTGTTCGAATGAAAACAAAAGTGGACGAATATAAAACCTTTATAAGGCCAAAATACTTATGTTTACGCACGATACCTATAGATGGTACGTACTTACATGTGCTAATTGTTAAGCTAAGTATTGCTTTAGCTCCATTTCATAGCCAAAACCATGCATTAAAGGGAGATTACAGAGACTATAACTTCAATGTTAGGCTGGCCTCGTGGCTCAGTCGGTGGAGCACTTGCCTACTAAAAAAAGAACTTCAATGTTAAATGTTTAAAATTGTGCTGACGTTTCTCAAAAACTGTAAAGCTAAGCCTTTTACCAATTTTATATAAGAATTTGGCTTCACAGTGAAGCAATTTTTATGACTTTTAATGTTATTCGAGATGTTGCATAAAATCTTACATTTACAGGCAAAATTTTGATCAAATTTTGAAAAACAAATTTTTCACCCGGCTGTTACAATACCTTAAACTTAGGATTTTATACAGTATGTAAACAAATTGGTACAAAATATTTTGGGGAAGTATTTCTAAGAACAAAACATTGAAGTGTGGATCTGAAAACCTTTTTTCACAGTTCTTCTTCTGTTACGGCTTAGGCTTTTGTCTGTTCTGGTCTCATATCTCTTGAGCCCGTCTTTGTCTATGTCGTCCAGTAAATCTTCGTCCTCTTAGTGTGTATAGTAGAGCTTTTTTACGTATTCTTTCTGATGGAATTTATTGTAAATTCATTTTTCTGCATAATCTTCTATTTGCTTTAAAAGTGGCTATACTTTCAGTTCTTCTGTAATTGCCTGATTTATTATATCTTCTCTCCTACAGTCCTTGAACGAAAACATAAACCTCATTTCAGCTGCTTGTTTCTTACTTTTATCTCTCTCCTTGACGGTCATTGCTACATTTCAGAGTTATGTGACTTAATTATAATGATACACATGGTATAACGAATATGCAAAAATAAAATTGTTGGAAACGGCTTCCTTTTGCTTCGATTCATCCATAACGCTGCGTAAGTAGTATAAGTCCCGGATGAGCCAATTGGCTTAACGATAATCCTGCCGCTAGGGGCGATAGTGTCGCTAGTGTCGCTGCGTGCGACGGCGGCGGTAAGTTTGAAAAGCGCCATGAGCGGGAGGATTATCGTTATTGCAATTGGTTCATCCGGGACGAGTTAAAAGAATTGAGGATTAGGGAAAGGTGAAGGAGAAACAGGAAGTGACGTGGAGTGTTTTGATTGGTTCGTTAATTTGGGTGGAAGATGAAGGAAGGAAGATGAAAGAGTATGGAGGTCACGTGATGGAGAGGAGCGGGGTGACGAGGTGTTGTCTGTGCGGAGGTCGGGACTGAAAGAGGGAAAAGATGGGGAGCGAGGGATAAAAAGTATAACAGAAAGTGACGTGTGAAGTTGTGATTGGTGGGAATAAGAAGTGATGTTATTGGTGGAAAGGAACAAATGAAAGTTGTTGATTGGTAAGAATAAGAGAGATTATGATTGGTGGAAAGAAAAAGGTGTGGGAGTGGGGTATGTTGGAGGTGATGGGAAAGGTAAGTTTTGCTAGCAACAAGATTTGCAAAAGCCTGTCGTGAACTGATCAGCAATTTTTTGAACGTTGGATGGTAGTTTTCTTGAGTGGATAGAGAGATGGGGCGATATGAGATGCGGTGGCGAAAATGGGAACTAAACAAAATGGTTGAGACAAGAGGTTTAAGGACGAGGAAATTTGGAGGTTAGTGGTGAACATGGCGGTCGCAAGAGGTGGGGGCAAGGAGACGCGGTGGTGAGAATGGGAACTAAAAGAAGATGGCGGTAGCAAGAGCTTAGAAGAGCAGATTTTGAGGTTAAAATAGTGGGAACTAAAAATGGCGGAGGGTCTGCGACAAGGAGATGCGGTGAGAACTAAACAAGATGGCGGACGCAAGAGGAGGGTAAGGAGATTTGAGGTTACAGTACCAAAACACGAAAGGATATATTCCTACGCCAAGCAGGTGCGAAAAATAATTATGCGTGTGGTACTTACCTGTTACTGGTGTGGATGCGTCACCAAAAGCGCGGCAGCTTCACGCGACGCGAAAAAATAAAAGCAAACTGTTTTTGAAAATGCTTAACCAGCTTTAAGATCAACCAACATCACTACGCACTGATATACCTAGGTTTTTTAAAGCGGTACAGACGCCCTTTGCAGAGGCGTAATTTAACTATACCAAAAACCTGGTACTGGACCATCGTGATGGTCGCTAGCGTACGTAGGAGCAGGGTTCTCATAGCCGGTCGAAAGCGGTCAAAAAAGTGTACGTCGTAGGTGTTCACAGTAGCTGCTGTCGAGTCAACCGTCGAGGTGTGAATGAACGAGATCTGTTCTTGCCGGCAATCTGGTTGGGAGATGAGAGGCGCGGTGGTAAAAATGGGAACTAAATAAGATGGCGGAGGCATGAAGTTGAGTTTAAGGAGCGGTGAGGTGTTGTCTGTGCGGAGGTTGGGGCTGAAAGAGGGGAAAGATGGTGAACGAGGGATAAAAAGTATAACAGAAAGTGACGTGTGAAGTTGTGATTGGTGGGAATAAGAAGTGATGTTATTGGTGGAAAGGAACAAATGAAAGTTGTTGATTGGTAAGAATAAGAGAGATTATGATTGGTGGAAAGAAAAAAGGTGTGGGAGTGGGGTATGTTGGAGGTGATAGTAAAGGTAAGTTTTGCTACCAACAACATTTGCAAAAGCCTATCCAGAATTCATCAGCAATTTTAAATAACTAGTGTTTCGGGGTTTTCTCTGGTTGGTAGACGAATGCAAGCTGTTTCTGCTTTTTCATAGGTTTTCCCAAAATTGAAAATGCATATATTGTAACACAAATGTGTGCAGTGAAAAGAAAATAAAAATTAAATAGGCACACACACACACACCCGTTGCAGTTGCCATACTTATATTATTCGTCTTTTCCTTTTTTTCTTTTTTTTTTAAAAAAATAACTGGTTTTTGGGGGTTTTCTGCGGTTGGTAAACGAATGCAAGCTCTTTCTGCTTTTTCATAGGTTTTCCCTGGTTGGTAGGCGTTTTCTGTAGTGGTTGACGAAGCCGTTTCTAATTTTCGAGGTTTTCTCAGGTTTTTAGTGGTTGTCCCTGCCCGGTAGGCAAATGATGAAGTTTTACCTTGTCGGCGCACGGATACTAGGCACATACTCGCACACACACACACACACCCGTTGCAGTTGCCATACTTGTATTATTTATCTTTTCCTTTTTTCTTTTTTTTTAAAAAAAACTAGTTTTTGGGGGTTTTCTGCGGTTGGTAAACGAATGCAAGCTCTTTCTGCTTTTTCATAGGTTTTCCCTGGTTGGTAGGCGTTTTCTGTAGTGGTTGACGAAGCCGTTTCTAATTTTCGAGGTTTTCTCAGGTTTTTTAGTGGTTGTCCCTGCCCGGTAGGCAAATGATGAAGTTTTACCTTGTCGGCGCACGGATACTAGGCACATACCCGCACACACACACACACACCCGTTGCAGTTGCCATACTTATATTATTCGTCTTTTCCTTTTTATCTTTTTTTTCTTTTTGTTTTTTCGTTTTTTTTAAAAAAATAACTAGTTTTTTGGGGGGTTTTCTGCGGTTGGTAAACGAATGCAAGCTCTTTCTGCTTTTTCATAGGTTTTTCCTGGTTGGTAGGCGTTTTCTGTAGTGGTTGACGAAGCCGTTTCTAATTTTCGAGGTTTTCTCAGGTTTTTTAGTGGTTGTCCGTGCCCCGGTAGGCAAATGATGAAGTTTTACCTTGTCGGCGCACGGATACTAGGCATATACTCGCACACACACACATTTAATAGTAGCGTGTAGCAAACTGTTTTTGAAAAATGCTTAACCAGCTATAAGATCAACCAACATCACTACGCACTGATATACCTAGGTTTTTTAAAGCGGTACAGACGCCCTTTGCACAGACGTAATTTAACTATACCAAAAACCTGGTCGATAGCGTACGTAGGAGCAGGGTTCTCATTGCCGGTCGAAAGCGGCAAAAAAGTGTACTATCTTGTTTTCATGGGTTTTCCAGATCGGTAAGCGTTAGAATACTCTTAGAGCTTTTTTCAGGTTTTTCGCGGTTGTCCCTGTCCGGCAGGCAAATGATAAAGTTTTTCTATAATGGCGTCGTTTTGGCTTGTGGCGCACGGATACTAGGCACATACTCGCGCGCACACACACACACACTAAAATAGTAGCGTATAAAAAAAATTTAACAAACCGTAGATTTTCAAGAAAATTCCCACACCGCAAACTACCCGTTTAGTGGAAGAAAGTTCGTTATTTTTATTGTCTTAAAAATGGCTCTAACCCTTTTGATTACGGTACGGTATGTTTAAGATATCTGCATGACAAATAAAATGTATAACTTCAATTTTCTGGGAATAGCTGTGAAGTAGTCTCATTGTGAATGTCTTTTGTACAACTGTTAAACCGTAGGAAACGAAGCCTTACTGTACAAGAACTGTACAAGAACGTTAAAGCACACAATTTATGTGTATTATTATTATTATTATTATTATTACTTTGTGGCGTTGTCTATTTACAAAGTTTCCATGTTTATTTTAATGTTTAAAAGCTTTAGACCTTTCTCACTAAAACTAGTCATTCTTTTATCTTTTCTTTTTTCATTTTCATACAAAGAGAACGGAATTTCACAAGTGAAACAGTACTGTGATAACGATACCAACAAACTAATTATTATTCACCCACTGAAACACATAAAAACAATAAGTAATAATCACAGACCCAGTTTGTGGGTATTTAAATGAAACATCATGCACAATACAAGCCAATTATGTAATAAGTTGAAATGTGCAAATCTATGGATGTATTTCTGGTGAAATCCCGGTATGAAATTTTTGAGTGCAATGCAATTTCTCCTGTATCTGCTATGTACGTGGTAGAGAAAGTAAAAATAGTTACAGTGACTATACAAATGTAACAATAGAGAAACCCACTTGAAGAAAAAACGGAATAAAAATAAGAAGGCGTCAGACTCAACTTTCGCGCCATTCTCCGAATATCTGAGAATATTCTTAATATGAGACAAGCATTTTACCTTAAGCAAGTAGTTTTAATCTTACTTTTATGAAAATCAGAGTTTTCTCTATAACCTTTATTTGTGACAACAACGCTAAGTTTCGAGCTAGCTATACTCACTTTTCTTGCAACTATATACGTTTAAACTAATATTAACAAATTTCTCGTAATCCCAGAATTTATTAATCATAGCTGTAATGTTTTTCACAACTGCATGTAATAATATTGATTTAGGGGCTTTTAGTAATTTGCTATTCGTTCTAAAACCTTTTATATTGTCAAGCTGGACAACTGTGGACCTGTTGCTGAAGAGGTTGGTATTTCTACTCTCTCTACCACGTAAAATAGTAGGTAGAGGAGGTATGCATTGCATCCAAATATTCAATATTGAGATTTCACTGGAAAACTAAATACTTGTTTTGAGGTCCCCTGAATAAAAACATTTTTAGAAATTTCTGTGTGTATGTGTCAGAGCAGCATAACTCAAAAATGAAAAGTCGGATATATACTAAACTTGGTATTTAGGTTGAGTACCTTCCAAAGATACGACACAGAGATTTTCAAGAAAGTCCCTCCACCCCAAACTACCCTTTACATGAACTATTTTCCGAAATGTTTTATTTTCTAAAACTGTCTCTGACGATTTTAATTACAACACCATATTTTAAAGACATTTATATGAAAAATAAAATGTATATCTTGAATTTTGTGGAAATAGCCTGTGAAGTCCTCTTGATTCGGAAAAAAATTTCTATGATCTTGTATAACTGCTAAGGTTTGAGAAAAACATACAATACAAAAAATTTAAATCTCTTTAAAAACACACACAATTTATTTGAAATAACTTTTTTGTGACGTCAGCCATTTCCGAGATATCTGTTATAAATGGTTCGAATTGTACAATGCTTAGCCATTCTTTTTTAAAGGCATGTCGCTTTTCAGTTCTTGCTCGCCATGTTGATGGAAAGAATTTAGAATTTTAAGGCCAGTGTATAGCGTCCCTTTGGATGTATAACGGATGTGCAATGCAATCATTTCCCGAAAAGGTTATCTGGATTAAAATTAAGTGGATATGAAAATAAACTTTCGTACTCAGTTATAAGAGATAGAGGGTAGAGGTCATACGAACGTAACACTTGAGAATTTTTATTCAACAGTTGGTGTTACTCCTTAGAAAGGAAGTATCTGCTGATTCTATTTAATTCTTACATTTTACATAACACGTATGCACGGCACAACACAAAAACACTACACACGACACTCATAGTTTTAAATATTGCACTAATGGGTGTGCAAGCGTTACAACGCTGCTCGCTTCAGTCATTCTCACGCACAGCACTGCGCGCAAAGACCGTGTGCTGATGTAAGTGAAAATTGAGCGTGAGAAACGGATGTTCGTCAGCGATAAAATGCAGCTTTATTGCCGATGATAGGGATCGCGCAGTGGCGGATCGTGACAGGATGACTGCGTTTTCACAACTTGACAATTTTGTGGCGAAATGAGGCATTTAACTCGACGCGCATGTTGTAATTGCGGTTGCGATAAGCGAGCTTATAAAAACCCGGTGCCAAGAGCAAACGGCCGTAGTGAGAAACGGGAGCGATAGTGGGTTTTTCTACAAAATCGTTCTATTTGACGAAAAATAGTTTAAAATAAAAACAAAATAGCAGCAGCACTTTGCAGGGAAAGAGCGATCGGTGCATTCGGACGATAAGATGGAGCCGCAACCCGGGGGAAGTCGCGATGGCACCTTGCAGCCTACGTTCGAAATTATAGGGCACAAGCAGAGAAGGCTGCCAAAGCTTTTATCCGGCTTTACAGAGTCTCAAATTACCGTAAACCCGGTCCCCAGAGATGTTAACCCGGAGCATTGGGTATCGCATTTGTTTAACGATATTCTAAACTTTGCGAAAGAGAACCTGTTAGAAAACGAACCCGGATATTTAGGCATATCCATAACAGACGAAAAGGAGACGTCCAAAGCCTTCAACATGAGCGTGAGGCGCGTAGAGCAATTGAATGCGGATGTCATCGTTGGAAGCATCGAAAAAGTAATGCAAAGTAACCAACAATTCTTGCTAGGCGGGCCTCTTCATGTGACGTTTGTGTGGACCAAGGAGGTCTCGGGTTCGTGCCACCAACCTTGCGATGCCTGTAGGGACAATAAAGGCATTGTCGAAATAGCCAACAAAGACAACTTGTGTTTAGCAAGAGCCATTGTTGTAGTTAAAGCCAAAGTGGATCGCGACGTCAACTATAGAACGATGACGCGCTCCGACTATCTGCAAAAATTGAAGGCCGTAGCCTTGTGTGCGAGCATCGGTCAAGGCCACGACAGCTGCACGATAAATGACGTCAGACGCTTTGACGCTGCGTTAAAGGGCTACGCTGTGACGGTGTTTGGCGAACATACGGGGAAGCACGTGCTGTACGCGTCGGATAAGAAATGCGATAAATACATCGACGTCATGCTCCACGCCGGGCACTTTAATGCTATCGCGAACCTTCACAAGTGCTTTAAATGCAAATGGTATTGCCGCCGGTGTCATCATCCCTCGGCACACAAAAAAGAATTTCACAGGTGCGACGCCAGGTGTGCTAAATGCCATCAGCAGTGCGATGCGCGATTTGACGCCTACATACGCTGCGCCGGGTGCAACAGAGATCTTAAGGGACCGACATGCTTTGCAAACCACGCAAAGAAAGGCGTTTTTTACCCAAAGGCGCTGTCGGTGTGCGATGTAGAAAATGTGTGCACGTCTTGCAATAAGCTCGTGAATGCGAGGCACAGAAAAACCGCGCACGAGTGCGGGGAAAAGTACTGCTATCATTGCAAGACACACGTGAATTCTAGCCACATGTGCTATATGCAGCCGTATGCCGCAAAGAACAAAAGAAACCGGTACGTGTTTATGTTTATCGACTTTGAATGCACGCAAAACATTCCATATACCGGCAAAAAGGACACATACGAGCATGTACCTAACTTGTGCGTGTTGTACCAAGCCTGCCCGCACTGCATCGACGAACGCCACAAGACGGCATACTGCACCGAATGCGGTTGCAAAGAATGGGTGTTCATGGACGAACCCGTGAAGCAGCTTTTCGAGCACATCGCGCAGGCGAGGTTCGAAGCCTGGGACGTCTACGTCGTGGCGCATAACCTCAGAGCTTACGACGGGCAGTTTTTATTAAAGTACATGGTGGCGCACTTAGACTGGGCGCCGGAGCTCATCATGAACGGGAGCAAGATCTACAGGATGAGGTACGGTGACGTCACATTTCTAGACTCGCTCAACTTCATACCCATGCCACTCTCCCGCTTTTCCAAGACCTTCGGATTGAAGGAATGCAAAGGTTATTTCCCGTACCTGTTTAACACGAAGGAAAACGAGCAGTACGTGGGTTCGATTCCCGACAAAAGGCATTACTGTCCGGAGGGCATGTCGGCGGAGGGTCGGAAAGCCTTCGAGCAGTGGCACGAAGAAAAGGCGTCCTCTGGGTACGTCTTCGACATGAGGGCGGAAATGGCGGCGTATTGCAAGATGGACGTATTTCTACTCAGTCAGGGAGTTTCCAAATTCAGAAGGGAATTCTTGGACGAGAACGGAATAGACCCGTTCAGAGAATGCGTCACCATCGCGCAGGCGTGCATGTGCGTGTATAGAAAGCGCTTCATGCCGCTTAAAAAAATTGCCCTCTTGCCAGCGGGCGGGTATCGACTAGCGGACCGGCAGTCTCGCGCGCATGCATATGGCTAACTTGGCTAGAGATGCAAAACGGCATCGTCATCCAGCACGCCATGCGAGAACGCGAAGTCAAAATCGCGGGGCACAAGGTGGACGGGTACAGAGAGGCCGAAAAAACCGCGTACTTCTTCCACGGCTGCTTTTACCACGGCTGCAGGCGGTGCTTTCACAATCGCCATGCGGCGATATACAACTCGGGACACGAAACCATGACCTCCAGGTTAGAGAGCACCGAGAAGGTCACGGCCGAGATCAAGGCCGCCGGCTACGCCGTGGTGGAAATGTGGGAGTGCGAGTTCAACGCCGCGATGGAGGCCAACCAGGACCTCGCGCGCCACGCAAGGGACTTTGCGGTACCGGAACCCCTGAACCCCAGAGACGCCTTCTACGGAAGTCGCACCAACTGCACCAAGACGTACTGCGAGGCGAAGGGGGATAGCAAGATCTACTACTACGACGTATGCAGCCTGTACCCGTACGTGAACAAGACGAAGCCCTACCCCGCGGGCCATCCCAAGATCCACGTGGATCGAATCAGTTCTTGAAGATCAAGACCGAAGCCTCCGGATGGCCCTCGAATTGCGAGGACCCTGCCGCAAAGCAGCAGTACGTGGAGCAACTCTTCGAACACGAAGGCGTCGCCCTGGATCCCCAGGCCATCGCCACCAACCCCGGCAGGCGGGAGCTGGCCAAGCTGATGCTCAACAGCTTCTGGGGCAAACTGGGGCAGAGGGAAAACCTCCCCACGTGCGAGCTGGTGGACCGGTACGACCGCCTCCTGGAGCTGCTCAACGACCCTGGCGTGGAAGTGCAGACCTACGTGCCCGTCACCGACCGGATCATGTACGCGGTGTGGAAGTACTGCGAGCAGCACCGCAAGGCGAACCCCACCGCCAACGCCGTCCTGGAGGCCTACACCACGGCTCACGCGCGCCTGGTGCTCTACTCCTACCTCAAGAGGCTGGGAGAACGGGTCGGCTACTTCGACACCGATTCCGTCGTCGTCGCCGCCGCTCCGGGTGACTGGACGCCGTCCGTTGGATGCCTCCTGGGGGACATGACGGACGAGCTGGAGAAGTACGGGCGGGGCTCTTACATCGCCCGGTTCGCCTCCGCGGTGCCCAAGAGCTACTGCATGGAGATCGTTTGCCCCGAGACGGGCAAGACCTTCTCGGTGTGCAAGGTGAAGGGGATCACGCTCAATTCGGGCAACCTGGAGCTGGTGAACGCGGAGGTGATTCGCGACGTGGTGCTGAGGGACAACGACCGTGCAGTGAAGCTGGCGGGCACGCAGATTTCGCGGAAACCGTCTTGGACGGTCGTCACCGAACCCAGCTCGAAGACGTTTAGGATGGTGGTCAACAAGCGCGTACTCGCCGGCGATCACGATTTCTATCCCTACGGGTTCAAGAGGAACGCATAAATGAGACGTCTACAGCCGCGCCAAAGTCATTTCGAACCGGGCGCCCCTGAGGAGACGATGCCCGGTCCCCGAGACCTGGGGCGATTCGAGTTTCCCAGCACGATGCTCGTGGCGGGGCCGTCGCGCTGCGGCAAGTCGACCTTCGTGAAAAACCTGTTACGCCACGCGCACTGGATGTTCGACGTGTGCCCCAGGAGGGTGCTGTGGTGCCACCCTCCGGAGTATTCGCCGAGACTCGAACCCTCGGCTCTGCGTTGCGAGACCCACGCGGGCATACCCGAACTTGCTTCCGTGGGCGAGAACGACCTGGTCGTCCTCGACGATCTGATGCTGGAGGGTGGCGGGAAGGACGTGTCCAATTTTTTCACCAGAGACTCCCATCACAAGCGCTTCGGCATCGTCTACATCCTGCAGAACGTGTTTCCGCAGGGTCAGAAATATCGCAAAATCTCTCTGAATGCAAACTACGTCGTGGTCTTCAAGAACAACCGGGACAAGATGCAGATCGAGAGACTGTGCCAGCAGATCGAACCCAGGAACTCTAGGTTTCTCTTGGAGGCCTTCGAGAAGGCCACCGAACGCCCTCACGGGTATCTCGTGTTGGACTGCACTCAGTACACGCCCGCCCGATACAGGTATCGAACCGGCGTGCTGCCGGGGTAAACCTCTCTTATTTCGTACCCAACTGAGACCGCCGAGAGGACTCGGGTTCATTTCGTTCTATATTATCCCGGCAGAGTGTTACCCAACTGAGGCCATTGAGTCAAAATAAAAAGTACCGCTTTCGGAGCGAACGTCATTATCGCGCAGCATGGCTAGAGGTAGGTTAAGGCTTGCGACGCTGACCAGTCCTCGCATAGCGAGACAGCACGGTAATTTGACGGCTCTGGCCAAGGCGAAGGCCCCTCTGCGCAAAAAGTTGTTAAAAATGGCGATGGCGATTTGATCAAGGCCATTAGCGAATGCATGCTCAACGTGTGCAGAGGTCACGTGCAACTTCGCGCAAAGTGCTTGGGTCGCCTAAAGAAGCACAAGGCTTCTTGGAGGAAGTTGACGGATAAACGGGTTCCTCTGAAGAAGAAGAAGAAGAAGAAGAAGAGCATCTTGGTTCAAAAAGGAGGTTTTTTGCCGGCATTTCTCCTACCCGTCTTGGCTTCGCTTGGCGGCGCGCTAGTGTCGAAATTAACAGGATGAAGTACGGCAAGCAGATCCTCGTTGCACCGCAACCAAAGACCGTCGATAAGCTTCACGCTATAGACCGCACCATATCCAGATTGGCTAAAGAAATTCAGAACCTGCAGAGCGCAAAGCTCTCTGCCGACGAAAAGTGGCGGCTCATAAAACATAAATTGGACAACTACCTCGATCTCGTGGCACAAGTCAGAAAGCCCTTCCTCGGCGACGACGACGACGACGATTACGAAGACGTGCACGAACGCGTGCCGGTGAAGCAGGAGGTCGAACCCCGAACCATAAAGGTCAACCTCCTCTCGCCTCGCAAAAAGAAGAGGGCAAACCCTGCCACTCCGAAAAAAAATCGAAATCGCCTTCCGCGTCGTACCATTTTCGCAAACGCGTCTGGCAACCCCTGTACAAGTAAAGCATTAAGGAATGGAAGGCGCTAAGGCGATACTATGCCAAACCGAAACATTATGCCGGTTTGGGTACGGTCAAGCCCCTTCGAAAGGGCACGGGTGCGTCTAAGGCGAACATCGAGTCCTTCCTTCAAACCCAGGACAGTTACACTCTGCACAAACCGGTCAGAAAGCGGCTCCCCACCAGATGTTATCACGTGACGAATATGGACGATCTTTGGGAGGCCGATCTAAACGTCATGAACAGCGTGAGGGAACATAACAATGCTTACGTGTACATTCTGACCGTTGTCGACGTATTTTCCAAATATGCTTGGGCCGTACCCCTGAAATCGAAGCTGGGTACCGAGGTTGCGCAAGCGTTTCGCTCCATATTCTCCCAACGCGTCCCCAGGGTCCTCCAAACGGACAAGGGAAGCGAGTTTACCAACAAGACTTTTCGCAACTTTCTGAAGAAACACGACGTGAAACATTACACAACCAAAAATAACGTTAAAGCCAGCGTCGTGGAGCGCTTCAACCGCACCTTAGGAACCAAGATGTGGAGGTATTTCACGCACAAAAACAGTTACAGATACCTGGAAGTCCTTCCGGCCTTACTCGAGTCGTACAATAGCTCGCATCACAGGTCCATAAAAATGGCTCCGAAGGACGTGAACGAATCTAACATTTTACGAGTGTACCGCAATCTCTACGGAAATAGGACCTTACCTCGCGCAGGGAAACCACATTTTCCGTCGGCGATCACGTGCGCATCTCTAAAGAAAAAATGAAATTCGACAAGGGCTACGAGCAGAATTGGACGGACGAAATATTTCGGATAGCCGAGGTGGTGCGTGGTCGGCCGGTGGTATATAAGTTGAAGGATCTGGCCGGAGAAGCCATAGACGGCACATTTTACACCGAGGAGCTACAAAAGGTCGCGCTACCTCGGACGTTTAAGATCGAACGCGTTTTACAGACCAAGGGCCGAGGGCGCCACAAGCAGGTCTTGGTAAAGTGGAAGGGGTATCCGGCAACGTTTAACTCGTGGGTTCTGGCTTCGACCATCGATTCGACATGATTAAGACCAAGCCCTTCTCAATCACTCTCGTGAGCAACGCTTCCATGGAACACTTTACCGACAACACCACGGCCAGATTTTCTAACATCTTGCCCGAGAGAATCGTTCTGCAGGGAGAATGGGAGGTCGCCCTGCAAAAGGTCAGGTATCCGGTGAAATTTTATAACCTTTCGCCAGACGATGCCCGTCTGGCGGGCACCAAGTACACCATGACGCTCCTCCCCACGGATTCCAAATTCAGTTTGCAAATGCCGCAAGGCATCGTGCACAATCCCAAAGACTTGGTGAACCTCGTCAACGCCGTTCTACTCGAACACTTGCACGTGGAAAACTTCTTCCTCTTCGACGAGCGCAAGCAGACGGTGGGCGTGAATGCCGCCGTCGCCCATCCCGAACCACTACCCGACATTCCGTTCGACGGGTTTGTGGAAAATGTCGCGCGCACGGTCGTACCGTACGCGGTCGGCGAATACGAAGCTCTCAACGATGCGCCCCACCAGAGACCCAAGCCGAAACCGAAACCGAAGCCCCAGGCTTCGGGGCAGCAGAAACCCGCGGCGGCTCGTTCCGTTAGACCCAAACGAGACGTTTCAAAATCGGAGGACCCTCCGGGACCTCTACACCGCATCCACAGTTTGCTCTTAACGCCCGCTATGGTAAAAATGTTGGGTTTCGAGCCCTACGTCAACGTCATTCTCGAAAAAGCTGCTAAACACCCCGTAGATCCTTATATGGGGTTTCCTTACGAAATGTTCATCTATTGTAATCTAGTGTCCCCGCAAGTCGTGGGCGACACCTTCGCCCAAGTCATAGAGAGCGCGGCCGTGGAATACGAAAGAAGCAACAACACTTACATGAGCAGCGAAAAGACGTTTTTTCCCCAAAATTGGGTACCCTTGATTCAGCAAGACTTCAAGACTGTCAACATAGATTTAAGGAACGGTTACGGCGATCTCTTGCCATTCGCCGACGGATTTTCCTCTACTATAGTTCTCGCTTTTCGTCCGAAACAGGCGTAATGGACGTGCACGCCGTAACGCGGTACTACCTCAATCAGACCGGCGGCGCGTTCCACCATCGCGATTTCACTCTCTACAGGGGCAAGCGCTACCAAAGAGGCAGCGGTCTCTTTTCAGCCCTCGGAGGACTCTTCAGAAGGTTGCTACCGTTTTTAAAGAGCGTAGCAAAAGCAGTCGGAAAGGAGGCCTTAAAGGCGGGCGCTCACGTTCTGTCCGATGTGACTGCGGCGGGAGCAGTGCCAAAGCAAGCGCTCCAACGGAGGTTCAAGGAGTCCGGATACAATTTAAAGCGAAAAGCCGGCGAAAAGCTCGATGCCATGCTCGGTTCCGGCGCCAGGCGCCTCAAGAGAATAAAACCGAGCAAATCCAAAAAGAGCAAGCAGTCCAAACTGAAACGCGGTAGGCGTAAGGTGCAAGACGTATTTTCGTAATGGCAGACGCGGCCGTCCACATGAGTTCCGAACTGGACCTCTTTACAGAGGTACCGGTTCAGATGAGCATCGAGGAGTCACGGTTCCTATACCTAAACCCTCAAAACACTTTAATGAAAAATGCCCCCATCACCTTTCATTATTCCGGAAATGCGAACGATTACCTAGACTTGACCTACGTCGTACTCGAACTCATGGTGCGCATTGTAGATGACAAAGGAGAGGCCTTAAACGCTGACGCTAACGCCACTCTGGTCAACAACGCCTTAAATTCCCTGTTTCAACAGATGGAGGTAACCCACAATAACGTCATCGTCTCCATGCCGCAAGCCGGTTACCCCTATAGAACCTACCTCGAGACGCTTCTCAATTACTCCGAAGATGCCATGAACACCAAACTAGAATCTACCCTCTGGAGAAAGGACACGGCAGGCATCATGGACACTTTTATCGCCAATGCGGGTTTTCAGTGGCGTCAGGGGTTTACCAAAGGGAGCAACGTCGTACAGCTCATCGGTCCTCTGTCCAACGCTCTTTTTAGACAGGAGAAGCTGCTTTTGAACAACGTTAGCATGACCGTCAAGCTCACTCCCGCCTCTCCCCAGTTTTATCTGTTTCCGACATAGATACCTTTAAGGGGTACGCCGACATCGTGTCTGCCACGCTGCGCTTAAAATCGGTGCGGCCCTCGCCGACCATAAAGCTCGCGCACCAGGCCGTGCTCGCAAAGGGCAACGCAAAGTACCATCTCAAAGACGTCAGCTTTCACGCTCTCAGCATCCCCAAGGAGTCCAGGGCAATGACGTTTAGCGACGTGTGCGTAGGGCAAGTTCCAAGGAGAGTGGTTGTAGCCATGGTCACCGACAAGGCCTATTCCGGCCATTTTAACTCAAATCCGTACAACTTGAAACATTTTAAAATGAACTTGTTTCAGCTCTACGTGAACGGGCAACCCGTTCCCTCCCAACCTCTGCAACCCGACTTTACAAAGGGACACTATTTGCAATGCTTTCAAACCCTGCAGGACGGCTTAGGCATTCATTTCAAGGACGAGGGACACTCCATCTCAAGAGAAACCTACCCGCAAGGGTATACGATAATGGTTTTCGATCTCACTGCAGACATGAGCGCTAACGAGTCTCACATCTCGGGTCAGCGCCACGGAACCGTCTCTATAAGCATCGGTTTTGCCGATAAATTGACAGAACCGGTCATACTTCTGCTGCTAGCGGAAATACATCGCACGGTTGAAATCGACGCCAACCGATCCATTTTGGTATCATGAACACCTTTCAAATTCAACGGTTTCTATCGACATGCCCCTCTACGCGCTCTCACTTTTTAGGCGTCCACCCCTGCGATAAACTACCCGTACTTCACGGCATTCGAACGCCTCCCTTGGCGCTAGTGGCTAACACCGACCCCAGCACCAAATCCGGGCAACACTGGGTTTGCATCTTTGTGGACAAAAACTCGCATGCAGAATATTTTGACAGTTACGGCATAGGACCGCTTTCGCCCCATTTTCTCCGGTTCTTAAATTCGGTCTGCGGGACGCGTTGGTCCACCAACGCCAGAAGGCTGCAAGGTTTCGACAGCACCACTTGCGGTCATTACGTCATCGCCTACCTCACCCACCGCTGCTCCGGCTTACCTAAGCATACATTCTTCTCAAAATTTCACGTCAGCAATCACGCGCATAATGATGTCGTCATTCGCAAAACGTTCAAAGACGCATGCCGCGCAAAGTGCTCTGACGCTCAGCAAACTTGTCAACCCTTGAAGGTGAGTACGTGTGTGTGTGTGTGTCACTATTCAGCACATCTAAGCTAATCCATCGTCTTGCACGTGCTTTCAGAAGACGCTCCTGCTCATGTAAAAAGCAACGTCACGGTGCCGCTCGCCTCATTCAGAGTGTACCATGCAGCACGCGGATACAGTCATGCTGCCATGCAGCACGCCGACCAGGTAGGTCCGCACCTATGTATTAGCTTGCTTTTTTCTATCCCGTTTATCTCTCTATCCCTCACATTATTATTATTGTTTTGTGTGTTCCAGTATAACCGGATGTCAAACCCCGACCACCTCAAAACCCGGGGAAAAAAGGAAACTACCCATCTTCGACCACCAACAGCATCCCGACAGCCCTGCTCCGCCAGCACAGTTCCAACACAGTGCAGTTGTGGGTCCTCTGGCGGATATCTACTTCCTCAACCCGCAACAAACTAAATTCGTCAGTGTGGGATTCTCCGCCCAGCCGCCTCACCATCTCGTCGTCACCATTGCCAAATGTGGACAGCACAACGCAGTCGTCATGAGTTCCTCGCAGTGGCACAAACTCGTCGAAGCCATCCCCATCATTCACAAACGCTTGAATGACCCACAGGGACGTCTACAGCAATTTCAGTTCAGCGACAGCGTCACCATCGTGTTTAAGTTTGTGTTCGGAAAGCTAAAGCTCGTTTTCAAAGAACCGCAAGGCGCATCCGTTACGCTCAACCAACAAGAATGGCACGTGTTGCATACACTGCAGCGCATCATTACCGACATCATGTATCACAAAAAGAAGGAAGAGACGGACGTGCAAAATCAAATCATGGCATACCACAAGTACATGCTTCACAACCATGCCTCCAACGTTCCCTTACATAACATGAATTTCACGCAGTTCACCAAGTACATACGGTGCGCCAATTTTAGAACATTCCTCGAGGTTCATCATTTCCTTAACACCCATTTCGCACTGCGCATCTCACAAAATAGTCCTTAGTGCGCATGTATTTCTACCAGCGTTCCAACCGCACCTCACCCAAACATCTCGCGCCCTTCGCTCCCGCATCATGGGTTACAGAAATTACCTGTCGGTGTACTACCATGACAGTAAGATGTTTAAAAACTACGAGGTGGACGGTCACCCCTATAAAATACACCTTATGCACTTCGCTTCGTCGACAGCACCTACGACGGAAAATCCGTCTCCGCCAGAGTTCACAGCTGCGAAACCAAAATTCATTTTGTGCTATCTAACATGTGCTTCAACGATATCCAGTTCAAAGCAGATAAAGAAGACGTACAACATCAGTGGTTCCAATTTGTGCCCGCAAGAGGTTTATACATCGTTTTCTACGAACAGCAATACATTTCCACAGACAAAATGCAGCAAATGTTAAACGAAAACCCCATGCGCTACCGCACGTGCTTAGCGGCGCATTTGGGTCGCGAAGCATCCTATATCATACCCGATCACATTCACGGCGTTTGCATGTTCAGCACCGTTCAAAACAGAGTTCTCCTCCAAGTCGAAAACCGTTAAATCAACGGACACAGTGTTTTTCCTGCGGATGTTGTGCAATAATCGCTAAGCGCTTCCGGCGGATGTAGTGAACCTCCAACGAACGTTTCCCCACCAGTGCTTCCCCTGATGTGGTAATTCTCCAACCAACTTTTCCCCCACCAGTGCTTCCCCCTGATGTGGTCGTTTGCATGTTCAGCACCGTTCAAAACAGAGTTCTCCTCCAAGACGAAAACCGTTAAATCAACGGACACAGTGTTTTTCCTGCGGATGTTGTGCAATAATCGCTAAGCGCTTCCGGCGTATGTAGTCAACCTCCAACGAACGTTTCCCCCACCACTGCTTCCCCTGATGTGGTGTTTCTCCAACGAACTTTTCCCCCACCAGTGCTTCCCCTGATGTGGTAAATCTCCAACGAACTTTTCCCCCACCAGTGATTTCCTGCTTCCGGCAGTTGGGTTATATTTATACACACGCATTCTTTTCCCCTTCATTCGGTGCTAGCCAGCCGTGGGGAATGCCAGGACCGTCGTGTAAAGACTTCCACTGCTCGTTTTGCTTTCACCAAACGTGCAGCTGCGAACTTAAGCACCATCTCACCCGCCTTTGCGCGCAGTGTCAACTCGGTTTCTACGAAGACCTCGATCATCTCAACAAGCAAATTCAACAATTCCTTCGAAGGTACTCCGCTAGAAACACCACATGAACTGCTTCATCGTGCTCTTTCGGTATCTCGATAACGGACGAAGAATCCACCTGCTACTGCCCAGGGAACGCCAAGTGCTGCTGCAGAACGGCATATACATCTTCGAACGTTATCCCCCAAGCGACGTCGACCTTGTGTGGAACCAACTTCCCACAGACGCACAGGTAGTTTGCGCACCTTATCGCAGGTGTAAACAACACTACAACCTTCCTCATCAAACCACTCATATAGACGGTCCTCCCCCGTTTATCAAAAACTGCCATCTGTGCCGTCATAATGTCACAGGACGTCCTTAAAGAGCTAGAAGAACTTTCCAGCAGCGCCCACACTCTCAGCGTATCTACGCTTCAACAGCACGTACCATATCGTGTCGTCGGCGTCAAAACAATCGACACCGTTCACGGTACAAAGCTCGTCGCCAAACTCGACAACGACACAGAAGTTTTCCTACCAACAAGATTTGCAAAAGCCTCTCCAGAACTCATCAACAAACTCAACTCTACCTCATTCTGCATCATATACGCAGGCGAGGAAAAACTACGCAGCGGTTTCAAACGTCACATCGTCACGTTCTCCCCATATAACCCTAAATAATGTCCGACGAAACCTATCCCGTCCCCGTGGGGAACAATCTTAACCTACAACTCATTCTCAACGCAGCTTCACCTATCCGTATCCTCTGCATCTCCAACTCCTATTTCCGCAACAGCAGAGTTGTCACCATCACACTCGACGTCCAAGGGGCTCACGCCGTCCACGTCAAATGCGTACCTACCAAAGTGCACCAGCATCAACAAGACGCACTATGCATCATATACCTCGGCAACAGCAACATTCCTGCTCTAACCAACAAAGTCACATTCACAGGATGCTTCTCAACCAGCCATTACAACGAATTTACCATCCCCATCTATATACCAACCTTCACCGAGTTCGTCAACGAAAGTTTCTCTCACCTGCTCGTCACCTGCATCACCAAACCTATCCACCAATTTACCGTCGATAGCAGCAGCAGCGATGACGAGGACTCAAAGTGCACCACGTACTTTAAAATCATTGTTGTGCGCGAAATCTGTGTGTCCTAGTGCCTCAACAAACTATGAATTTTAATGTGCTTTGTTTTCTCCTAATATTTCTTATATTGTCCATTTATTGTATTCATATGTTAATCTCCTGTAATCAAATAATCCATTATGTTATTCTCAAACTATGTATTCATATGTTAAGCAAATAATACATCATGTTAATCAAAACTATGTATACATACCTTTATCCAATGTACTGTATTCAAATTATAAATAAAGAAAACAGTCCCGGATGAGCCAATTGCAATAACGATAATCCTCCCGCTCAGGGCGCTTTTCAAACTTACCGCCGCCGCCGTCGCACGCAGCGACACTAGCGACACTAGCGCCCATAGCGGCAGGATTATCGTTAAGCCAATTGGCTCATCCGGGACTTATACTACTTGCGTAGCCTTGAAACTTCCTGGAGAGTTTCGTTTTTGGTCCAATCCGGTTTGGATTATATCTTTCAGATCGTCAACATCAGGAAGAGTTGAATAAACCAAGGACTTTAAATGTCCTTAGAGGAAGAAATCTATTTCATTCGTATCAGGCGATCCAACAGGCCATTCAATGAATCCCCCTTGACCAATCCATCTCTGCCGAAATTGGTCATTCAAAAGATGAGAACTATCTGACTTAAATGCGCTGAACCACCATTATGCAGAAATCAAATTTTTTTGGGTGACGTAAGAAGTGGATCATCCATAAGTGATGCAATTCATTTCTGAGGAACAGTAGGTAAGTTGTCCAGTCAGACAGGGAGGAAAGGAACCAAGAATGATAAGGGATGACGTGCGATTCCACCCCAAAGTTTAATGTCAACCTCTATTGTTGAGTATCCTATTGTACTTAATTAGGATTTTCAAAGGTCCAATTGTGGATGTTATAATAAATGAAGATAGCAGTGCTAATTAATAATTGTTCTTTCACATAGTATGGCTCAGAGCAAAAGTGGACCAAGTCCAAAAGTAAACAATTGTTTTAGTTTTCCCTTTTAGGATAGTAAATGTTGGTAGTTATTCGATGTAATAGTGAACCAAGTGTGAATTTCAATACCAATCCTCCAGAGTGCAGCAGTTCCTTAATGCTCTGACTTACCAGTGCAATCTTTCAGAGCCATAGTGAACCAAGTCTAACGGTATGATTGTATCAGAAAGAAATTGGAGGGAAACCACAAAAAATTGCTTTATGTTCTGTAACGTGCTCTTTTGACCCAAGAGGAAGTGGATTGAATTAGGAATAATGGTAGATTGTTACTTTGAAAATATATTCCATAAATTAATTAACAAGCCGAATTTCTTCCATTTAATAAACTTACACTACAATAACATAGATAATTACAATTTACAAAACCCTTATTCGTTCACCATTCTTTACATTCTTTACGGCTTCAATGCTTTAATTTAAATTAAAATAATTACAGAATTGCTTCCTGCTCTCACCGATATATTTCAAAACTAACAGCAGTAAGTCTATAGTTCAGATGATCGATCTTTTCCCGGTAAAGAATTACTAAAGAGAATTTTGAATAGGTTAAGCCCAAAAAGAATTTAGAAATACCGTCCAGAAATGCCTTCTGTCTAAACGTTGTCCTGCTGTTTTCCTCGTAACCTATCGCCGTCGAAGAAAGACTGATCAGCCTTGTGGACAGCACATTGAAGAAAGCTGGAACTGATCCGGCGCCTGCGCAGTCGACGACCACAATCGCCTGACGTACAGCGTAACTCAAAATAAATGCGCCCTTTCTTCTTGTTGTTGTCGACTGCTTGAGAACCACTACCATAATCGTTTCACTTCTGTTTCCGTACATGCCAACCTTCCTTTAGTACAGCCCAGTCGCCTAAAGTAGATTTCTCCGGGGAGGGTCAATTTGGCACAGTTCTTGTTTGTGAGCATATTGTCAGAGTAAATACTGAAGACATACTGAAAATAATTATTTTGGGAATAATGGAAGAGAACAGTGATTATATTCCTGACAACATTTCTACAGATAAGAGTGAAGGTAAGCTCATTTCAGTTAAAACGTTATAATACAGGACATATAGGTTAGCTTGTATCATGTTTATATCTTAATTTACTTATTTATTTTAGTAAAAATAGTGTAACATTATCAGTGACTTAATAAATTGTGTAATATTGTATTATTATTTACAGAAAGTGGATAGGTGTACGAGAATAGCAGTCCTAATACAGCTTCTGCAGCTAAGCCTGTTGTAAAATGTTTAAATAATACAGGTGGTAAAAATGAGATGGATAATGCAAAACGTGGAAGGAAGAGGACCAGGAATGAAGATAACTGGAAATGGAACTCAAGGAAAACGCTGGTCAAGAGTATGTAAACAAGAAAGGTAATAATGTTCCAGGGAGAGACTTTGACCCAAAATTTAACTGTCATTGTTCACGTGAGTGTAAGTAGAAAATCAATGCGAATGATCATAGGGAATGTTTTACTCATTTTGGAAACTTGGAGATTTCTCTAAGCAAAACGTGTATCTTCTTGGTCTTGTGCAAGCTGCTAAGTGCCAAAGAAGGTATCCAGGTGACAATACTGAAAGCTGTAAATCAACACTTTCAAATATTTTCTCAGATGTCTGATAAAAGTAGGTGTGTGCAAGAAATTTTTTCTGATTACTTTTCAAATCAGTCGGGGAAGACTTTACAGAGCTCTGTCAAAACCAGAAGTATTTGCAGTGACTGACAATCCTGGGAAATTCTCCTCAGTTAATGCTAATGATGATTCAGATATTGCTATTCATATCCTATAATTTTCTGCTTTTCAAAGTCACTATTCATGTAAGGTGAGGCAGTATTTTATATCATAACATGCTGTGAATGTCCGAGTGGTTGTAGTGTAAATTAATATTATTGTATGTACAGGATTTTAGATGTTTGTTAGCCATAAGTATTGTTAGGAAATAAGTTTACACGGCCTCACTGAAACTGACATAAGAAGTGGGTAACAATAAACCAAGGGGGTGAGTTGTTTATCACTAAGAAGAGACAAACAAATGACGTCAGGGTAGCGTGCCTTTCTTTAGAAATGGAGGGAATATCTTCCCTAGAGCATATATGTTAGTAGTAGTGATTGGCTGACAAAACAGACGCTAATGTTGGCGCGATTTGGTAACCAATAGTAGCTCTATTATAATGTTTAGGCATTTCGGGGAGAAGGAGTATATATTTTCGAGCCATAAACATGTTTCACGCAGTTCTAAGGAATCTCTCGCGAGGTACACGTCGTAAAGTTAGTTACAAAAATGTGAAGTACGCGGCAACTAATACGACAGTAATTACATTCGGAAATATAATAGTTTCAGTCAGGCGTGTATAAAGATTGAATATGTGAATTATTAATTCATTGTGACGGCAATAAAAGTGTAGAAACAAATTATTTTATCAATGTTATCTTTTAGCAACAACTCCTTTCCGTTTACACGCCCTGCTCAGAGATACTTGCTTAACTGAGTAATAATAGGTAGCCGTAGGACAAAGAACCCAAATTTTAAAATAATAAAACAATAACAGGCGCCCAGCAAATAAGATAACACGAACCGATTACCGCGACAAAGGATAATCACAATAGGAAATATCTCAATCCGGATCTCAAGGTACGTAAAATGCATGATTTATATGTGGAGAAATGTCCACAGGAAAATAAGACCTCTGTAAAAGAGAAGCTTTATTACTAGTGTTTAGTACAAAACTTAATTTACAATTTAAATCACCTCACGCTGATACTTACGATCTCAAATGAAAGGGACAAAACGAAGAAAGCAGAATTAAACTAGGAAAAGACTTGCACTTAGACAGAACTCAGAAATGTAGAAATTGTATGAAGTCTGATAAAGAAAATGCATCTCATGAATTGTATGTGGCTACATTCAATTTACAGAAGGCTTTGCCATTCCCTAAACTGACAATATCAACAGCATATTATAAAAGAAATATGTATGCTTACATCCTTGGAATTCATTCTTTCAACGAATCATTAACCTGTATGTATTTATGGGGTGAGACTGAAGCATACAGACGATCTCAAGAAGCAGCAAGTTACTTTACTACTCACTTAAAGAAATATACTGCAAACCACAAACACTTATTCTGATGTATGCATAGGGCAGAATAGAAACATTAAAATGACATTGACTCTATTAAGGTTTGTAGAGTAGATGAAGGTAAAATTTATAGACCACAAATTTATGGTATCTGGTCTTTTATTTCTGCTTAATGATACTAACTTTGCCTTAATAGAAAAAGCTGCAAAGAAAACATAATATATTTATGAGCCAGATGACTGAGCCAATATGATAGAATGTGCTAAACGGGAGGCTCCAAAGTTTGGTATTGTGTTAATGAATCAGGGAAATTTTGTATCCAATTATACGAGGGCGGATCGAAAAGTAACGCACAATAATTTTTTTACAAAAAATTTAATAGTTAAAAAAATTACAAACCTTTTACCTACATTTTGATCTGGTCCTCAAGTTTCTCAACACATTTCTCGCATCGTGATACCAGTTTCAATATGCCCTGTACGTAGAAGTCCGTTTCCTTTGAGTGTAGCCATCTGCGGACTGCTGATTTCACTTCCGCATCTGTCGCAAAGCGTTGGCCGGCACGGAACCAAACAGATGAAATTCCGACCGTGCAAGGTCCATACTGTATGGTGGATGCTAGAGCACCTCCTAGCCAAATTTGGTGTTTTTTCTGACGAACAGCAGCAGCAACATGAGGGCGAGCATTATCATGAAGAATTTTGACTTCGTCAGCATTCATGTTGTGGCGTTTGTCACGAAGGGTGCAACCAACTTCACCAAAGTTTTCATGTAGGCTGCAGCATTCACAGTGGTACCGTGTTCAGCAAAGTCCACCAATACAACACCATGCGTATCCCAGAACACCGTCACAAGCACTTTCCTAGCAGATTGAGTCACTTTGAATTTTTTCTTCACTGGGGAACCAGCATGTTTTCACTCCATGCTTGCCTGCTTGGTTTCGGGCGTGTAGTGGTATGCCCATGACTCATCACCAGTGACGATTCCTTCCAGAAAGTCATGCCCTTCTGCGGTTTACCGCATTAGGTGATCCAAGCTCGTCATCATTCGCTGGCACTTGTGGTTGTCTGTCAGGTTCTTAGGCACCCAGCGAGCAGTAACTTTACGAAATTGCAACGTGTCATGAACAATATCGTACACTGCATCATAGGAAATGTTGAACTGTTGCGATAAGGTTCGGAGTTGCACACGCCGGTCGTTCAAAACTGCCGCCTCAATGCCTGTGACATTCTACGGGGTTGCAGCTGTTACCGTCCTCCCGGAGCGTGGCGAATCACTAAGGTTCACACGGCTCTCTAGGAAGAATGCACACCACCTGGAGACATTGATACGGCCCGTACAATCATCTCCATACACGCCACGCATGTCCCTGTGAATATCACTCGGTTTATGACCTTTGGCTCACAAATATCGAACCACACCTCTCTACTTTTCACACGTGGACGACAGTAACATGTGCGCCATCTTAGTTGCGTAGTTTACGATTCTCTCGCTAGAGCTGCACATGAAACACAAAATACCTCTATAGTGAAAACTTCAAACTATATCTGTGTGAAATTGCAACAATCCAGCTGAATACCAAGGCAAAAAAATTATTGTGCATTACTTTTCGATCCGCCCTCGTAAAATGGAGCAGGCCATTACAAAGAGAAAACTAACTATTATTAGACAGGAAGTAAATTGGCTCAAAATCTATTGGATGAGATTTCAAAGCGGTAATCCGTTGACCATGAAACTTAAAGAGAGACTGAATATACTGATAGATTTCAGTGAGGTAAATTTCATGAAGAAGAGGAAGGGGAATCCGATACAATCATTGGCTAACATTCCATTGGACCTACTCTACAAAACTAAAAGAATGGTAACAGTAGACAAAAAGAGTGTTATGCTTAATTTACCGAAATTTATTCCATTACACCATGCTTACAACCGGAACCTACAAAATACTGAAAGAACCAGAAGGTCACAAGCCATTAATCAGGATGTGGAGGAAGAAGAAGATGGTTCAATAAGTGGGATGAAGTATTTGCGTAAAAGGAAGATTGAAAAACCTACAAACCAAGATCAAGTTAATTTAAAAACATAAATTAATACGATGCTAATATAACAATAGTAGTAATAATGTACATAGTTTGCTGAAAAAAAATAATGCACAAAAAGTTCAGTGCACTAGTGGACCAAGTCCGAAAATTTTAATATAAAATTTAAAAAGGCTACTTAGATAAATTATAATTTAAGTTCTTAATGAATGCTACGTTAAGTTTAAATGCCCCCTCTAAGATGTAACATAAATAAATATTTCATACTTCAAGAGGAATTAAATATGTAGCTTTAACTTTGAATAATTTTTTTCTCAAAAGAGTAAACAGTGGATTTGGTCCACTTTTGCTCTCGACCCCTCGTCGTGTGTAGGACAAGGTTGGAAAGGCCAGGGCATTGAATTTTTAGTCTCGTTCTACCTTTCCAGCCTTGACCTATACACGGCTTGTGTGAATAAAATTGTTGGTTAAAATCTGAAGCCTGAAACTTAAAGTACCTACAATATCGTAAGTTGCCATTGGGGTATGTCATCTCAAAGTGAATTTGAGATCTCCTTGTGATTTACCGGAAAAACCGAGTCAGTTGCAGAGTTTAATGTCATGCCGGCGCGTTGACATGGTACGAGGCTGTCCCAGAAGCACCCAATCTAACAAAGAAAACACAAAACTTTTGGGAAAAAATATCTTTATTTCTCTACATGGTCTTCTTTCAGCTCGATACACTTTTCCCAGCGATGTTCAATAGCTTCGATACCCTGTTTATAGTGAGAACCGTCAAGTTCTGCAAAATAGCTATAAACTACGAACTTTTACCACCAAGCCATTTCTTCAGCTTTGGAAACAGATAATAATCAGAGGGGGCTAATTCTGGCGAATAGGGTGCATGAGGAAGCAATTCGAACGTTAACTCATTGATTTTGGCCATGGTGATAATGGATGTTTGAACTAGTGCATTGTCTTGCTGAGCTTTCTTTTTTGCTAAATGCGGCTGTTTTTGCTTGAGTTCATCATTCAAACGCTGCAATAAGTCTGCAAAATACTCGCCATTGAATGCTTTTCCTTTTTGCAGATAGTCAAGAAAATTATCCCACGCGCATCCCAAAACAAGGACGCCATGACCTTGCCTGCAGATAGAACTGTCTTTGCCTTCCTTGAAGCCGATTCTTCCTTTCCAATCCACTGTTTTGACTGTTTCTTCGTCTCAGATGTGAAGTGATGGGCCCATATTTCATCCATGGTTATGAATCGACGCAAAAACTCGGATTTATTGTAGCGAAACATCGCCAAACACTCGACTGAAACATCCCCACGAGGATGTTTTTGTTCCATTGTGAGTAAACGCGGCACCTATCTTGCGCACAGCTTTCTGATGTCTAAATTTTCAGTTAGGGTGCGATGTACAGCACTTTTTGAAATGCCTACGATGCCTGCTAGCTCGTGCACTCAGTCGACGGTCATCCAATACCATTGTGTGAATTTTATTCACAATTTCTGGCGTGGTCACCTCATTTGGTCGACCACTGCGATGTTCGTCTTGGCAGCTCGTACGGCCTCGCTTAAACTTTGTCACCCAATATTTTACTGTTGTAAACGAAGGGGCAGACTCCCCTAGAGTGGAACTTAGCTCAGCTTTAATATTAGTTGGACTAAGACCTTTCAAATGAAAGTATTGTAGCACATAACGATAACCAGTTTTGTCCATGTTTACAAATTCGCTAAGATCGTTCAATATTGATGGCTGCCAAACAATTACTAAACAACGTAGCTTCGTCAAACTTCAAACTTAAGCTTTATAAGTGTTGTACTTTCTACCATAGTCATTTGTTTGAAACAGAAGTCGCTATATATACGCCAGGTCGGGTACTTCTGGGACTGCCCTCGTAGCTCAGTTGATTGGAACAACCGGTTGGAAACCAGAAAATCCGTGGTTCAAATTCCGGCTATGGCATTGAATTTTTCATCTGTTTTACCTTTCAAAACATACCACTTATGATTGTAAAGCTGGACACAGGCTATAACAAACAACAACCGAACAAAACAAACCAAATTCCAAAACTTACTTTAGAGAACAAAGCCAAGAAACGAAAGTTTGAGTTCAGTGCATACATAAGGTGGGAAAAATTCTTTTAACACTAGAACGCCCAGAGGGAACAAAATGAGCCTTCTTTTTTTTTTAAGGGATAGCTACGTTTCACAGAATGATTGGAGCAACAATTCCTTTTATGAGTTTTATTTATTTGGAATGTATTTTCATTATACTGAAAAACAGCGCATTTCCTACAACTGATTATGATTTGTTGCAGGTTTTATCTTTACGCCCAGAGTGGTCATATTGACCCGTTTAAGATAATACTACGATTTTGTTTACTGACATGCCTTATGTTTATTTCATGCGCTCCTATACTTCAGCATTTTACTTTATGAAGTAATAATTAACTTTTGTTCATATTATTGTGGTATAAATAGACAACAATGGACTCAATACGATTTACTTTCGTCATTCCCTTGCAAAAATCAGTTTATTTCACGCTCTCCCTTATAACAAAGAGTTTTGCAGATTGATTTAGATGGAGTGAACGTTTTTCTAACGAATCAGAAGAAGAGTTTATACCGCAGACAATTAGAGAAGATGAATAATCTAATAGTAATGATACTGATTCTTAGCAACTTGCAGAGGAACTACGTTCTATGTGAAGAGACTCACTTCGTAGCATCACGGACAATTATGAAAATAATGGAGAAAATGAAGACGAAATAGCACAGAAACGTCATAAATGTCATGTTCATAAATTTTTCAAGTGTAATTATACTACTTCCAAGTGCACTGTTTGTAAGAAGATGCTTTGTGGAAAACGCACAAAGAAAATTGAATACAAGTGTGTTAATTGTGTAGAAATATGAACTAGCTAAATTTTGCTGTAAACATGAATAATTCAATTTTTCTATGCATTTAAATCTAAGCCACCCCCCTCATTTGCTTACTGTTGTTTGGGTTTTACGGTTTCAGTGAAACTTGTTTATTGTTTAATAAATGATTTATTTGCGTTTGTCGCAGCTGTCGTGTTATTTTTTTACTTGGCGCCTGTTATTGTTTTACTATTTTGAATTTTGGGTTCTTTGTTCTCCGGCTAGCTATTATTACTCAGTCGAGCAAATATCTCTAAGCAGGGCATGTAAACGGAAAGGAGTTGTTACTAAAAGATAACACTGATAAAAGAATTTGTTTTTACACTTTTATTGCCGCCACACTTAATTAATAGTTCACATCTATAATCTTTATACACGCCTGACAGAAACTGTTATATTTCCGAGTGTAATTACTGTCGTAATAGTTGTCGCGTACCTACTTCACATTTTGTAACTAACTTTACGACGTGAGAGATTCTGAAGAACTGCGTAATGTGTACCTGGCGAGAGATTGCTGAAAACTGCGTAATGTGTACCTCGCGAGAGATTGCTGAGAACTGCGTAATGTGTACCTCGCGAGAGATTCTGTAGAACTGCGCGACGTTTACCTCGTGAATGATTCTGTAGAACTGCGCGATACTTGCTTTTGGCTCAAGAATTTATACTCCCTCACCCCGATATGCCTAAACATTATAATAGAGCTGCTATTGGTTACCAAATCGCGCCAACATTAGCGCCTATTTTTTTCAGCCAATCATAATTACAAATACATATGCTCTAGGGAAGATATTCCCTCCATTTCTAAAGAAAGGCACGCTACCCTGACGCCATTTGTTTGTCTCTTCTAAGTGATAAACAACTCACCCCATCGCTTCATTGTTACCCACTCCTATTGTCAATTTCAGCGAGGCCGTGTAAACTTATTTCCTAACAATGCTTTTGGCTAACAAACATCTAAAATCATTGTCATGCAATAATGTTAATTTACGCTACAATCACTCTGGCATTCACAGTGTTGTGATATAAAATACTGCCTCACGTTTTATTGCATATTTATTCACCATTCTGTATCTTAACTGGATATAAATCACGTAAAAATATTAAAATATAATTGGATATAAATAGAATTTTGAAATAATAATGTAGAACATCAACGTTAATATTATACAGCGTGTAACAAAAATGTACGGCACAAATTGCAGGGCATATTCGTCACATGTAGACGAAGAAACTATGTTGTATGAACATGGGTCTGTAAACGCTTTGTTACCATATTACAACTCATTTCTCCAACTTATTAATCATGGGAAACACACGAGAATAGAACGTACCAGCATACCACATGCATCTCTTTCTCACAGGAGATGTTCAATATGCCCGCCGTGAGCATTGATATATGCATAAAGTCGCCTTCGTAATAAATCCCGAATGCGCTGATATATCCCTGGAGTATTGCGTGTGGTTTGCAGCCTTGCATAATATGGGCACGGAGACTGAACATACACAAGAGCTTTCAAATGCCCCCACAAATAAAAGTCCAATGGGTTTAGGTCCGGGAAGCGTGGAGGCCAGGCAATTGGTCCACCTCTACCTATCCATCTGTCACCGAATATGCTATTTAGAAGCCGGCGTCATTAACACTAAAATGAGAAGGTGCTCCATCGTGCATGAAATACATGTTTTGTCGCATAGCTAAAGGCACATCTGCTAACAGATCAGGTAGAAAATTCTCTACAAAATTGTGGTAACCTTGTCCGTTGAGCCTGGATGGAAGAACGTGAGGCCCTATCACCAACAATGCCTACCCAAACATTTACAGAAAATCTTTGTTGATGACTTGTTACAACAGTTGCGTGAGGATTGGTGTCAGCGCATACATGCCGATTGCGATAATTTACAAACTGTTCTCGTTGAAACGACGCCTCATCTGTGAGCACACCGTTGCACTAAAATTAGGGTTGACACTTTGTTGCATAAACCATTCGCAGAAGCGTACCCGTGCAGGAAAATCAGCTGCTGATAGTGCCTGTAAATGGTATGGATACAGCCGGACCTAGTGTAACACTGCCAGACAGTCATGTGGTCAACATTCAGTGTTGCAGCTACTTGTCTGGTACTGACACTAGGGTCGTCGTCAACTGCCTGAAGAATTGCCGCCTCCCGTTGCGGTGTCCTCGTCCGTCTAGGCCTGCCCCGGTCGCGAGTATCAGGCTGAAATGCCCCAAGTTCCCGAAGACGACGATCGATGTCTTCAAACGTTTTCCTGTCGGGGCACCTTCTTCCTGGAAATCTCTTCCGGTACCAACGTTGAGCGCAAGCGCCATCGCCGTCTGCTAATCCATACATTAAATGGGCATCTGCCATCTCTGCATTAATTGTGTACACTGCTATTGCACGGGCTAAGTCTGTGATCAACTCTACTAGTACGTAGTAACCCGTGTGTTTGCCAAGGTCGTACTGCTCATTGGAACAGTTGATGTTACCTGTAAACAAGCAATGACGTAAGTCGCATGGCAACAGGGATATATAAGACAAAACACTGGCGGTGCACCTACGATAATGACAACGTAACCAGACGAACCAAGAGTGCATGTTCCCATAATTCTAACGTTCTGTTCGTGTGTGTTTCCCATGATTAATGAGTTGGAGAAAATGAGCTGTAACATGGAAACAAAGCGTTTTGAGACCCATGTTCATATAATATAATTTCATCGTCTACGTGTGAGGAATGTGTCCTGCAATTTGTGCCGTACATTTTTGTTACATTCTGTATAGTAGGGAGACCAAAATGATCCCTCTGGGCGTTAGAGAGGGTAGGAAGAGCCTGGGCATCCTAGTGTTAGTAGCTTCCTGACAAATGTTTTCAAACACATATTCATATGAACCTCATTTGATGTTTTGTTGTTAGGAATACATTCTCAAATTTTCGGCACCAATTTGGTTGCAACCCATATAACTCCGTGCTCATCTGGCTGTAAATTAATTGTAACTACGCTCAGTTGAATAGCGTTTTTGCGCAACTGGAGCATCTGGATATAAATAAACTCAAGAAAAACTACGTTACTTTAACTTCGTAAAAATCGGTTTATTGTGCACCTATAGTTTATTAAATAGGTAACATTTGAAACTTAGATGTATCCTGTGCAGTATTGTTTTAATATCCGCATACTCTGATTTAAGAAGCACTTTCTCAACGGCCGACATGATGAGGATTTTATCAGCCCGAAACTAACTACCAGCGACTCGACGATAAAATAGATTGCACATTTTCATTGACGCGATATCGGTGGAATTCAATGCGACTGTTGCAGATAGGTTCTGTTTATTATACCTTTTTGTTGGAAATAGATGCATCATATGAACATTTTGGAAAGGTTCGTTGATAGATATAGCTTACACAACGGAGGTAGACACCTCGCGCATTGCGACCTACAAGAGATTTATTGCAACTACCATCCCCCAGGAGAAAGTGTTGGAGTAAAGGAAGCATAAGAGGCTACAGACCAGGCGCGAAAGTTCCTAAGAGTGTCAGGCTCGAAGAGCCGTCCCACTGCTGGAGCTACCTAGAGAGAGTGATCAATGACCTGTCGACCAAACAGCCCTCCGGTGTCTACGTGGAATACTCTTTCTTTTGAGCAAGCATCCGCACCATTTGTCCGGCACCGCCATACATCACGAAACCTAGAAGTACTCCTGAAAGATGAGATGGAAATATAATGAAAGGGAAATGATGGAAAGGAAATCGTGTTAGATCAGCAACCACTCCAGCATTCACCTGTCGACCCGGGGAAACCACGAAAAACCCAGGGTCAGAGGGGGCGGTCGCCGGGTATCGAACCCGGAACCTCTCGAATGCGAGTCGCATACGTTACCGCAGTGCCACCTCGCTCGGTAAGTTTGTAGATAGTCTAATTTGTGCCTAAAATTTTGTACTAATATTTCCTTGGGAGAGGACAGTAATCAGTTGAAAAAAATTAAATTGAGTTTCATTTATGGACACACTTTAACTGCTATTGTTCTTACCGTCTCATTCTATATTGCGTGTGAAAGACCACGAATTTTTCTCAGAGGCCTCTTTATCAGGCTTGAGGTTCTTTTACGCATCGTAAATCTAGACACGGGATCACCGGCTTTACGCCATGCTAAGGACTTTTACGCCGAAAAATCAGTTTAATAATAATAATAATAATAATATAGTAATAATAATACTATACTATGCAGCAACTTTTCGTGGGAATCGATTCGCAGTCGAGTGAAAACATTTTACGCATGCACAAAACACATAAATACAAATAAAATGCTAAAAATGCTATTTTTATCGTAAGGATGGGTCACATCAGTTATTGAGCCAAAATCTAAAATGTGTAGATAAAGTACAATCACAATTTTATCTTATATAATACACTTACAAAACATTACCTATGTGAAAGGATAGATTGCAGAGAGAGAGAGAGAGAGAGAGAGAGAGAGAGAGAGAGAGAGGCATCTTATCACTCAAGGCATAAGCTGAGAGAACTGCGAATTCTGCTATTTATAAATGTTAGCGCTATAACCGAAACTCACCTTTACAACTGGTTGTACTCTGTTGTTCGTCTACTTATAGACTGCATTCCAGCAAAAATTTCGATATCTAAAATTCACCGGAAAGACGTTTTGAGGTCCCCTGAACCCTAAAAAAGTATACGTAGAGAAAAGATCCGCGCATGCATGTGTGTGTGTGTGTGTGTGTGTGAACAACACAAATAACGCAAAAACTAAAACTCGGAAATATACCGAATTTAATATATTCGTTATGCTGTGTGAGCATGGCAGGCGAAGATTATCCCGCCACCCAAATTACTTTGTACACGGACAATGCTTCATTATTTTTCATTTTATCAAAAAACCACTAAGGATTTTGATTATAAATATAAAGAGATATGGGATAGTTTGAGGATTAAAGGTCATTGATCTTGTATAAATCAGTTAAAATAAACTGGGGATGGGAGAAGTATGTAGATATATGCAATCAATTTGGTAGAATAGGTCTTGCGTGGATGCGCACAGTAGTAAATTTTAAAAAGGAATGGATATAATTGTTCGGGGAGATGTATTATGTGTGATGAATTGGGTAGCACATTTCATTGGCTAATAGAAGTGATAAGGTTAAAAGTTGGAGAGAGGTTATATGGAATAAAAAATGGGACACGTTAAATAAAGAAGCAGAAGCATCGAGAATGTTGTGAAGCCACAAAAGCAGAAACAATTAAAATGATGGGGACGTTTTTAGGCAACACAAGGGATTAGTGGATAAGGAGCTTAAGAAAGGCACAGCTGAACGGGCATAGTTTGTAAAGTGGAGAGATGGTATAGTAGCTTATCCCATATATACAGCCTAGGGGCTAAATATGGGAGAGCTAGAGATCCGAAGCACTAGATTTAAGCTTTAGATGTAAGTTTTATTTGTATTATTGTAATAAGAATGAAAATAAACATTACATTACATTATAAATATAATAACTTTAAAATATTTGCACGAATAATAAAATACATAATTCTATTTGTTGAGAATAGTCTGTGAAGTCCTCTTCATATTGGTTGAATTTTGTATAATTTTGTATTACTGAGAAGCCATAAGAGGTAGGCAGAAACGTACTACAGCAAAACATGTAGAGCTCATTAAAATACACAATGTGTGTGTGTGTGTGTGTGTCAGATAAATTTCCATGTTGCATATTCACCGTTTCCCAAGTACAACCTCTGACGCACATGCTTGAAAGTTTGTTATTCTTCTCTTTTACTTTCTCCGCCACTGACATAGTAGGTAGAGAAGATACTGCATTCCACCCAAGAAATCGATACTATATTTCACCGGAAATGCATGTTTTGAGGCCCCTTGAATAGAAAAGTATTTTTAGAAAAAGGATGGGTGTGTATATTCCTGAACAGCATAACTCAAAAATGAAAAGTCTGATAAATACCAAACTTGGTATTTAGGTTCACCATCTTCCAAAGATGCGACACGAATATTTTCAAGAAAATTCCCTTACCCTAAACTACCCTTTACATGGAACATTTTTCGTAATCGTTTATTTTCTAAAAAATGCCTGTAACAATTTTGATTAAAATACTATACATTAAATATACTTACATTATAAGTAAAATGTGTATTTTGAATTTTATGGAAATAACCTGTGAGGTGCTCTTTATTCAGAAGGAATTTTGTATAATCTTGTATAACTGGTAAACGTTAAGCGATAACGTACCACACACGACGTTAATGTCTTTAAAGCACACAATTTATTTTAAATAGTCTTTTTGTCACATCAGCCATTCCCGAGACGTCTCTTATTAACGGTTCCAATGTTCAATACTTAGCCATTCTTTTAAAGTCCTGTCGATTTTCAGTTCCTCGCGATGTCATGGAAAGATCGTGGAACTTTAAGGGCAGCGTATAGCGTCCAGTTCTAAAACTTTTGACTATCCTTGTTCCCTTTGTTTTGGTAACGAAATGCTGTGCAACTATTTCCGGAAAGATTTATCTGGATTAAAATTAAGAGATATGAAAATAAAATTTCGTAAGAATAGTTCATATACACAGTAATAAGCGCTAGAGGACTAGAGAAAGTCATGTGAGCGTAGCACATGATTTTTCTTTTCATCGTTACCACGGCTAAACATTTGAATGCTGCTTCCGTATGTTTTATGTAGGACCTAAGCACCTATGGCTTAATTTTAAATCATTCCTAGGTGCGTTATAGAAGAGTCGAGGATAGAAGAATAACTTTATATATACATAACGGGTATATGTGAATTTGGCAGAGGTAGTGAAAGTTGTGCAAGTGTTCCCAATAATTTTACTCTGTAATGTGAGTTTGATAATGATGATAATTGTAATACTCATAATAACAGTTATTATAATGGTAATAATAAGTTTGCACGTTCAATGTCTCACAGCACATTGCACTTGCCTCTCAAGAAATACTAGCTGTTTTCTCATAGCACTGGGAGTAACTCCAGGTCTGCAGACTTGATCACGAGATCTGCCCCCTGGCCAGTTCCTGGTTCTTCATTTAACTGGTATGCAGCCTAAACCTGCTCTGTACTGACCTTGATCACTAGCCACAGATGCAATTTTCTCAGTTTTTCCTTATTACTGACGTACCAGGGCTTTCCCCTGGAAACCTGTTGGCCACGCTAGAATGCTTGCAAACCCAGCTGCCTACATGTGAATTAAAAACACGTTTGCATTATGCAAACACGTGCAGCCCAGATATAATGAGATCTGAATAATGTTGTGGCGAGTTCGTTCCTCTTACACACAAGTATGTTATTCTGCATAGCGAAAATGTCCTCGAAGTATTACGTCATCCTGTGGTACCTGAAAATTATGTAACAAGTCTGTCCGACCTACTTCTTATGTTAATGTTTGGTGACCTTTAATGAAGTTTTGTACATGTTATGACGCAGGTTAAAGAAATCTGTGCGTGAATTTACTGAATTTTCTAAATCAAACCTATCTAAAAGTATTTTAAAAATTATTTAAATATGTGTTAAACCTGGTGAAATATTTTGGTTACTATACTGACGTGTAAATGCATATGTGTATGCGTATAGAAAAATGCTAAACATTGATTTTGGAATTACATTATGGCTAAACTTATCGTTTATAACATTGCGGGTGAAAACATTAATTTCTGTGCATTATATCAGCAATCATCTATACTAATATTACTAAGAGAGAAAATTTGTGTGTATGTATGTATGTATGTGTGTATGTCTGTATGTCTGTCCGTATGTCTGTCTGTGTACGTGGGTTTGTGCGTGTGCATGTATGTACTTTATGTTAACTTGATAAACAACTCAATCGATTTTCATAATTCCTTTACCACAGAAAACCCGCATTCATTATAACGGACATTGATCATAAAATACCTAATTTTATCTCATAATAAAAGACTAAGAAGGATGTACAAAGTCTATGTTCTTGAATGCGAGCACATTGGTGTTACCAAAGAATATACTTGTGAAAAAGATTTTGATTTTCCTTTGAGATTACCATCGAACAGAAAATAATGGTTGTTACTGTATACAAAATGCATGTAAAACACCCTAATGATACATTCACATAACTGTCTCTACCTCTATCTTTATAAGTGGGTATACAAACTATGCTTACTAAAGCATATTTTTCTGTCTACTAGTTTTAATTCAAATAAGCCTTTGCAGAAATAGCTGCATTACATATTTCGTTATAGATACAAAGGGAACAGCAGTAGTCCAAAGTTTAAGAAATGGACGCTACACCATAATTTTACAGCTTACTAACATTTTCGCTAAAATCCGTAGGCTGAAGTCTATGAAGAGGTGAATTCTGTATCATGTAATCATTCATCCAGAAGAACAGACATAATCACTGTCAACAGGGGTGAAGACACAGCAGTTGCCACCGTTCGGTTTGAGAGAGAGACCTGGAACAAGCTGACCGGGGTTGGCAGGAGCAAGTCCATCTACGAACCGTCCATTCCTTTTCTGGCCATGAAATATCCTCTGGCAGTGGAAAAGTAGACCATCATTGGACTGACCTTTGGAAGTAAAGGAGGGATTTCAGAATGGACATGGCAATATTCAAAACATCTCAATGTCTCCAAAACTGGCTATGTGAGACATTGTTGCATTATCAAGGACTCCTTAAAATATTGCACCACTATTTATATTTCGTTTAATGGTGTGCTTGAACTATTAAACACAGAGAGATTGTTTATATTATGCGTTTTAAATTTTACAGTGTTTATGCCTAATTGCATTCTTAGACGTTTATTAGTTTCTTCTATTTTTACTTTCTCTACTACGTATAGTAAGTAGGGGAAGTATTGCATTCCACCCAAAAATTCGATACCGAGATTTCACCGGAAATACATGTTTTGAGACCTCCTGAATCCAAAAAAAGCATTTTTGGAAACATGCCCGTGTGTGTGTGTGTCTGTGTGTGTGTCTGTGTGTCTGTGAACAGCATAACTCAAAAACGAACAGTCGGATAAACACCAAACTTGGTATTTAGGTTCAGTATCTTCCAGAGATGCGACACGAAGGTTTTCAAGAAAATCCCCCACCCCAGACTACCCTTTACATGGAACATTTTTCGAAAATTTTAATTTTCTCAAAAATGGCTCTAACGATTTTGATGAAAATATCATATGTTTAAGATAATGTCATGAGAAATGAAATGTATATCTGGAATTTTCTGGGAATGTCTCCAAAAGTATTCTTCATTGTGAACGACTTTTGTATAACTGGTAAACCGTAAGAGATAGACAGAATTTTACTACACAAAAAATGTAGATCGCGTTAAAATACACAACTTATATCATATACATTTCTTTTGTTGAGTGAACCGTTTTCGAGATATTGCTTGTTATTTCCTTAAATTTTCCAATACTTTTACTTTTTCCCAAATTCGTTATTCATTTTTTTTATGTCCTGGACATGCAAAGAGAATGAAATGCGCCACATAGCAACCAGCGTTAAAATATTTGACTATCGCTTAAAAGCTACCATATTCCCCTTGCATCTACAAGAAAATTACCAATAAGATGACATCTCGATATCTCGATTACCATGAAGCATATGGAGAGTAGGCGTTTGTAAAAATAGATTGTACAAAAGTAGAGAAAGTCATGTGAGTGTAACACATCAGATTTTTTTAAATTTGAGTTAGCTAGTATTGATTTATTTATGTTTTGTTTTTAATTTATTTCAAGGAAACCAGTTATATTGTTTTCGAATCCCTAAAATCATAGATAATATATTGGTTGATGTCTTTTTGGATTACATATATATGTTAAAGTAATCTGGTTATATAATTGGAGCAGCCGAGTAAAGAGAAGGCTCCATTGCAAACTTAAACGGATACTCTGCTGTATTCGAGTATCAGAAAACAGTTGAACCCAAGGAATTTCCCCTATACATGGGAGATCGTCAAAATTAAAAATTAAAAACCCAATAAGGTTTATACACAGTTTACACAAGCGTGCAGTGGCCAAGTCAATTGTCGAGGAGTCTTAACCCATACCTAAAGACCTATATACATCCCCCCAACACCCAAGTGTGCTAACATGGGCAGGCACACTTGGAAACATCCCTAGGTTCACCAAGAATGTACCAAAGCAGAGATGTTTACTTACAACACGAGTCAAGTAATGAGGAAGTACAGCATCATTTAACTGGCAACCCTACGTGTGCTGTATTTTCTGCAAGGTAGACTAAGTTTCACATCCACGTGAAGGAAATAGGAAAGAAGAATATCGATATGCCATTTTCGTCTTTGAGTGATATCAGTTTTAAGTTCAGTTGTCAAAGTGGTTCATGAGTGTATAGCACTTCCCAAGGTAATCAAGATTCCTGATAAGATTCTGGGATAGGTTAGTAACCAATGTATATGCAACTTTACTTTAGGGTTCCGTAAACACAATACTGCTGATGTAAACAAAGACGTCAATTTGCTGCTGTAAACAGTACAGCCTAGTGATAGTGGAAATGAAGTACACATACATCGGAATGAGAGACACAAGTATATTGTACTTCTAGTCACGAAGCGGATTGTACACGGCCTCACAGGCAAACAACACCCCAATACACACCCTCACTCCACCCTACTCGATGCACATACACTTCACTTCACTCTTAAGTTGTCCTTGATCCTTAACTGCTAATAACCGTGTCTTCTGGCAGAGTTGTTTGTACTACCAGTATTTATATTCTGGTTTCCAAAGATGCACACAACCCTATTAACACCATGCAAAAATTCAGATCGGTATTTCTTTTGATTTCTGAAATAAGTGTAACTACTTGAATGATATAACATGAGGTTAACAGAAGATGCAGAGTAAGGAAAAGAAAGTATTTAATATTTTAACCTATAGTATAAGAGTTGAAATTGTAGATAAATATTTGTTTTCACTGACTCAGCTCACGAATACAATAGTTTCTATGCACTTAAACATACAGTTAAGGGACATCAAATTTTAATTTCTCGGATTTTCAGACAATAATTATATATCTATAAAATATTTCAACTACTTATGATAATATGCGCTATTAAATATAATGACTTAGTACACTCTCTAGTCACTGTTTGGTTTTTCCTGCACGTAGCACTTCAATTTGCAAGCACACAACTCAGTCTTATCTCTCCTCGTAGATACCTGCTACTTGCCCGCATGTAGCAAGAACGGCTGAGCAAACAATAGAACTAAACTGAGTCGAATTCAGAGCAATCCAGCAATCGAGAGCAGTCGCCCAGGTTTACCTGGGCGGTATGTTAATTGCCACAGTACTTAGCCGCAATTGCGGCCTTATCTGTGCGATACAGAAGGTAAATAAACATTTTTGCAAGCTTTTATGTTTGTGGTCAATGGAGCCTGCGGTCAGCCTTTCTTATACACCCGAGCTGCATCCTAGAAGGTTCACACGAGGCCACAAGAGATGAAAATTCTGGAGATTTCTCACTCGCGTCTGATAGGAATTCCGTACAGTTCATAAACGGAGAGCAACTCCTCCATTCTCTTTCCAATCAACCACATGCCAGCCGACGTCTAAACCGCTACTTTCCAAAGAGGTTTACATTATTTAAAGCTCGATTACATACGGATGCGCGACATTTTGCATATACGTACAGCACTTCAGTAGAATAATGTCTGACGTATTAAGCTAGGAGCTATGCAAACCCTGAGTTATGTGCGGGCAATTTTACTCTTTAGCTGTACAGCGGAACTATCTATAAGGTGAAAGTTATGGACACAGGAGTAGGAGTGGGGCAGAGCATCCAGTTGAGCAGTTAAAGCAGAGAAGTTGCAGACAATAGGGGTTTATACTGACAAAATCGGCTGCATAGACCTGCATGAGCGATGCTCGGAGATATTGAACAATTCGTGCAATGCATTGCTACCAAAAAACTCAATAATGTGATGATTATACATATGAGGTCTCTCAAATCCATCAACATTATATAATCGAGGGATGCTTTAAAATTGAGTGTGTTTATTCTTTTCAGCTAAACTGCACATCACTGATTCAATAATTGAAAAGGGAAAGGTGTACTGCAACCTAATTTATACTCTGCCGTTTGTGAAAATTGCAACACCAAGAAGGAAACGCATGAATTTAATGAATTTAATACCATAGGTTAGGTACATGACAAGTAACAAATGATAAACTTTTCAAAGCTATACATGACCTTTGAGCCCTAATATTCAGCATTTGGTGTGGCCTCCATGCGCTGCAATTAGAGCTGCTATACGCCTTGGCATTGAATCAAAAAGGTTCTGAATAAGTTCCTGAGGGATTTCCCTCCACGCAGTTTGTATTCGAGCCCAGAAATACGTGACACTGGTTACTGGAGAACCGTGACGCACCAGGTGCCGACCAACCATATCCCAGACATGTTCGATGGGCGACGTGTCAGGCGAACGTGCAGGCCAGTGAAGCAATGGTACCCGTCGCTCTTCGAAGAAGGCTTGTACATTCCTCGCAATATGTGTTCGGGCATTGTCCTGTTGAAATGTGGCCTGTGGAGATGCCTGAAGCAGGGGAGTACCTCAGGCTGTACAACCACCGTTACGTACCGGTTGCTGTTGAAAGTGCCCTCAATTCATAGGAGGCAAGATCGGTTGTTGTAACCAATGGTGCACCAAACCATCACACCTGGTCTTTGTCCGCTATGCCGCTTAACAATGCAGCCCTCCAGGTTGCACTCACCACAGTACCGCCGGACACGCATGCGGCTATCTCTGTAGGACACGTTGAAGCTGGACTCGTCCGAAAATACTACATTTTTCACTCAGCACCTTACTGACGGTTTAAACGTGCCCATTGCAGTCGGAGGAGGTTGTGGTGTCTGGGCAATGGAAGCCGATACGTAATGGCATGCATGCAACCAGTCCAACCTGCAGCAGTCGGCGACGAACCGTTGATGCAGGCAAGTTCACACCTGTTGCAGTGCTCCAGCGTCGAGCCAACAGTATGGATGAAGCTGTACCGTCCGTTATGACCATGCGGACAAGATGACGGTCATTCCGTGCTGTGGTCATGTTCCGTGGTCCAGTATCCGCTCTTCGCTGCGTACGACCTTCATCTATTCACTGCTTCCACACACGCATCACTGTCGTAGCAGCATGCCCTGTACGAGCCAACATGTCACGGTATGACAAACCCGCTTCAAGGAGACCGATCATTCTGCCCCGTTCGAACTCACTCACATGCCGATATGGCTCCCTTTGACGTCGACGAGGCATACTGGCACTCACTTTATTGTTTCCACTTGTTTGACAGCTGTGCACTGACTATACTGGGCGCAACACTGCCTTTGTTGGACCGACACGAGAGGGCTCTGCTCGGCCTACATGTACACCATCTCTCTGCAAACCTAATCACTTATTGCTTGCACACTATTCTACACTTCCACCAAGTTTGGAGATATTCGAGAAGTTCTTTCTTGGTGTTGCAATTTTCACAAACGACAGTGTATATATAAATGATACATACATAGTAAATACAAAAACACCTGCTTGCTTACAGCTCAAGTCCTTTAATTGAGAGGTTTAAACCACCCGAGGCTTTGATGCAGATCATCCAGTCCTAGATCAACTCTTTGAAGCTCTCCTCTTGTCATATTAGTTATCATCATTATTACTCTGCATCTTTGTTGTTCAAAACTAAGCAATTTGTTAGCTAATTATGCTTGTACGGAATCAAATTCCATTTCCCAGTAAAGAATAAGATGTCAGATATTTTAAACAACATTTACATTCAGGGCTAATATCTGTGCATGGTCCGAGTCTTATACTTACGCGCGGTAGATCCGGCGCTGCAGGCTCGAACACAGGTGGGATCCCTAACGCAGAGGCGTAGCTTGGGAGGGGTTTTGGGGTTTGGAATCCCCATTGCTAAAAACTGTAAACATTGATGGCAAAAATTGTTTCGTTACTATAATAGCATTTCTCTAGGTTGACGAGAACTAGATAGTTCCTAATCGTACCACTAGTAGCGCTATATTTACACCGCATGTCTTAGACAATCTCGCCAAAGGTGACAGCAACAGAAACTGTACCTCAGATGGCGTGGCTACAACCATGTTAAGATAGCGAGGGCATGTTTTCGTTCTGGTGCTAAATTTGTGTGGTTTCCAAATGAGTGCAGTATCTCCGAGTTTGGAAATAACTAAAAACCTTATTTTGTAGTGAAATAAAATGGTCTATAGCGATAATATAAAATACTTCACAGTAAAGGTAAAGGTATGTACCACGGACGAGCCTCCGGAACCGGGGCAGGGCACCGCACGCAGGCCAGTCGGTCCAATGTGCTTCCAACGTGACCCCTGGGAGGGAAGATTGAAGAGAGAAATCCGAAGGGTGACCAGATCCGGATGCCTACGGGCGCAAGTACGGACGGGTTCACTAACGTTTCCACAAAGAATGCATCCTACGTCGCATGGTCACTGCACACAAGCCACGAACCTCCAGGGTCCCCCTGAGCTGAGCCCCATGCTGACGAGAGACCCAACAGAGCGGTACTTCAGCGATGCCAGGTAAGAAACATTCACGTAGAGCGCAAACCAACGCCCGGTGTTTCACACCAATATAGAATGGGATGCTAAGGACCACAACAGCTAAAGAGCGCCCATAAATAAAACTCAATTTAATTTTCCAGCCGAAACTCGCCGAATACCGTCGCCTGATCCTACAACCCTGAAACAGATGACAAGGAAGATAATGGGTACAGAAAATGAGGGGCAGGAAGGTCGTGGTAGAAGATGAACCACCAAGCATTCGCCTGGCGCCCCGGGGAAACCACGAAAAACCCATGAACCAAGGTGGGCGATCGCCGGCGATCAACCCCGGGAACTCCCGAATGCGGACCACAGACGCAACCGTCTGAGCCATCCCATCATTATGCGATCCAAATCTCTTGACATTTGAGGCGTGTCCACCAAAACGGCAGTAGCGAATAGTAGCAATGCGGCGTTGCCTCATATGTACAGTACACCTCGCCGCTGGTAAAACTCTAATTGGAATATCAGGTGCGCGCATGCGTATTTCATATTTAGAAAAGCAACAAGTAGTTAGGATAAAATGCAACGTTTTCCTGAACAAGCACAAAAAAGAATCGTATTTTTACACCCAATGGTTCGCCATTAATTTATAGTTGTCTTTAGTGATGTTTAAACAGAGACTTTAGTCTTAGTCATGCTTGTAATAAATCCATTGCTGTTGTAGTCACTTTATATACTGTTATGTAATAGATATAACTATCAGTTAATAATGTGCAATTCTCCATGTCCTAAATAAATTTGGAAATAGTTATTCCACGAGGTTTTCTAATACAGCTACAAACTCGTCATGAAAATCCTTTCGAAGACCTCTGACACAGCTCTACAATACCATACATTACTTTTTTTTAATAAATAACGTCATGTATGGTATTGTTTCACAGAATAACACCATTGGCAAACCAATAATTAAGTACATTTTATTGGTTATTATGCTTCCTTCTGCATGATGCAGAGACATAGAATCAAGCAAGTGTCCGGTACGTGAGAAGACCGTGTTGTGCTTTTTAGAACATTCAACACCTCGTTACTTGGAATGCACTAAAAATAATAATAATAATAATAATAATAATAATAATAATAATAATAATAATAATAATAATAAGCCATATAAAGCATAAGCCAACAGAATTTTAGGCAAAGAATCAGCAACTGCTATCACATTCTCAACGAAGCTACAGCAATGAAATTCATTACACCATTGACGCGATACTCGAGGTTAAAACAAACACTGATAAAGCAAAAACACTGCTGGTGTACTTTTTATAGCATGCTTGTGACTCAGTTGTGTATTATCTGCGGTGTACTCAGTTCTTACAGTGATAGGTTTGTCCTAGCGTTTATAAAGTTAACTCTTTCATAAAAATGTCGCTTAGTAAGCCCTGTAGTACCAGTGGATATAGCAGTAAGGTTAGGGCTGTTGTCTCCAGTGTATAATTTCTTTAAAAAGTATGCCAACGAAGAAAACCGCAAAAATCTTAACTTCACGAAATGTCAAGAACTTACGGTTGAGACGTACTCATTAGTACATCAACTGTTTCACGTGTGTGTAGGGAAGCGATATTATTTACATCGCCGAGAAAGCATATACGCTTACCTAAGAGAGCGACAAACCTGGACGATCGAATAACATGTAAGGCGCAGTGTTTTTTAATTTTATGATAAACGTGACATCGAGGACGATGAGGGTATTCCGTTAACTGTGCTAGTTGAATAACAAAGGACGCATAGAAAAGTAGTTTTTAGTGTTTAAGTGAACATTACAATAGCATTCATAACAAACGCGTAACGTTCAGACGAAGCGAAGTGAAGTTTGTTAACCCGCGGCCACTCCGTATTGGTTATCACGAAACGTCAAGATATTTGGACCGAATAGTAGGTAAATACTTCACAGTAATAATGAATTCTCATGTCACATTTACCGCTTAGAGTATGCAAAACACCCTCTCCTAATTTTAATTCAATTGCTGCACCTTAATCTGTGAATATGAAGTCCACTTATTTAAATATTACAAATCAGGGTTATATAATTTGAATTGATACAAACTGCTCAAAAAACGGATCCCTATATGTAACCGTCCCTTAATATTTTTTGGATACTCTACTGCCTTAACGTCTCCAGATATTGCATCCTGACGCCTATGGGAGGCCCCCCCCACACAGACCATCTCTTCTCTACGGAATCTCTCTGAGGGCCCGTCCCACACCGCACCTCGTTCACTTTTCCTCACCTGATCCATGACAGGAAATGAAATGACAGCAAATGTGAGACAGGAAAATTCGCGGCATTCGCCCACGAACCAGGAAAAACTGCGAATAAAAACCAAGGACAGAGTGGTCGGGAACCCGGAACCTCCGGAATGTAAGCCTCACGCGTTACCAAAAATTAAATAGATTTTTATTTATGGACGCTCCTTAACTGATGTGGTTCTTAGCGTCCCATTTGGGCGTGAAGGACAGGTAATTTTGCTTAGAAGCCTCTTTATCAGGTTTGAGAATCTTTTACGTGCCGTAAATCTACGACACGGGACCACCGGCTTTACTTCCCTTCCGAAGGAAGCCATGTTAAGGATTTTTACGCCCGAAAAAATTCCATCGCCCTCCGCCGGGTGTGAACCCGCGACCTCGGGAACTAGAGGCTAGCATGGTAACCACTACACCACGAAGGACGACTCACACGTTACCGCCGAACCATCTCGTTCGGTCCGAGTCTTATATACATGCTGAAATTAAATCTAAGAGTTTATATGTAAACATCACTTTAAAAAACTGAGATAGAACCGCTTGTTTTCAGACGCAGCAGTTATGAGCTTGGTGGTGTGACCAATTACGGTACAACGTTCGAGGGCTGTAGAAGTGGCAGCAGCGATGTCAGCACCTTCAGGAGATTGTTACCTCAAGTATGGATCTCATTGTATTGTTATCCTCTTAAATGCTTGTGTTTACATTATTATTAATACTGCTGTTATCATTTAATATATTGGTACACACTATAAGTGCCTCAATAATTCTAAATCAGATGTACTACCTGTCTGAGGAATAGGTGCAGACGGGAGGCAGAGGAAGCTCGAGTAGAAAATAACAGACAGGCCGTATTACGTCACCGTTCCCGGTGCGTAGCGTGTACTGCACCGTTCTTCGGGCGTTATCTCTCCTGTCTAAACCTAGCCATGGCACACCAGCGACCTCGCCTGAAAACTGCACCTTACATCAGACAAGTAGTACAATGTGTGAAACAATGTAGGCAACATTAGAAAAAATATATGCCATGATAATACCAAGCCAACCAAAACAATAATAAATTACATGCTTTAATAGGATTCCCATTACTTTTAGTTCTTATTCAAATGTGGTTTGAATTAAATAATTATATTGGACACACCACTTCAAATCGGACAGAGGATTGAAAAGTTGAAATGAAGTTGTTAAACATTTACAAAATGTAACAATAGACATACAAAAGTGGAAAATTCTGGATTATGTAATGGATAACCTGCTATAAGTAACAAAGATTACAGAAAATTTGTTTAAATTACTGTAGAAATTATTCTTCGTATCTTCGAAAGCTGTTTTCTCGGATCCCCTTAAATATGTGCATAGAGTTGATTGGGGTTTAATTTTCAATGAACAAATACAATTACAATTTAATACAATGATACATTTACAATAAAGATCACCAAAACGTTGCAAAGGACATTAGATGTATTATACATGTTGTCGGAAATGCCGGTTTTGAGACCCACTGAACCAAAAGGTATTTTAATAAAAAGATCCACGCGCGTGGCTCTGTGAACAACATAACTCAAAAATGATAAGTCGAATAAATTCAACGGTTTGTATTGAGTAAGATATCCTTCAAGAATGCCAGGCGAGGAATTTCAATAAAATTTATCCGCTTAAAACTACCTTTACATAAAAAAAGTTTCTTAATCTTCATTTTCTCAAAAATGCCTTTGGCGAATTTGATTAACGTATAATATATTAAAAGTATTAATGTGGAAATTTAAATGTCTTCTTCACACTGAATGAATTTTATACAATTATGCGTAAATGAGACTATAAAACTATTTCACGAAAACGTAGGTATAGCTCATTAAAATACACGATTTGTGTGAAATGCATTTTTTCGCAGTGTTAGCTATTTTTGAATTATCCTATCTGGTATGTTTACACTTTTCCAGGCAGGTCTGATGGACATATTTGAAAGTTTGTGGTTCAAATTTTCCTCTTTTCATCGCAAGAGCACAATACCGCGGCTTAAATTGAAATCATTCGTAGATAAAATATATTGTGAATAACGTAATGTAGACAGAAAAAATTTATATGAATACTATAATACACAAATAACATTTATGGGAGCATTATGGTCATGCAAATATTCATATCAATTTTTACTTTCTCTACTACGTATAGTAAGTAGGGGAAGTATTGTATTCCACTTAAAAATTCGATACCGAGATTTCACCAGAAATATATGTTTTGAGGCCCCCTGAATTCAAAAAAAGCATTTTTGGAAACATGTCCATGTGTGTGTGTCTGTGAACAGCATAACTCAGAAACGAACAGTCGGATAAACACCAAAGGTTCAGTATCTTCCAGAGATGGGACACGAAGGTTTTCAAGAAAATCCCCCACCCCAGATTACCGTTTACATGGAACGTTTTTCGAAAATTTTAATTGTTTTAAAATGGGCTTTAATGATTTTGATTAAAATATCATATGTTTAAGATATTCTCATGACAAATGAAATGTATATCTCGAATGTTTTGGGAATGTCTCCAAAAGTATTCTTCATTGTGAACAACTTTTGCATAACTGGTAAACCATAAGAGATAGACAAACTTTTTCTACAAGAAATGTTGATCACGTTAAAATACACAATTTGTCATATACCTTTGTTTTGTTGAGTGAACCGTTTTCGAGATATTGCTTGTTATTCCCTTAAATTTTCCAATACTTATACTTTTTCTCAAATTCGTTATTCATTTTTTTGTCCTGTACATACAAAGAGATGGAATGCTTCACATAGCAACCAGTTCTTGACTATTGCTTAAAGCCTACCATATTCCCCTTGCACCTACAAGAAAATTAGCAATAAAATTAACATCTCGATTAACATGAAGCATATGGGGAATAAGCGTTTGTAAAAATAGTTTTTACAAGAGTAGAGAAAGTCATGTGAGTGTAACACATCAGATTTTTATGTGGAAAATCATGTCAAATTTAGTAATACAGCTAATTTCTTCATAATATATAGGTTTGTTATACCTAAAATTATCTTTAAAATGTTAAAAGAATGAGAATACTTCTTTGTCATGTTTATATTACTTGCCTTTCCAAAAAATATGCCATTTTCATATGTAATCTCGCTATGGTTTGATAAATTCACAAGTACAAAGCACGAGCGAATTTATGTGATGAAACTCGTAGCCTCGAATGGTATTTATTAAGACTATTCCACGAATAAAATATAACAGTTTACATAAATAACTACTGCCTTACTTGTGTTGTTTAAAATCAAATCACAATTGTCTCATCTGTCAGATCACGGCATATCTACTAAATGAATGAACAATCGAATGAATTGCGGAATACTAACCAATGTCACCAACACTGGGAATGAGAAAGTGCTGGTAGTTAACTCAAAATAAGTTTAAACCAGAACGCAATAAAAACACTTCTTTTGTTTTTTTTAAAGAAAATACATTATTTGAAAATTGATCTATTTGAATGTACATTGATTAAAAGCACAATTGGATGATTAGCCTCCCTGCATACTGATACCATTACGGTTCAGTAACGAACGGACGTTACATCCGATAAAATCTCATTCTTGTAAGCATATTTTAAGATAAAGTCTGTGATCATAAGCACTGATATACACTATTGGTCAATATTAAATGCGTGCCATACAGATGGAATATTACTAATAAATATTAGGAAAACATTTACACGGAAGAAGCTGATATTGTGCAAAATTATTGTTCCCTAACACTTGATTTTTAAAGACTATTATCATAAATTCCCAGAAATTGTCATGGTTGCAATTAATGAATTAAGTTAATATACCTAAATGGCTTACTGATTCTTTTTATGGATGTTTCTTTTTCTTTTTTTAATGATTTATATGCCGCCTTTAACAGCTAGGTTATATCAGCGGTTTTTGCCTTTGGAGCAATTGCTCATTGCAATGGTGTTTACTCGTTTACTGTTTCTGTTAATCTTTGGGTTGTCTTTAAATTCATACAAACATTCACAAACTCTTTCTTACCTCCAGAGGAGGATAGGAAGTAATCCTGACTAAAGAAAAATTCCCACCCGACAGCCGTGAAACGGAGCGGTGACCTTTGGATTTGGAGGCTAGCATGCTAACCAACAAACCACTGGGGGAACATATGGATGAATTTGTTTCTGTCTATAGAAACAAAACAACGTGTCGCGTAATACGCATTAACCAGTTCAATGACATCAAAACGAAATAATTGCTCCCCTGATGGGGCGGCAGGCCCGCCGCACAACTAAGTCAGAGAAGTTGCCGAGAAACATGCAACCAAGGGTGCAACAACAGTCGGAGCCCAGCTCAGCAAGATCGCGATTTCACTTACATCCTTTTGCTTCAGTTAAAATAATTCCCTGATCTCCATTGAGGCTTGAACTCATTACTGGGTTTCAGCACTAAAAATAATTTTAAAAAGTAAAGGAATGACGATACCAGCGACTAGTCAAAGCTACCTATTTTAAGCTAAATGAAAAAATCTTACGTTACATTCACATGACTTTCTCTATTCAGTAAGTTTATTTTTGTATCTATTCTTACAAAATCTTACTTTTCTATCTGCTTCATGTTAACCATTTGCAGAAATGCTTTTATTATACATTTTCTTGCACGAGTATGTACAAGAGCGATTATCAAATCTTCAAACGCGGTCGCTATTAGATGAACTGAAATTCCGTGCTCTTTGCATGACTACGAGAAAAAAAAACGAATAGCACCTTTGAACCTTAAAAATGTATAGCTAACTAAAAACAATGGTGCAAAAGTAAAGCTTATTTATTTTTCGCTGAGCACCACGGTAATATGGTAGGTATCTAAACGGTACATCATTTGTTGCTATACGCTTCCCAACATGTCCTCGTCTATCAGCTCTGCTGCATCAGAGATGCATTGCTTCAAATCATCCAGGTCCTGTGATAATGGGGGAACATACCGGCATCCTTCACGAAGTCGCAGTTATTAGATCGGATGATCTCAGATGATTTTCACGGCCAATATAGAATGGGACGCTAAGGACCATAGTAGTTAAAGAGCGTTCATAAATAAAACTCATTTTAATTTCGGATGGTTTGGTGATGTAAGTCAGCATTGCCAAACCCTGATTCCCCGTGCGGCCGATCCAACGTCCTGGCCGGGTGATATTCAGAAGCTCGCAAATATGATGGTGGAAATGAGGAGGTGCACCATACGGTTGAAAGATTGCATTAGGAAGATTTTCTTTTAGTCGAGGCTTTAACCATTCTGTTAACATGTCCTGATGAGTCTGGCCAGTGACAGTACGCTCGTACGCTCGCTTCGGAAAGAAGGTTCTCTGCACTTTGTGCTAATCGTGCAAAAACCTTTCAACACTTGTAACCCAATGCCCATGCGAGCTAAAGAAGTTCTTCTATCACTTCACATAACTTTTGTTTCTGAGTGTCATTTTAATGAAAAATAAATGTGCTTTACTTTTACACAATCTTTTTTTTTAATTATCCTGTATTAGTATTTGGAAATGCAAACCATAATAAAGAATATCTCGGAAAGGTTAAATACCACAACACATTTATTTGAAATAACTTGACGTTTTAAGGAAATCGACATTTTTTGTGTTTTAAGTTTTTGTCTATCTCTTATGGTTTACCCAGTAACATAAAACCATAAAAATTCATTGAGAATGAAGAGGTCTTCACAAGCTATTTGCAGAAAATTCCAGATGTACACTTTATTTGTAATATAAATAGCTTAAACATATGGTATTTTCTTCAAAATCGTTAGAAACATTTTTGAGAAAATAAAGAAACATTTTCCCTGTAAAGGGTAGTTTGTGTATGGGCATTTTCTCGAAAATCTTCGTATCGTATCCTTGGAAGATTCTGAACTTAAATACCAAGTTTGATATTTATGGGACATTTCCTTTTTAAGTTATGGTGTTCAGAGACGCGCGCGTGCACACACACATACATGGAGGACCTTATTCTAAATGTATATATGTATATGATTCACGGGGGCTCTAGACTTGTATTAGCAGTGAAATCTCTATATCTAATTTTTGGGTGGAAATCAATAATAATCAATGCGAACTTTAGTCTACATAATGCTACCACTGTGCAACTGTGCTTTCACTTTTTTCCAGGAGTGTTTATATAAGAATGAAAGCTTTGGGAAATCTATGATAGATTTATTGACCTATTTCATTGTTGCTGAAACAGAGTATGCCACTATTGCGGTATTTTGAGTTACTAAAAGCAACAAATATTCACAATCTGGAATCTTCAAACCCAAAAGAGAAACATAAGTTAATAAAAATACTATTATTGTTTAATTTGTTATCGGGGAGCACAGAGGAAAACTAAGGAAGTGATAATTTCAAAATGGTAAATTAATAGCGATGGACAGCCAGAAATGTTTGAATCAATGTTTCCTTCTTTTTATTTGATGAAAGCAATATGACGTAGAATACTCGTGTGAATATTTTTTATTTTTCTGGTGTCGTAAAGGGGTTCTATTAATTTATTTCTAGGAGTTTTAACAGATGAGATTAAAGAAAGTGAAGTTGATGATAATTAATTACGTAATTTATTAGCCTCACGCTTGGGAAGCCAATTTGAAGTTCTTTATTGTTTATGTATGAGTTTGTTGCTGGAGTTTACACCACGGTTTGGGCGTCAATTTGAAGCAGATTGCTTGTTATGCTCAAAGTTTAAAAAAATATTAACTTTGTTATTAAACTGCTTCCTTAACTATTTATGTTTACCTCGGCTGCGTCAGTGTTATTTTAGAGACACGTTTCTCTTAGACAGGGCGTGGTGCAACAAGAATGCAGGTTTACACAGATTTTAAGTTTTAAATTCACTTCTTTTTATTAATCCTTGACACAAATTAAATAACACTACACTGATATCGAGAGTTGTGAGATTCTTTAATTTAAAACTTGCACTTTGTTAACGCGTATACTTAATTTTCGTTTCACACGAATACGTAATATTTCTCTAGAGAACGCATTTTCCATCCGGTTACTATCATGTTCTGCAGGCAACTGAACATATTTCAACCGTATAAACTTTTAACTTTCTGTATTTCAAGTCTCTGATTGGCTAATCCTAGTCCAATAGAATACCTGCATTTGGCTGTTGATTGGCTATTTTTAAACTGTCACAAAATTTACATTATTGCTGCTCTAATAATGACTAGTGGTATTCAAACTCTCAAACTCATTATTGCCTCAAGGTTACCTCATTGGTACCTCATTGTTAGCAACTTTAAAATTATTATTCTCACAACTCTTACATTATTAAATTACGTAATGCATTCACATAACATTATTAAACATGTTTACAATAATATAAGCACTTGAAATGACTGTTACATACATTTTACAAATTATTACATACATATTGCTTCAAGGCGGGCTGTTATTGAATTTACATATTATATAATTTAATTGAAATTATTCAAGTGTTAAAAATACTGCCTCAAACGATGTTGAGTATTTGAGAAAAATTGGATAAATACTTATTATTGCAGGTGATAGCAAGCTTGGCCTGCAACTTTGTGCTGCTTGATTTGAATCTATCTCTGGCATTTCCGACCATCGTCATCGCCAAGTTGTATCAGAGTAAAGAAGATGAGCTCGCTCTTGACGACGATCAAGCCACATGGATCGGTAAGAAAACATGCCCAAATAAACAGATAATATTTTCACATGTATACGTTTTTAACTTATACTCAGAGCATACCACCAGTAAATGTTAGTATTCAGGGTATTCATTATACAGTTTTGAGATCCAGAACTGCCAAGAATTGTCTTATCAGGTTTGCAAATACGATTTAATCCTTGCATTTGGTATACAACAACAACTTACATACATGTGGAAATTTAAAAAAAATCTGATGTGTTACACTCACATGACTTTCTCTACTCTTGTACAAACTATTTTTACAAACGCTTATTCTCCGTCTACTTCATGTTAATCGAGATAAGCATTTGCAGACTTTATCTTATTGTTAAGTTTCTTGTAGATGTAAGGGGAATATATATTTACAAGGGCAGTATCGAAATACAGTAGCCTTTAAGCACATACATATCTCTTAATAGCTGGTTGCTAGGTGCAGCACCATTCCCTTTGCCACAGATTAATACTCTTTGCATATCCAAGACAAAAAAATGAATAACGAATTCCCATTTGAGAAAATAAGTATTGAAAAATTTAAGGGAATAACAAGCAATATCTCGAAAATGGTTCACTCAACAAAAAAAATGTATATGACATAAATTGTGTATTTTAACGCGATCTACATCTTTTGTGTAGTAAAATTTTGTCTATCTTTTATGGTTTACCAGTTATGCAAAAGTCGTTCGCAATGAAGAATATTTTTGGAGACATTCCCAGAAAATTCAAGATATACATTTTATTTGTCATAAAAATATCTTAAACATATGATATTTTAATAAAAATCGTTAGAGCCATTTTTGAGAAAATTAAAATTTTCGAAAAATCTTCCATATAAAGGGTAATCTGGGTTGGGGGGATTTTCTTGAAAACCTTCGTGTCGCATCTCTGGAAGATACTGAACCTAAATACCAAGTTTGGTGTTTATCCACTGTTCATTTCTCAGTTATGCTGTTCACAGATACACACACACACAGACAGACACACAGACACACACACGGACATGTTTCCAAAAATGCTTTTTTTGGATTCAGGGTGTCTCAAAACATGTATTTCCGGTGAAATCTCGATGTAGAATTTTTGGGTGGAATACAATACTTCCCCTACTTACTATACGTAGCAGAGAAGGTAAAAACACAGTAGAATAATGATTAACTTTCCTAAAGAATGTCATAAAAATGAAAAGTTTCATCGATAGCGATCTAACATAATACACCAGCAGAGCAGATCAAATTCATACTGCTATAACACAAATGATAAACACATGCAAATAAGCTAGAATTAAAAGAATTGTGCAATGATTTCAAAGTCTACCTCTGTGGTCGAGTAGTCGATGTTCTAGTTTCTCAACCCAGGGGTCCTGTGTGCATTTCCTGGCTGGAGCTCAGGCAATTTTCTTTACCAAGTATCATTCCCTTCTATCAGAGTCTAAAAGTATGAATGAGGAAGTGAATATGTTTCTTGGTATAAATTAATAATAAAATAAAACTTTAGAGTAATGTACAATTCGATTTACAAATACCACCAGTTGTTTATCAAGTCAAGGCATGGAAGTTAAAGGGGCTATATAATGTGAAGTAATAAGAATATGACTACTACTTCTATTAATAATAGTAATAATAAAGTTTGGAGGACCGAGCGGACTAGCTCAAGAGATAGCGTCTAAGGCTCCCGTTTTAGAGGTTCCGGGTTCAATTTTCGTAGTTTTCACAGGTCGGTAGACCGATGCTGGGATGGGTTATATACTCCACGAATTTTCCTGGCCCTCATTTCGTTTCTTCTCATCTTGTAGGACAGTGGGGTTAGGCGCAATGGATGGTGGTGGGCGGAGTCTGTGGTGGATGTAGTTTGAAGAGAGTTGTTTCTTCCCTGGCATGTAACCACCCGCCGCCATCAGAACTGGCCACTCTTCATAATCTCTCACCCCATTCGTTCCTCCTAGAGGTTTAGTAAGAGCAATAAGCCTACCCCTTGGCCGCAGTGATGACGTTATCGTTTATAATCCCTATCCCCAGAGTACGGAGGGTGTAAATGACATTAATCAAATCTTTTTCAAGACTTAAAAAGCCATTTGTGAAACGCCAGGTAAAACAGCTATAAAACTGCCTCTGTAGTCGAACTGTCAACATTCTAGCTTCTTAAATCAGAGATTCCGGTTCGATTCCCGGCTAGATCTGGACGTTTTTCTTCAAGTAGAATTATTTCCTGCGCTCCGCAGTCTGGAATTGTGAATGTGGGATGAGTTTGCTTTATAGCGGAAATGAATAAAAATCAATATTAAAAACCTACAGTCAACGAGTTACAAACACGACGAGCTGTTTGTAAAGGCAAAGCCACGATATGACCATGGAAGTTAAAGGGACCTACAGAAGTGGCACAATAAAGTTGCTTATAATGAGTGTATATGAAAATATATAACACAGCTAGTTATATAGTTTCAGTTAAGTTTCTACTTGCTTACCAATATATTCAGGCACATTATGTTCAAGGAATTTAACTTATATACCTAATTGTTTATCCACTCAAATCAAATAGAGAATCTTTTAAAAGAGTGTAATGCATTTGAAATGAGAAGAATGGTATTAACAAAAGATGTTTGTTTATTTATTTATTACGATTTTGAGGTAGCTCAATAAAATTATGTGTGGAAGAGAGCTTCGTTGAGTTGCTTGTATGTGGTGTTCCAATTTTCAATTACAGCCAAACACAAACCAGGCACAATTTCAGAATAACTCATGTGATGTTGTTCCTTAGGTCATTAACTGTTTCTGGCATGTTAATATAAACACATGATTTAACATAACCCATAGGAAATAATCCAACGGCGTTAAATCACATGATCTCGGAGGCCAGTTAACATCACCTCCATGCGAAATATGAACCCACTAAACTTATCATTCAAAAGGTTGATTATTTCGTTAGCAGTTTGGCACGTAGCGCCATCTTCCTGAAACCAGACATTTAGGCTATAAATAATCTCTTATCACAGCCTTTATCTTTCACAATTGACAGTCAAACCGTCTCCTTGTTCATCTCGAAAAAAATAGGAGCCAATGATTTTAGCATACCGAAGTCCACACCGAAGTGTAACCTTTTGGGGATTGTGTGCTCGTTCTTGAATCTCCATTGGATTTTCATTGCGGCAATTTTGTTCGAAACTACTCATCCAAAACTGAGCCTCATCGCTAAAGATAACTTTTCGGCTGAAAGCAGGGATAACTTCCAATTTCTCCATAACCAGTCAGAGAATACACGGCACAAACAACCCGGCGGAGGGCGGTGGAATTTTTCCGGCGTAAAAATAGTTAGCATGGCTAAAGAGGCTTCTGAGAAAATTACCGGTCTCTCACGTCCAATGATTGGGACGTGGGAACCACGGCAGTTAAAAAGAGTCCATAAATAAAACTCAATTGAATTTACGGCGCAATCCATGATCAGTGGGCTTCAGATCCGGAGTTAGTGCAATTTTGTAAGGTCCATATACAAAATCTGCCAAGTTGTGGTCGATGAAGCTCCCAATTCTTGTGCTCGCTTGAAGAGCAGCTATGTTTTCATTGGAGCGTTTACGTCCTTAACGTATATCCGTTTTTTGATCTGCTACAGAACCAGTTGCCTCCAATTTTTCCATCACACGTCGAATTGTTCTTTAGGAGGGACGTGGCCAAACACTGGAAGTAATGCACGGTGTGTTTACAAACGGATGTTGCATTTTGATAATAATTTTTCACGATTTCTAGACGTTTTAGAATTGTAAAACGTTCCATTATTATTTGCCAATAACAACCGTAACCAAATAAAAATGACTGCTATAGCTTCATAAACACAGTGTATGTTAAAATCATGATACTCTTATTGAAAGACCCTAGATATGTGTATCGTATTATTTAAATGTGCAAGTTCATAGATTCAAAAGAAAGTTTAGTTTAAATGTCACACGTTACCATGAATAACCTAATGTTTTATATTTGTCATATTAAACATTATATACATTGTGTGACCATATTTCCAGGGAGCATCGCATACATTTGTCAGCCATTTGGCAGCCTAAGCTCCGGGCTGCTGGTCGAATGGCTTGGCAGAAAGCGGTTCATGATGCTTCTCAACATCCCGTTTCTGGCCGCTTGGATATTGCTGCACACGGCGCCATCGTACGCCGTTCTTTGTATTGCGGAAGTCATTGTGGGCATCACGATTGGCCTCACTGAAGCACCCATCAATTCCTACATTGGCGAAGTATGTCAGCCGCAAATAAGAGGAATGATGACAGCCTGTGCAGGTAAGGGAGGTTTCCCACAGTAAAACATTTGGTATTAAATTATTATGAAAGTGCAGAGGTAAATTTCGAAAATAAGCCTTCTTCACAGATACTATCCTAAAATGGCTAATCAATCAATATTATTAAGTATAAACTCAAGTGTCAGTTACAAACAGGAAAATAATAAAAAAATTTAAAATAACAGAAATATTTGAATTAAAATATTTATCAATACAATAAAAAGGAATTAAAATAGCTAATAATAGATTACAGTCTTATATCTAGATGGGTGTACATTCATTTCTGAGAAAGTCATTTATTAAACATTTCTATTCGAAATGAGTGTATTCAACGTTCAGTTTTGGAAAGTCTTGCCCTTGACGATTCGATGAAATGTTGGTTTCTTATAAGAAAATAATTATACGTACTGTTTTGGCAACTATTATTATTATTATTATTATTATTATTATTATTATTTATCAGGCATTGACATATATACAGATTGATAATAGTTAAGATACTTTCACTAATAGAGGTTTACAATGGTAATTGTACTTAAACCCAGTTATAATAATTAATACCTTATTTTGTAATTTACATATTATATAGGTATTAATCTTATTGGAACTCCTCCAAATATTTATACTATAAGATGTTACACTATGAAAAAATCTGATATGATACATTCACATGACTTTCTCTACCTTATCGTTTATCAGAGGGTTTACAAATTATTCTTGCGCAAGTTTATTTTTCTACGTACTTCATTTTAATCCAAATAAACCTATGCAGAAATAGTTAAATTACACATTTCGTTAGGACACAAAAGGAACAGTGACAATCAAATGTTTAAGAGCTGAACGCATATGCTGGCCTTTAAATTTCATACTGTTTCTATGCAATCGCAAGAAACAACTGAAAATCGATGGGACTTAAAAATGACAAGAAATTGAACAAATCGAAGCATTAATGACGGGTATCTTAGAAATAAGTGATGCAACAAAAAGTTACTTGAAATAGGTTGGGTGTTTTGGAGATCTCCCTTTTTTGTGCAGTACGTTTTCGTCTATCGCTTAACGTTTACCTGTTACACAAGATTATATCTCTTCTGAATAAAGAGGGAATTCACAGGCTATTCCCAGAAAATTCAAAATATACATTTCTTTTGTATGTAAATATATTTAATATATGCTATTTTAATCAAAATCGTTCAAGCGATTTTTAGAAATTAAAAATGTTCGAAAAATGTTCCTGTAAGGGGTAGTTGGGGTGGGATATTTTTTTGAAAATATTCGTGTCGCATCCTTGGATTGCACTGAACCTAAATACCAAGTTTAAGTTTGGTATATGTCGTTTTTGAGTTATACCGTTCACATACGTTCGCGCGCACAAACACACACTCACACACACGTACCTTTTTCTAAAATTTCTTTTCTTTTTTACTTTCTCTACTACGTATAGTAAGTAGAAGCATTGCATTCCACCCAAAAATTCGATACCGAGATTTCACCGAAAATAAATGTTTTGAGGTGCCCTGAATCCAAATACAGTATTTTTGGAAAGATGTCCTTGTATGTGTCTGTCTGTCTGTCTGTCTGTCAGCCTGTGAACTGGATAACTCAAAATCGAAAGTCGGATAAATACCAAACTTGGTATTTGAGTTTAGTACCTTCCAAGGACGCTGCACGAAGGTTTTCAAGAAAAGTCCCTTACCCTAGACTACCGTTTACATGGACAATTTTTCGAAAATGTTGATTTTCTCAAAAATGGCTCTAAGGATTGTGATTAAAATGTCATATGTTTAAGACATTTTCATGACAAATGAAATGTATATCTTGAATTTTCTGGGAATGTCCCCAAAAGTGCTCTTCATTCGAATGACTTTCGCATAACTGGTAAACCGTAAGAGATAGACAACATTTTCCATACAGAAAATGTAGATCTCATTAAAACACACAATTTATACCATATGCTTTTTTCTTCAAGTGAACCATTTCCAAGATAGTTAGTTGTTTGAATTTTCCAATATTTTTTATGTCCTGGAATGCAGAGAATATGGAATGCTTCACATACGTAACATCCAGCTGTTAAAGGATTTGACTATCGCTTAAAATCTACCATATTCCCCTTGCACCTACAAGAACTATTAGCAATACGTTTCTGCTAACGTTATCTCGATTAACGTGAAGAAGATGGAGAATAAGCGTTTGTAACAATGGTTTGTAAAAGAGTTAAGAAAGTCATGTGAGTACAAGTCATCAGATTTCTTTTTTAATTCAGGAGGCCTCATATCATATATTTCCGGTGAAATATCGGTATCGATTTTTGGTGTGGAATGCAATACCTTCTCTATCGACTAAGTAGGTGGTAAAGAAAGTAGAAATTATATTTTACTTTAAATGTGTTAATTGATCAGGTGTTCCAGATGATGCAGAAATCCGAATTTTGAAAAACTTAAACTGTTACCTCATTATTTAAATACTACCGTACGCAACTGACGCATATAATTTGATTAACCACTGTGTTTGTCTCAGAAAAAACTTAAAACCATAAAATATAATTTCTAAAACAATTTATTCTCAGTGACCGAATTAATTATGTTATATCTTGGGAAATTTAAAAGTGCAGCAAAAACATATGCCAGTTTTTACTTTCTCAACTACGTATAGTAAGTAGGGGAAATATTTCATTCCACCCAAAAATTCGGTACCGGGATTTCACCGAAATATATGTTTTGAGGCGCCCTGAACCCAAATAAATCATTTTTGGGAACGTGTCTTTATGTGTCTCTGTGTGTCTGTGAACAGCATAACTCTAAAACTAAAAGTCTGATAAATACAAAATTTGGCATTTAGGTTCAATATCTTTAAAGATGCGACAAGAAGATTTTCAATAAAAGCCCCCACCCTCAACTACCCTTTATATAGAACATTTTTGAAAATGTTGATTTTCTGGTAAATGGCTCTAACGATTTTGAATAATATACCATATATCTACATGGCAACTAAAATGTATATCTTGAATTTTCGGGGAATAACTTATAAATATTCTTCATTCAGAGGAATTTTATGTAATCTTGCATAACTGGTACAGGTTAAGCGATAGAAGAAAACGTACTACACAAAACGTAGATCTCTTTAAAACACACAATTTATTTAGTTTTTTTGTGGCATAAGCCGTTTCTGAGCTATCCGTTATTAAAGGTTCGAATTATTCGTTTCTTGGTCATGCTCTTAAAGTCCTTTCAACATTCAATTGTTTCTCGCGACTGCATGGAAATGGTATGGAATTTTATGCCCAGCATATATCGTCCAGTTGTTAAACATTTGACTATCGCTGTTCCCTTTGTATCTATAACGAAATGTGTGATGTAGCTATTTGCCTAATGGGCATATTGCCTGATTTCAAAATATTTCTAGGCAATCGTTTATGGTGATTAACACGTAATATCACTAGAATAATAATCTTATATGAGTAAAAAAGTTTGTTGTGAGCTCAAAGTGAACAGAAAAAACGTTATGAGTGCTACATATCAGAGTTGTTATAAGGCGTTGGTAATAGTTATAAGGTGGTACAGAACCGAACAGTGTCTGTGACCCGCATTCGGGAGGTCCCGGATTCAATTCCCGGTGACCGTCCACTCTGACCATGGCATTTTTCGTAGTTTTCCCCTGGTCGCTTAGGGGGGATGTATTCTATCACAATTTCTCCTTTCCACAGTTTCCTCTCACTTAAACTCTCCCTTTCATTTTTCAGGCGTGTTTTCGGGTCCTGCGATGCTGACTGTGTCGGGCAGATGGCGTAGTTGCTTGAGCATTGTAAAGATTTCTCCCCGTGAACGCCAGGGCGCGTTGTCCCGTCCGTTAGGATCGCTTCGTCGCCCTCTCTCGGGATCCTTCGCCTCTACTGGTGCGCGGGTGGAAATATTAGCGACTTCTGCGCGTCTCTGTACGCCTGTCTGCTTGCTGACCTGAGACCTCCTATGGCTCCTTCACCTCATCCCTGTCTGTGTAGCAACAATAGTTCTAGCTGGTCGCATTGACGAGGTGTTCCCCTCCGATAAACGCATCCTACATAAATTACGTAAAAATATCCTACAAAAATTATCTCTATCTTCGTCTAAAATTGTATGAATTGTAGTCCATACTGATAATTACAAATTCAGTGTAACATGATATTTGTTTGACAGGCGTGTTCTACCAATTTGGATTTTTCTTGGAGTATCTACTGGGATCTCTTCTCCCTTGGAGAACCGCTGCTGCTATTAGTGCTTCCATTCCTATCATGACTGCTATCCTCATTGCAATTGTAAGTATAGCAACGGTATAGTACTTGTCTTCAGCAAAATAGATCATTGGGTAAATGAAAAACTTATAATTTATGCTTTCAATATTTATTTTAATCATCTTATAATATTACGAATAACTTCTTATTCTGATTATATACTGAAGGGTGATTATAAGCTATAATTGTGATGTGGTGTAATTTCTTTTTCCTCATGCAGCGCTGAATCGATTTTGCCTTATTGAATCGTATGTCAGAAAACAGCATCGGTGTTAGCAGGTGGTTAGTGAGTATGTTTACAGTTCGAAAAAATGAGTATTTAACTTGCTTTCTTCCATGTATGTCGGGCAGTTACTATAAAGCGAGGTCACGAGGAAGGAAACAAAGTATTGCTAATGGTTTTAGGTTTAATTAGTATTTTATGACAATTTTAAATTGTTTTTCTTCAGCCAAAAATATATTTCTAGATGGAAATTTTTATTACGGTCGCAAACAGTGTTTAATATATAATATCAAGTGACAGTCATATTTGGCCGTGAAAAATTTTAAGTACAAAGCTTGTGTAAAATAATTGTATGTTGTATTTTATACCTGGTCGAATTGTAAATTATTTTTCTTGGCTTTTAGTTTTTCGGTGGTTCAATTGGATGGTACTAAATCTTCGCATACGTGAAATGAATGCCCTTGGACTTGTTGAGAGTTCTATTCGAGATTTTTCTCAGTCTGTAGAATGGCTATTGTGCAAATCAGCTGTCGTATTCTCACATGCATTGTTCTAGCACTGCATGTTTATGCAGAAACAAGTGAGAGAGAGGGAGAGGGAGGGAGAGCGAGCGAGAGAACAAGGAGACAGACAAGGGAGAGGGGGAGAGAGAGAGGTGAAGAACGTTGGCGCTTCGAAAGACAGATAATCCTGATGCAAAGGAAAATTTACCGAAATGATAAATTAATTTAATTACAACAGTACCCGGTAGTTTTGATATTTAAAGCTTCTGTGTGTGTTCACTTAGTATTAATTCATTACATTTGAGAAACGTGGTTTGAATAGATTCTATTCTATGCCCAGACTAGTTAAGCTAAATTAAAAGTTTATATATATTTTTTACAAATATTCTACAACATATCTTTTGATGCAGTAATTTGTATCACAAATTACTTAAATGTAAATAATGATTGTAATAGGAATATGCATTTTTATGTGACATTGATTTCAGATGTTTATTAATTGTAATTATTATTGGGAAATAAGTTTATACGGCCTTACTGAAACTGTCAATAATAGCGCGCAATAATGCAGAGAGGGGGGTGAGCTGTTTATCATTATTGGAAACGAAGTTACGTAATGTTGGCGCGTTTTCGGTAGAAACTTCTGGAATGTTTCCTCCCTAAAGCATATGTATTCATAATTTTAATTGGATATTAAAATGGACGCTAATGTTGGCGCGTTTTATTAGCCAATTGCAGTTCAGTTATAATCTTTAGGCGTATCTGGATGCAGGATTATAAATAGGGTAGGTTAGAGGTAGCTTCATGCTCAGTTCATCAAAAATCTGTGTACACTACACGTCGTCTTCAGTCAGTCAGTTCGTCATACATCGGATATAGATTCACAAGTTACGCGCAGCAGAATTATGAAAGATCTAAAATATGGTAAAGTTAATTATACAAAAGGTTGAAGTACTCTGATTAAAAGTGATCAGTAAGAAGTTATTATAACAGTTTCAGTTTGGCGAGTATCTAGATCAATATGTAAAAGTGATAGTGAACGTGTTCGACAATAAAAATTATAAAACAAATTTCTTCATCAGTGTTCTTTTTGGATAAAAGATTCCTTTCCGTTTACACAACCCTGATCAAGACACATGTTCGACCCAAGATAAGATAATAGCTAGCCGGAGGACAATAAACAAAACTTAAAATTCTTTCAAACACTGATACTAGGTACCACGAATTGCTAACACTAGATGGAGCTACAAACCGAACAAATGAATGACGTCACAAGATGGCTTCAACACACGTGATGTAAACAAACATTTGTAAGCAATACCGTTACAAATTGGCTACCACAACGTGGGGCTACAATAATGTTAAAATAAATAAAACATAAAAGTTACCACAAATTGGCGCCCAAACGTGGGGCTAACAAACAAACAATAATGTTATTACAAATTGGCACCCAGAACGTGGGGCATAGTGACCAGGAAAGGAACACGATGACCAGGAAAGGATCAGCATAACCAGGAAGGAGCAGAGTGACCAGGAAAGGAACCAGTACGTGGAACGAATGCAGCAGTGAAATGATCTACAAGACGCAGATTCCAGAAACAACAGGGACGACAGACTACGATCGTAATTCCAAGATTACAAGGCAACAGGGAAATTCAAACTACAGGACAACAAAACGACGAAGATTCATCGAAGCGACATAAAAATCTAGGAGAGAGGGGCAGGAAGCTGGACATCAATGTAACAGCAACAGACAGCATCACAAAGGTCAGAGTATTGTAATTTTTTTTTAGAAAACAAAATTGTAGCCTTCAAATGTACTTAAGGAGTGGTAGGATAAAGAAAACAACGGCTACTAATAATACAGAAGAAATAATTATGGAGGGAGATAATGTAACAGTTAGCTGTAATTCAATACAGGTTACAGAAAATAGCTCAAACTTTTTAGGATTTGAGGGTGGAAATGTTAGTGCAGAAAGTCAGAATAGAATAGCAGGAAATGTTAATCTTGATACTAGTATGATTATGGAAATGCTGAAAAATTTGAATGAGAATATAGAAAAGAAAATAGATCAAAACAGGGAAGATATGCAAAAGAGGCATAGGGAATTGAGGGAAGATCTTAGTAAGAAAATAGATCAAAACAGGGAAGATATTGATAGGAGCTTGGAACAAAAACTAACTCAGAATAATGAGAAATTGAGGGAAGAAATTGATAAGAGTATTACAGATCAATTAAGGGAGGAAATTGGTAAGAGTAATGAGAAATTAGAACATAAATTAGATCAAAATAGGGAAGAAATTGAAAAGAAATTCATGGAACTAGATAGTAGCATGATTAGAATAAAAAATGAAAATCAAGAAATGATAGCAAATGAAATAGGTGAAGTTTCAAAGAAAATGTTGGACATGAGCAGGGAAATATATAACCAAAAAAATGAGGTTAATACTAAGTTTGAAAATGTTAATGTAAACTATACAGAGTTAGGTAGCCGAATGAGTAGCATTTCAAGTGAGTTAAGAGAAATGATGGAGGCTACAAATGCAGATTTAATACAGGTGCAAGTTAATTTCAGAGGGGAAATATCTGAAATTCAGAAGGAGTCAGATACACAGAGAAATAAATTGTCTGATGAAGTTAAAGATTTGTATAAAGATTTGAATCAAAAGCTAACTTCTGAAATTAACAAACACCAAACTGTTCAAAATGAGAATAATAAAAAATTGGAACAGACAATAGAAAATCTGCAAGGTACTGTAAATAGGTTAGAATTGAATTCAAGGGCAAATATATGTGATGTGAATGTATCAGATGTACAACATAATGATAGAGGTAGTTCCTCAGGTATGACAAATAATGTGAGTGATGCGGCAGCTTCATCTATAGCTAATGCTGAAACTCAGAGTGCACAAGTAACACTAGAGAATTTAAATATGGGAGTAGGGAATTTGCAAAATTACAATCATATCTTAAGTGATTTTCCACTTCCAAAATTTAATGAAAACTCCAGTCCAGTACAATTCATTGCAGAATTATCAGAGTATTTTCAAATTAAAAAGATACCTGAAGCATTGAAAATAATAGTTGTCAAAAGATGTTTGGACCAGAAAACTTTAGATTGGTTACAAATGGTATCAGGGGGTGAAATTTCATATGAATCCTTTAAGAGATTATTCATGAACAGATTTTGGAATGTTACGGTACAGCACAGAATTCGAGCAATGCTTAGTCATGGTCAATTTAATCCACGAGAGGGAATATCAATGACTGATTACTTACTGAAACATGCAAGTCAGGTTAGAAACTTGTCACCTCCAATCAATGAGGAAGATTTTGTGAGTTTGCTCGCAAGGCATTATCCTTTAAGGATACAAAATTACTTATTAATTGCAAAACCACGTAGCATCTATGAGATGACAGAATTAATGACAGCTTTGGAACAACAGGAAGAAGATATATCTCGGGAGTGGGAGCATAGATTTTTAGATGTGCGAGATAGACGAAATTACCAAAGTAGTTATCAGCAAAGTAGAGGACAAGACAGACCTCATGAAAATAATACCAGACAACGGTATCAATCATACGTTCCACAATTTGAAAGATCAAGGACAGATGGGAGACCAGGTCGACAGGAACAAATAAATTATGTCAGGACAGAAAGATTGCCTGAAAGAGGGCAAAATTATGGAAGGCGGTATATTAGACAAAGGGGAAATTTCACTCACTGGAGGGAAAACAATAACCGGGAAAGATTTGAGGAACGGCAAGAAAATTACGTGCCAAGGGGACATAATGTCAGAAATCGAGGATTTCGAACTCGAGGAAGGGGAACTCAAAACAATGGTAGCGACAATGAGATAGATTTAGCGCCTGTTAGGAATGGCAGTCCCGTACGTGAACATGGAAATAACCAGGAAAACTGTTAACAGACTCCTGTGTAGTAGGTTCTCAGGACGTCTTTAATAATTCAGTATCCATTACCAATACAAATAATATGCCTACACATACACCCTGTAATAAGATTACAGCAACAAAAGATAAGGGAGAAAATTTTGAGTCACCTCATGTTAGGATGGAAATTGCGAAGAAAGAGATCATTGCAGCTATAGATTCTGGTTCGTCAGCTTCAATTTGCTCACAGAAATTTTACATAAATTTGATTAATGAAGGTAACAAAATTATGGCTCTTCCCACTAGTAATTTAGTTTGTCGTGTTGCAATCGGAAGAACGACACAGGTCATAAAAACACAAGCTCTACTTAATATACTTATCGGCGGAGAGAATTTTGAGGTTATGTTTCTAATTGTAAACCATCTGATTTGTGACATAATTATAGGATGTGACTTCCTACAAGAATATGAAGCATGTATAGATTTTAAACATGAAGAGTTAAGAATGACAAAAGACGATAGAGAAATAAGGGTACCATTTATAAAAGAGAAAGTTTCTGTAATCGAGATGACGAAGGATGAGAAAAATCTTTGTGACCAAGAGTTTTTTGTACAAATAACAAAGACTGATACAAATAGTCAGATAAAGCAGGTAGTCACAGAATATGAAGGGAATACCACGCCATATTTTCAACAGCTAGCAGAAAGGCCAGAGAAAGTAGAGGAATTTACAATCCAGACAAAAGACGACCATGTGAGCGAGACAGACAACAGCTGGAAAGAGAAGAGAAATGAGGAAATAATACACAAGTGTGAAGAAGCTTATAATATTACGATAATGCAAAAACAAATCCTTCATGATGTTTTGATGAACAATAGTTCAGTATTTAGTAATATCCCAGGCAGATGTAATGTATATCAGCATACATTTCAAGTAGAAGACGTACCACCATATAGGCACAAGTATGACAATTTACCTATAAGTCTTCGGGACAAAGCTAGACAACTAATAAATAGCATGTTAGAAAATGGGATTATTGAGCAAAGTAATTCTCAATACATAAATTCAATCTGTTGGAGTATTAAACGAGATGGTAGTTTGAGATTAACATTAGACGGTAGATATGTCAACAAGTACATGAAGCCTGATCATTTTCAAAGTGAAGGAATTGAACAATTAATTACGAAACTTTCAAGAGGGAGATTTTTGACATCCATTGACCTCACTGCTTCATATTGGCAAGTGGAATTAGATCCACAAGTGCGTGATTACACTTCATTTCAGTACTCAGGGATCCAGTATCGTTTTTGTGTAAATCCTTTTGGTTTAAAAACCACCAGGAAGTGGATTTTTGAGAGCCATTCACAGTATCTTTGGAAATTCTGCAGATGACTTTTTAATAAAGTATATTGACGACTTCCTAATCATTAGTCAAACATTTGAAGAACACATGAATAATGTCCATTATGTGTTAAATAAACTACAACAACATGGTATGACTGTGAACATACTAAAATCAAAATTTTGTGTCAAGGAAATAAATTTTCTGGGTTATGTAGTGGATGAACGAGGTATAAGACCTGATCAGAAAAGAATAGAAGCAATAATGAAAATTCCACCACCAAGGAACGTAAAACAAATTAGACGTCTCTTAGGGGTATTGAACTTTCAGAGTAAGTTCGTACCAAGATATTCGGCTGAAATAGAACCACTGCGGCAGCTTCTCCGAAAGAACAATAAGTGGAAATGGACAGAGGATCATCAAAAATGTTTTGAAAGAGTAAAAGAACTTTTTGCTAAGTCCATATTGCTCGAGAGGCCCAGAGAAGATTTGGAATATGAGATTTATGTCGACGCATCAATACAAGGATACGCCGGAATTTTAGGACAGCGAGACTTCAACAATGACTTTCACGTCATTAGTACAGCTTCTAGAGGACTTACAAATATTGAGCGGAATTCTTCAGTGACACAGCTAGAAATTGGAGCACTATATTTCTCATTAATTCGTTTTAAAACCTATATTTATCAGCAAAAGGTGAAAGTATATTCAGACCACATCAGCTTAACTTTCATACAACGGTGTAGATTATGTAGTGGAAAACTTGCTAGATACATTCATGCAATATCTGCATTCGATATTGAGATTATCCACATTCCTGGCAAAAATAATACCTTCAGTGATTTGCTATCAAGATTAAACTACAACCCACAAATTCCCGAAAATATTGAAAGGCCTAGAAATGAAGTCAAAATATTGACAATTGAAATTCCTTTAAGCAAAGAAATGATTAGAAAATTGAAAAATATGGGGGAAATTCAAAATGAGGACTCAAAATTATTTGAACTTAAAGAAAAGGCACCATTAATTGAAGATGCAAAGAAAGAAATTGTAGCAATTCGGGATGGGACATTATACAAGAAGCATGGAAAAGAAGTGCCTAGTTGGAAGATAATGGTTCCGAAAAGCATGGAGAAGGAACTAATTAAGAATTTTCACGAAGGGTTAGCACACTCAGGGACGGACCGGACAACTTCTATGATTTTAGAGAATTTATACATATCTAAATTGCGTCAGAAAGTTCGAAAATTTATATCGTGCTGCAACCTGTGTCAGAAGGCAAAGCAAATAAATGCAGCATATGCATTTGAAACTAATTCGGTTATAAGGGATAAGCCGAGATGTGTAATTAGTATTGATATTCATGGTCCGATGCCTCCAAGTCAATTTGGAAACAAATATATATTTGTCTGTTATGATATATTCAGCAAATATGTAAGAATTTACCCTTTGAGAAAACCTACAGGTTTAGCATGTTTGAATAGACTACTCAAGTCATATGTGATAGAAGAAGGACCTATTCAATCTGTATTGAGCGATAATGCTTCGTACTTCACAGGAAAAAAATTTATGGATGGACTGAAAGAAAATGGCATTAAACAATATTTTTCGTCAAGATACAGACCGAACTCCAACCCAGTGGAGAGGGAAATTAAGGAAATTTCAAATTATTTAAGGGTGTTGTGTCATCGAAAACACACCCAATGGTATGAACTTCGTTCAGAATCTACTATATGAAACCGTAAACAATGTGACAGGATACAAACCATGTGAACTTAAGTTAGGAAAGAAGATCAATACAATGTGTAAAAAAATTCCAGAAGCCATTCCAGATGCACATTCGATACCACAAACAGAAGAAGAGATGCTCCGAAAAGCATTCGAGAGGATGAAGAAAAAGGCCATAAAAAGAAAAATTAAACATGAAGAAAAGAAGAGAAAGGAATGGAGGATCAAAATAGGAGATTTAGTTCTGGTCAAAACCAAGAAATTGTCGGATAAAGCAAATAAACTTTATTGGCGAATGTTTCTCAAATACCATGGACCATATGAAGTTGTTGAAGTATATGGAACTAATACATATGAGTTATGTAATCCAACAACTCGAAAAAGCATAGGAAAGTTCCATATTGAGATGCTGAAACCATACAACCATGAAGATCAAGGTGAAACAAAAGACAAAGATGATAAATAGTAAATGCTGGATAGTTAAAGACGAAATGCAGAGCAATGTATTGGAACGTAAGAGGGTTAAATAAATATGTACGTCATGTGAAAGGAGAAATAAATTTTGGACATGACTAAATGTTTAAAAGGAAAATAACATTTTATTAGTAACTGAACATGTGAAATAAAGCATGATGTTATATTAAAGTAAAGTACGTAAATACTATTCCAAGAGTATTGTTAAGATAAAGTACAAAATAACAAAAATTGGTAAATATAATTAAAAAAACAAATATTTATGTAGCAAATAGAACATGTGAAACAGTGCCTAGATTTAAGAGATGTAAATATTTGTATAAAGGGTGAATATTTTGGTAAATATGTGTAATAATTACAAAATTCTTAAAGGCACAAAATTTTTTTAACAACTTAAGAAAGTAAACAATTTTGTAACAGTAATTAAATAATTCAGGGTACAGTATTTGCTATAAAAATTGTAATGTCAGATTAAAGTCTAAACACATTAAACCAGAGCCAGTAAGTAGTGGCGAGATAAAAAAAACATATGTCGTGTGCTAAATGCGTGTGAAGTGTTAAGTGAAAGTGATAGCGTGTGTTCCAAGATTTAGGAGACTAAAAACCCAATTATAAAATTTCCAAACAAGTTGTAAATATTTATAATTATGTTTCTAGTGGGGCATATGATGCAGTAATGTGTATCACAAAATACTTAAATGTAAATAATGATTGTAATATGAATATGCATTTTTATGTGACATTGATTTCAGATGTTTATTAATTGTAATTATTATTGGGAAATAAGTTTATACGGCCTTACTGAAACTGTCAATAATAGCGCGCAATAATGCAGAGAGGGGGTGAGCTGTTTATCATTGTTGGAAACGAAGTTACGTAATGTTGGCGCGTTTTCGGTAGAAACTTCTGGAATGTTTCCTCCCTAAAGCATATGTATTCATACTTTTAATTGGATATTAAAATGGACGCTAATGTTGGCGCGTTTTATTAGCCAATTGCAGTTCAGTTATAATCTTTAGGCGTATCTGGATGCAGGATTATAAATAGGGTAGGTTAGAGGTAGCTTCATGCTCAGTTCATCAAAAATCTGTGTACACTACACGTCGTCTTCAGTCAGTCAGTTCGTCATACATCGGATATAGATTCACAAGTTACGCGCAGCAGAATTATGAAAGATCTAAAATATGGTAAAGTTAATTATACAAAAGGTTGAAGTACGTTGATTAAAAGTGATCAGTAAGAAGTTATTATAACAGTTTCAGTTTGGCGAGTATCTAGATCAATATGTAAAAGTGATAGTGAACGTGTTCGACAATAAAAATTATAAAACAAATTTCTTCATCAGTGTTCTTTTTGGATAAAAGATTCCTTTCCGTTTACACAACCCTGATCAAGACACATGTTCGACCCAAGATAAGATAATAGCTAGCCGGAGGACAATAAACAAAACTTAAAATTCTTTCAAACACTGATACTAGGTACCACAAATTGCTAACACTAGATGGAGCTACAAACCGAACAAATGAATGACGTCACAAGATGGCTTCAACACACGTGATGTAAACAAACATTTGTAAGTAATACCGTTACAAATTGGCTACCACAACGTGGAGCTACAATAATGTTAAAATAAATAAAACATAAAAGTTACCACACTTTTTAATACGATAGCTGACCGAGAGAGGTGGCGCCGTGGTGACGTTTCGAATTCTTGTTTTACTTTCTCTACTACGTATAGTAAGTAGGGGAAGTATTACTTTCCACTCAAAAATTCGATACTGAGATTTCACCGGAAATACATACTTTGAGGCCTCCTGAATCCAAAAAAGCTATTTTTGGAAACATGTCCGTGTGTGTGTCTGTATGTGTGTGCGTGTGTCTATCTGAGAACAGCATAACTCAGAAACGAACAGTCGGATAAACACCAAACTTGGTGTTTAGATTCAGTATCTTCCAGAGATGCTACACGAAGGTTTTCAAGAAAATCCCCCACTCCAGATTACCCTTTACATGGAACATTTTTCAAAAATTTTATTTTTCTCAAAAATAGCTCTGACGATCTTGATTAATATATCATTACTTTCATGACAAATAAAATGTATATCTTGAATTTTCTGGAAATGTCTTCATTGTGAACGACTTTTGCATAACTGGTAAACCATAAGAGATAGACAAAATTTTACTACACAAAAAAAATGTAGATCGCATTAAAATACACAATTTATTTCATATACTTTTTTGTTGAGTGAACCATTTTCGAGATATTGCTTGTTATTCCCTTAAATTTTCCAATACTTATACTTTTTCTCAAATGGGAATTCGTTATTCATTTTTTTGTCCTGGTAATGCAAGGAGAATGGAATACTCCGCATAGCAACCAGCTCTTAAAATATCTGACTATCACTTAAAGCCTACCAATTCCCCTTGCATATACAAGAAAATTAGCAATAGGATTAACATCTCGATATCTCGATTAATATGAAGCATATGCAGAATAAGCCCTTGTAAAAATAGTTTGTACAAGAGTAGAGAAAGTTATGTGAGTGTAACACATCAGAATTTTTTTGTCCATATCATATGGGTTATCCTTTATATGAGATTATACAAAACTCATCAAGAATAACAGGTCTTTTTAATATTTTTTTAATTACAGGTGAAATCCAACTGCTAATTTAAGACATTGCATATCCGAGGTTGTCGCCGAATTTTGTATCGCTCTAACCGAAGCCATTTTTGGAAAGTGAGGAGAGATGGGAATTCTTCCTGCAAACAGTAATAATAGAGTGCCAATGTTAACCAGACCTGTATAATTTCAGTAGCTCCCTTCTGAAACTCCCAAACTAAGAGGACAGAGGTAATCCGATGTTCCAAACAGCTGCCGATTAAATGGCCTATTTGTTGCTTGGTCCAATTCCATATGTCCCTACTACTGACACAGGTTGTTATTCGATGAATTTGAGTGTCCGCCCTACCACAACGCTTACACCAAAGTGCTGAGGATAAATTATGTTTATATTGCTTTGACTCTGTGTGTATTAATTCATTGAGGAAGAAATTAAAAGAAACCCTCCACTCCAACGGTATATAGTTTAGAAGTAATATTTTCCATACTCGCTGCCATGGTGCGTTAGGGTATTTCAGTTCTAATTCGGTAAGTAGGATATATAGGAGAGAGCTGGCGCAGTTTTTTGCGTTTATATGGGAAAGGATAGGGAAAACGAGGCTAGATGCGACGGTTCAAGGAGGAAAATGCGTTTATATGGGGGAGATAGGGAATACGAGGACTGACGCTAGGCTAGACAGTGGTAGGAGGGAGAGTGCGCTTTATATGAGAGAGGTAGAGGAATATGAGGAGAAGTGCTAGGCTAGACAGAGGCTGAGTAATGTATGGTTTATATGAGCGGTATAGGAAAACGCGGAGATGTGTTAGGCTAGACAGGGCTTGAAACGTAGTGCAAGGTTTATATGAGAGATATAGGAAAACGAGGAAAGGTGTTAGGCTAGACAGAAGTCGAGGAGTAGAGTATGGTTTATATGAGAAGTATAGGAAAACGAGGAGAGGTATTAGGTTAGGAGAATTGAGTTTGTGTTTATAAGGAGAGACGAGAAAACGGAGAGAGATCCTATGCTAGGATAGACAGGTGTTAAAGTTAGGTTAGATAGGAAACCAAGGAGTGATACTCAGCTAGAGGGGGGCAGGAGGGAATGAGCTTTTGAGAGGTAGGGGATACGGGGAGTGGTGTTAGACTAGACAGAGGTTTAGAGTATGCGTTTATATGTATGAGAAGTATAGGAACAGGAAGAGGGGTGCTAGGCTAGTCAGAGGTTGAGGAGTAGAGTATAGTTTATATGAGAGGTATAGGAAAACGAGGAGAGGAGTTAGACTAGACAGAGGTCGAGGAGCAGAGTATGGTTTATGCGAGAGTCATAGGTAAACGAGAGAGGCGTTAGGCTAGACAGAGCTAGAGGAGTAGAGTATGGTTTATATGAGAGGTATAGGAACAGGAGGAGAGGTGTTAGGCTAGACAGGTAGTGTAGCAGTAGGAATATGGACTTATATACAGGAGAGCTAGGGAATATGAGGTGCTAGACTTGAAAGCGACTTTAGACGTGAACTTAGTGGAAAACTGTTTCATGTCAATGTTCTAGACATACCCATCACGTAACCTATTCAGGGAAAAGGTGACTCGTTCAGGGGAAAAAGGTGACTGCTCAGGGAAAAAGGAGGTCCACAAAGGGAAAAAGTTGACTAGCAAAGGGAAAAACGTGACCAGCAAAGGGAAAAAGGCGACCAGCAAAGGGAAAAATGTGACCAGCAAAGGGAAAAAGGTGAGCCATAAAGGTAAAAAGGTGACCTGCAACGGGAAAAGCTAACCCACTAACACTAACAGGTAAGTAATTCAGCTAGTATTGCAAGAGGTTGACTGCATCATAGCAGTGTATGATTTCACATGTAATTCAGCTAGTATCGTATGTATTTAGGCTAATTCATCTAGTAACACAGAATAGATTCCAGAGGCTAACTGCATCATGGCTCTGCATAATTTCACAGATAATTCAGCTAGTATCGTAGGTATTTAGGCTAATTCAGCTAGTATCACAAGAGGATAGATTCTAGGGTTGGGTATAGCTTAGTGTCGTATTTCACAGGTAATTCAGCTAGTATCGTAGGTATTTAGGCTAATTCAGCTAGTATCACAGGAGGCTAGATTCCAGGGTTGGGTATAGCATAGTTTCATATTTCACAGGTAATTCAGAGGGTATCGTAGGTATTTAGGATAATTCAAGTAACATAGGTGTTTAGAGTAATTAAGCAAGTATCACAGGAGGCTAGATTCCAGGGTTGGGTATAGCATAGTTTCGTATTTCAGAGGGTATCGTAGGTATTTAGGATAATTCAAGTAACATAGGTGTTTAGAGTAATTAAGCAAGTATCACAGGAGGCTAGATTCCAGGGTTGGGTATAGCATAGTTTCGTATTTCAGAGGGTATCGTAGGTATTTAGGATAATTCAAGTAACATAGGTGTTTAGAGTAATTAAGCAAGCATTACAGGAGGGTAGGTTCCAGGGGTTGGTTATAACCTAGCTTCGTATTTCACAGATAGTTCAGGTAATATCGTAAGTATTTGAGGTAATCGACAGAGCTTCACAGATATTATTGATAATTTCGATCAGAGATTTGTATCACAGCTATTTAAGGTAAATGCAGATGATTCAGGTTGTATCAATGGTATTTGAGTCATCTTAACAGGTAATTCAGATAGTATCACAGGTGCTCGTGCTAATTTAAAGCAGGAATTCGTATCAGAGCTAGTTAAAGTAATTTCACATGATTCGGGTAGTATCACAGGTATTTAAATCATTTTCATAGCCAATTCAGCTAGTATCGTGAGCATTTAAGCTAATTCAGCTAGTATCACAGGAGGCTAGATTCCAGAGGCTAACTGCATCATAGCTATGCATGATTTCACAGCTAATTCAGCTAGTATCGTAGGTATTTAGGCTAATTCAGGTAGTATCACAGGAGGCTAGATTCCAGGGTTGGGTATAGCATAGTTTCATATTTCAAGGTAATTCAGAGGGTATCGTAGGTATTTAGGATAATTCAAGTAACATAGGTGCTTAGAGTAATTAAGCAAGCATTACAGGAGGGTAGGTTCCAGGGGTTGGTTATAGCCTAGTTTCGTATTTTACAGATAGTTCAGGTAATATCATAAGTATTTGGATAATCAGCATAGTTTCACAGATGCTCGTAATAATTTCTATCAGAGATTTGTATCACGGCTATTTAAGGTAAATGCAGCTGATTCAGGTTGTATCAATGGTATTTGAGTCATTTTAACAGATAATTCTGATAGTATCACAGGTGCTCGTACTAATTTAGAGTAGGAATTCGTATCTGAGCTAGTTAATGTAATTTCACTTGATTCGAGTAGTATCACAGGTATTTAAGTCATTTTAACAGGCAATTCAACTGGTATCACAGGTACTCATGGTAATATAGAGAGTAATTCGATTATAAAACTTTTCTCATCCAGCGTTACAACAATTTATATACTTTTTTCTAAATCTTACAAATTTTTATATGTTAAACAGTTATTGTACGATGCAGAGAGGGATAAACTGTATATGGTTTACAAACTGAAAAGCTTTGCGTCAACATACCTTTATTTCAGTTCGTTATAGATGTCTCTCCCCTTTTATCTAGGCTTGAGACTAGCACTAGGATTGCTCCTAATGGCAGGGTTACCACCTTCCCTTCCATCTTCTTCTTTCTTCATCAGGCGTCAGCTATCTGCATATACAGCACACAGATAACCTTCTTTTTAAGATTGTAGACTCACGAGAAAATCTTTATCTTTAACTTACATTCTTTTAAGCACTGTTTGTAATGGCGTAATGTCCATACGCATATGTCGTTATCCCATCCTCAGCAATAATTCTTTTATCATCAAACGGAGTCAATGCAATTTTATTCACTTGCACTGTAGCAAGAGCATGCTTTTGTGATAGGATCAGACTCATAGGTGTTCTGATGATTTCACAGGTTTTAAGACAGTCTGTATAGCTGTCAAACGAAATGTACTGCTTAATAGCGCTACGTTTTATACCTTTAATCTTTTTTATCATTGACCCTTGAATATCTAAAGCATACATCTTAGGACGTAGTCCAACAAAGCGTAGGATGATTTTGCTATTAGCCTCATCTTTAAATTTTCCCAATACCTTCTTGTTCTGAGAAGAGTAACATATATGGTTGGCAGGGTAATCAGATGTATCGAGATGCTCAAGAAAACGTAGCTTGTCCTGGTACACATCTTCAGTTGTTACACGATGAATGAACGAATCAGTGTCCATATACATAAGCTTCAGGTTTTCAGCTCCATAATAAGGCAACAAAACGTCGTAATGATAGTTATACATTAATGTCTTGGAGATGTCCAACACACTCATACCAATGTATATAGGCTTGTTGAATACAATCTGACGAGAGGCCATATGTACAGCAGCTAGATTATCAGCATATATCGTCCTGTCGATAAACGTAGGCTTGGCGATCAGCTTCTCTAGAGTTTTTTCATTGGTCACCAGTCGTATATCCATACGGTTACGCAGGTTCTCCATAGTTTTTCCAAACATAGCGTTGTTAAAGAGCTTGTAGAGATCCTTCTCGAAATCATTTGCAGCTTGTTGTCGTAGCCTGTTGTTAAATTCCACATAAGGTTTCAACCACTGAGACTGTCGGAATTGTAGCACACGATGGATTTTTGTTAGTCGTAGTCCATGACTAAGAGCTTGCTTCAAAGCCATGTAATGCACTACATACTTCTTTCGAGGTCCAAGATGAGGTATCAGTTTCTTTGTAGATGATTCCAATGGTTTCATACACTCTGGCAGGAAAGGTAGATCGTTGTGTAGATCGTGAAGTTCAGCAGGATACTCGATGTCGACTTCTAATATGTACCCATGAGGATCATCTTCTTGTAGTGTTTCTAAGTTGATTTCTTCAGGCAACACCCACTGAAATCCACCAAAAGGAAGGGCGTGACACATTGCCCACCCATATTGGTTATTAGCGTCCTCGTATGTGATAAATTGGGTTGGTCTCGACGGATCAAACTTATCCATATAAGTGTTATTAGCCTCAGCATACCGATGGGAAACTTGGCATAAACCTCCTCTTATACCTGATTCCACCATGAGTAGTTGATCATAATCTTGTAACAGCTCCAGTTTAATTTCAGTATACAGTAACATGGCGTCCCATGTAAGACCTGGAGAGGTAAAATAATGGGCAGGATCAACTTTGTGTGTTTTAAGGGTTTGCTCTCTGAACGTCTCAAAGACATCAGCTAGGAGAAGTACATCCGAAGTTAAGTAGAGATCGCTGTACTCTCCCAGGTTTCTCACATTAAACAGCTCCCATACATTTCTAGCATGATCGTAGTCAGTATCAGTAATTTCTTCTTCGTTTAATCTATTGTAGAAGCAGTCTTTAGGAGGCAAGCAGGTCTCGTTCAGGACATCCCATGACGTAACAAAATCATAGGGAAATACACCCTTACGGGTCATCAACTTCAATTTGTCTTCTCCAAAGTACTTTAGAGTTTCAGGATACGAGGTTAGATTTTTTACCAACTTATCCAAGCTTGTACTGAGGAATCGGAAGCTATCCACAAATCGAAGCTTTATATCTCCTACATACTTGGTGAATGAGATATAGCTTTCTTCAGAGTTAGGAATTACCTCCACACGTTCACTTGTACAACCCAGCTCCTTAACAATGAAATGAGAGTCATATCCGCTAAGGTTATGCATGAAGACTGGTATATATTTAGGTGTTTTACAGGCTAAATTACATTCATTATGAAGACTTCCACGATATTCACCGCTGATGTGATCATGGTCGCGTACTTTGTAGTTTTCTCCTGTAAAGCCTTTTCCACACAAGTAGCATGCCGTAGAAGACTCAAAATCCTTTTGCTGTTGTTCCGTAAGTTTCAGAGGCTTAGTAGATTTGTATATGCCATCAATCATTTTTGCAAGATATGTCAGGTACAGCATAAACTTCTGAGCAGCATCTGCACCACGATACACATAGGGCTGCTTAGGAAGACCAGTTTCGAGATGTTCAACACTGGATGTAGGCTTCACGTAAACACAGAAGCTCATTGGTGTGTGCTCTTGATAAGGGGTTGTATAGGAAGTTTCAGGATTGGGTATACACGTATGGCATGGAGTGAGAATACTCTCAAAATCAGCATAGACGACATAAGGTACTTTCAGCATCCTCTCAACATTTTTAAACTGAACAATTGATTTCTCCTTGGTAGGCATAACTACCCTCGCAACACCATGTTGAATACAGACGGCTACATGTTCTTGCAGTTTTTCCTGTCCACTTAGTCCATATCGATCATCAAAATGTGTAAAGCAGCGCTTACAAGTATAAACCCGTCCATTATGGCTAGTTTTCTGGCGTCGAACGAGTTTCTCAAAATTCTTTATATATACGTAGTGATGTTTTCCACTACTATCATTCAATAGTAGCAGGTCGCGATGTTCAGGTAGTTCAATATCAGCAACCTTTATCGGATACACTTCGTGCTTCTCATCCAGCCCAAACACGTTAATAGACATATTGTTAAACTTCTCAAATTTAGGTATTTGAGAAAGTGGAGTAGGGTAGGAAACACAGCTGAAGTCGTACTTATCTTGAAGTTGTTTGTATTTGTTCACACGCTGTGCATCCTTCCCTATGAATTTGGCCAGTATAGAGTACATGAAACATTTCTCGTCGCTAAAGTTCTGGATGTTTATACATGCTTTCCTTGCTTCAACAGCTGACGGTAGTGGTATGTAGCTACTTCCTCGTAACGGGTTGTACTTGTTGATACGAAGTCGAACTCCTTCCACAGCAAGCAAAGCCCAGCTGCTACCCTTAAGCTGAGACTCCTCCATTTCAGTCACCAATTTCTTGAATTTCACTTCCATCGTTGAGTCCAGATCAGTTTCCAGGAAAACAGCTTGATTCCGTGTTTTAAATGTTTTGTCACAGGTTTCTCCAATACTGTTAACAAATCGACACTCAGCCAGCAGATTAATTTTAACACTCTTATGAATGCTAAGCTCTTTATGCACAGCATGGATTATACGTTGTTTTGCCTCTTGCAGATACATATTTAGGTCCTTAGCTGATTCGCATCGTATAAAATACGATTTCAATCGTCCTTCGAATGAAGTTTCGTATTCTTTCATATCGCAGTCCTCCACTGTTGACAGCAACTGATGTTTAGTTGGCTCCAATCTTCTTTTCTTCTGAGGGCTGCTTATTTCACATATATCTTCGTGTCGCTGTCCCTTATAACAATCTTTGAAGGTTACATTACAATGTTTACATTTGAAGAGCTTCTTGCAGCTCATCTCGTGTCTTCTCTTGTCATAACCTCGGAGGAACTTCTTCCCACATTTTCCGCATGCATATCCAGTAGCGCTTGGAATAATATCCTTATACGCTGAGTTATTCATCTTTATTCTTGATGTAATAACGTATTAATCACTGATCAATGAAATGTAGACCTCTTCACCTTGACACCACTTTAGAAAGCTGATTATTCTTGGAGAGAACACGATGTTAACACCTCAAGACTAATTAGCACAATGAAGTCCAATGCCCTAGATCACCATATTTATAGAGGGAGCACGAACCTTTTAGATCAATCATAAACTCGCTCCATAACCACCTGTATATGATCGCTCAACGTGTACTAACCCCCCAGGCATATAACCTCAAGTCTAGAGACAGGATGTTTATGACGTCACACCCAGAGACAGGATGTCTGGCAGCATCAAACACGTTTAAACTCGTCTCATAACTACCTGCTTATGCTGTCACACCAGCAAGAGAAGTATTCCCACACGCTCATTCAGACATATATTTCAAATTCAAGCCCACCACCACCATCACCACCTATTGTACCAAGGTTAATTCAAGCTGTATTATCACAATACTTAAAAGTAAAAGCTTAAAAGGAAACCTAGAAGATTTCCCCCCCTTATTTACTTAATTATTTCATGTTTTTATTCCCTTTTCAATTCTTCCTTTCCATCTTCTCACAGAAAGACCATTACATTTCACTACAATCATGAGAAAAGCAATTTTTCCAGAGTTACACAGATTCTAAGCTTCTAAATCGAACCCGGTAATACTTTTAATAAATGTATTTTAGCTCCCCAATATCAGCATCTACCATTTAATCTTTACTCGAACCTGATATGATCCATAAGCTTGAAGATATATGAAATCACCCTTCGGGATTCGATCTGAGTACTTTAAAGTAATATTTGTCACGATAACGACATTTAAGGACTAGATACTCTGTTTGCGTTTACCTCGACATGTTTATCTAAATTAAATTACGAGTTATTAAATTTTTGCAAGTAAATTTCATTGAATCGGTATTCGAACCCAGAACACCAGGAACAGGATAATTTATAATATTAGTCTGACATGTTAAACAAAGTTGTATGCAGTTACATCATCGATCTAAGTGATATATTCTAGTGTACAGAGGAAAATTAAGAAAGTCATTAAAAGATGGGGAATCGAACCAAGCACAACTGATTGACAATTATATACAGCATTAATCACCCATCATAGAAGCTATCAATCATGCTTTGTTACACTCCTCTACCTCACTTAGTTCCCGAGATAATGAAAATTTAAAAATTAAGGATCGAACCCAGGACGTCAGGTATCTAATTACACATTTACAAGATACTACCTAATATCATAAACGCAATAAAGTTTATTTGGCGTCTTTATCTTAATTGGTTTAGGAGTTATTAAATTTATAAGTAAATTCCATCGAATCAGTATTCGAACCCAGAACACCAAGAACAAAATAATTTATAATATGAGTTTGGTATGCTTAAAGGTGCTGTATGTAGTTACAGCATCAATGTAACTGATATTTTCTAGAGTATAGAGTAAAATTAAGGAAGTCATTAAAAAATCGGGATTCGAACTAGAGACAACTGATTAAACATTATATACAGTATTAATTACACATTATAACAGCTATCAAACATGCTTTGGTCCATTCATCTAGCTTTCTTAGTTTCCGAGATAATGAAGTTTTTAAAATTAAGGATCGAACCCAGGACACCAGGTACCAAAATATACATCCACAAGAAACTAGCTAATGACATTAATGTAATAAAGTTTATTTGGCGTCTTTATCTTAATTAGTCTCTGAGTTATTAGAAGATGAATTTGCATTCACTCCTAGGATTCGAACCCAGGCATCCCGGTCAACTTGGAACAAGGTCCTAATGACGCGATTAAACAGTAGAAATAGAATGGGCGGAGCTTGCCGGCATAGAGCAAAGAACTTTATCAGATGTCGGCATCTCTTTGCGCTGGAGTCGCCATTATATTTCTACTGTTTAATCGCTTATATCTCCTGAATGAAAAGAGATAGAACAATGGGATAAAAACTAATCAATTCTTTGGAATGCGCCGCGTCATTAGGACCTTGTTCCAAGTTGACCGGGATGCCTGGGTTCGAATCCTAGGAGTGAATGCAAATTCATCTTCTAATAACTCAGAGACTAATTAAGATAAAGACGCCAAATAAACTTTATTACATTAATGTCATTAGCTAGTTTCTTGTGGATGTATATTTTGGTACCTGGTGTCCTGGGTTCGATCCTTAATTTTAAAAACTTCATTATCTCGGAAACTAAGAAAGCTAGATGAATGGACCAAAGCATGTTTGATAGCTGTTATAATGTGTAATTAATACTGTATATAATGTTTAATCAGTTGTCTCTAGTTCGAATCCCGATTTTTTAATGACTTCCTTAATTTTACTCTATACTCTAGAAAATATCAGTTACATTGATGCTGTAACTACATACAGCACCTTTAAGCATACCAAACTCATATTATAAATTATTTTGTTCTTGGTGTTCTGGGTTCGAATACTGATTCGATGGAATTTACTTATAAATTTAATAACTCCTAAACCAATTAAGATAAAGACGCCAAATAAACTTTATTGCGTTTATGATATTAGGTAGTATCTTGTAAATGTGTAATTAGATACCTGACGTCCTGGGTTCGATCCTTAATTTTTAAATTTTCATTATCTCGGGAACTAAGTGAGGTAGAGGAGTGTAACAAAGCATGATTGATAGCTTCTATGATGGGTGATTAATGCTGTATATAATTGTCAATCAGTTGTGCTTGGTTCGATTCCCCATCTTTTAATGACTTTCTTAATTTTCCTCTGTACACTAGAATATATCACTTAGATCGATGAAGTAACTGCATGCAACTTTGTTTAACATGTCAGACTAATATTATAAATTATCCTGTTCCTGGTGTTCTGGGTTCGAATACCGATTCAATGAAATTTACTTGCAAAAATTTAATAACTCGTAATTTAATTTAGATAAACATGTCGAGGTAAACGCAAACAGAGTATCTAGTCCTTAAATGTAGTTATCGTGACAAATATTACTTTAAAGTACTCAGATCGAATCCCGAAGGGTGATTTCATATATCTTCAAGCTTATGGATCATATCAGGTTCGAGTAAAGATTAAATGGTAGATGCTGATATTGGGGAGCTAAAATACATTTATTAAAAGTATTACCGGGTTCGATTTAGAAGCTTAGAATCTGTGTAACTCTGGAAAAATTGCTTTTCTCATGATTGTAGTGAAATGTAATGGTCTTTCTGTGAGAAGATGGAAAGGAAGAATTGAAAAGGGAATAAAAACATGAAATAATTAAGTAAATAAGGGGGGGAAATCTTCTAGGTTTCCTTTTAAGCTTTTACTTTTAAGTATTGTGATAATACAGCTTGAATTAACCTTGGTACAATAGGTGGTGATGGTGGTGGTGGGCTTGAATTTGAAATATATGTCTGAATGAGCGTGTGGGAATACTTCTCTTGCTGGTGTGACAGCATAAGCAGGTAGTTATGAGACGAGTTTAAACGTGTTTGATGCTGCCAGACATCCTGTCTCTGGGTGTGACGTCATAAACATCCTGTCTCTAGACTTGAGGTTATATGCCTGGGGGGTTAGTACACGTTGAGCGATCATATACAGGTGGTTATGGAGCGAGTTTATGATTGATCTAAAAGGTTCGTGCTCCCTCTATAAATATGGTGATCTAGGGCATTGGACTTCATTGTGCTAATTAGTCTTGAGGTGTTAACATCGTGTTCTCTCCAAGAATAATCAGCTTTCTAAAGTGGTGTCAAGGTGAAGAGGTCTACATTTCATTGATCAGTGATTAATACGTTATTACATCAAGAATAAAGATGAATAACTCAGCGTATAAGGATATTATTCCAAGCGCTACTGGATATGCATGCGGAAAATGTGGGAAGAAGTTCCTCCGAGGTTATGACAAGAGAAGACACGAGATGAGCTGCAAGAAGCTCTTCAAATGTAAACATTGTAATGTAACCTTCAAAGATTGTTATAAGGGACAGCGACACGAAGATATATGTGAAATAAGCGCCCTCAGAAGAAAAGAAGATTGGAGCCAACTAAACATCAGTTGCTGTCAACAGTGGAGGACTGCGATATGAAAGAATACGAAACTTCATTCGAAGGACGATTGAAATCGTATTTTATACGATGCGAATCAGCTAAGGACCTAAATATGTATCTGCAAGAGGCAAAACAACGTATAATCCATGCTGTGCATAAAGAGCTTAGCATTCATAAGAGTGTTAAAATTAATCTGCTGGCTGAGTGTCGATTTGTTAACAGTATTGGAGAAACCTGTGACAAAACATTTAAAACACGGAATCAAGCTGTTTTCCTGGAAACTGATCTGGACTCAACGATGGAAGTGAAATTCAAGAAATTGGTGACTGAAATGGAGGAGTCTCAGCTTAAGGGTAGCAGCTGGGCTTTGCTTGCTGTGGAAGGAGTTCGACTTCGTATCAACAAGTACAACCCGTTACGAGGAAGTAGCTACATACCACTACCGTCAGCTGTTGAAGCAAGGAAAGCATGTATAAACATCCAGAACTTTAGCGACGAGAAATGTTTCATGTACTCTATACTGGCCAAATTCATAGGGAAGTATGCACAGCGTGTGAACAAATACAAACAACTTCAAGATAAGTACGACTTCAGCTGTGTTTCCTACCCTACTCCACTTTCTCAAATACCTAAATTTGAGAAGTTTAACAATATGTCTATTAACGTGTTTGGGCTGGATGAGAAGCACGAAGTGTATCCGATAAAGGTTGCTGATATTGAACTACCTGAACATCGCGACCTGCTACTATTGAATGATAGTAGTGGAAAACATCACTACGTATATATAAAGAATTTTGAGAAACTCGTTCGACGCCAGAAAACTAGCCATAATGGACGGGTTTATACTTGTAAGCGCTGCTTTACACATTTTGATGATCGATATGGACTAAGTGGACAGGAAAAACTGCAAGAACATGTAGCCGTCTGTATTCAACATGGTGTTGCGAGGGTAGTTATGCCTACCAAGGAGAAATCAATTGTTCAGTTTAAAAATGTTGAGAGGATGCTGAAAGTACCTTATGTCGTCTATGCTGATTTTGAGAGTATTCTCACTCCATGCCATACGTGTATACCCAATCCTGAAACTTCCTATACAACCCCTTATCAAGAGCACACACCAATGAGCTTCTGTGTTTACGTGAAGCCTACATCCAGTGTTGAACATCTCGAAACTGGTCTTCCTAAGCAGCCCTATGTGTATCGTGGTGCAGATGCTGCTCAGAAGTTTATGCTGTACCTGACATATCTTGCAAAAATGATTGATGGCATATACAAATCTACTAAGCCTCTGAAACTTACGGAACAACAGCAAAAGGATTTTGAGTCTTCTACGGCATGCTACTTGTGTGGAAAAGGCTTTACAGGAGAAAACTACAAAGTACGCGACCATGATCACATCAGCGGTGAATATCGTGGAAGTCTTCATAATGAATGTAATTTAGCCTGTAAAACACCTAAATATATACCAGTCTTCATGCATAACCTTAGCGGATATGACTCTCATTTCATTGTTAAGGAGCTGGGTTGTACAAGTGAACGTGTGGAGGTAATTCCTAACTCTGAAGAAAGCTATATCTCATTCACCAAGTATGTAGGAGATATAAAGCTTCGATTTGTGGATAGCTTCCGATTCCTCAGTACAAGCTTGGATAAGTTGGTAAAAAATCTAACCTCGTATCCTGAAACTCTAAAGTACTTTGGAGAAGACAAATTGAAGTTGATGACCCGTAAGGGTGTATTTCCCTATGATTTTGTTACGTCATGGGATGTCCTGAACGAGACCTGCTTGCCTCCTAAAGACTGCTTCTACAATAGATTAAACGAAGAAGAAATTACTGATACTGACTACGATCATGCTAGAAATGTATGGGAGCTGTTTAATGTGAGAAACCTGGGAGAGTACAGCGATCTCTACTTAACTTCGGATGTACTTCTCCTAGCTGATGTCTTTGAGACGTTCAGAGAGCAAACCCTTAAAACACACAAAGTTGATCCTGCCCATTATTTTACCTCTCCAGGTCTTACATGGGACGCCATGTTACTGTATACTGAAATTAAACTGGAGCTGTTACAAGATTATGATCAACTACTCATGGTGGAATCAGGTATAAGAGGAGGTTTATGCCAAGTTTCCCATCGGTATGCTGAGGCTAATAACACTTATATGGATAAGTTTGATCCGTCGAGACCAACCCAATTTATCACATACGAGGACGCTAATAACCAATATGGGTGGGCAATGTGTCACGCCCTTCCTTTTGGTGGATTTCAGTGGGTGTTGCCTGAAGAAATCAACTTAGAAACACTACAAGAAGATGATCCTCATGGGTACATATTAGAAGTCGACATCGAGTATCCTGCTGAACTTCACGATCTACACAACGATCTACCTTTCCTGCCAGAGTGTATGAAACCATTGGAATCATCTACAAAGAAACTGATACCTCATCTTGGACCTCGAAAGAAGTATGTAGTGCATTACATGGCTTTGAAGCAAGCTCTTAGTCATGGACTACGACTAACAAAAATCCATCGTGTGCTACAATTCCGACAGTCTCAGTGGTTGAAACCTTATGTGGAATTTAACAACAGGCTACGACAACAAGCTGCAAATGATTTCGAGAAGGATCTCTACAAGCTCTTTAACAACGCTATGTTTGGAAAAACTATGGAGAACCTGCGTAACCGTATGGATATACGACTGGTGACCAATGAAAAAACTCTAGAGAAGCTGATCGCCAAGCCTACGTTTATCGACAGGACGATATATGCTGATAATCTAGCTGCTGTACATATGGCCTCTCGTCAGATTGTATTCAACAAGCCTATATACATTGGTATGAGTGTGTTGGACATCTCCAAGACATTAATGTATAACTATCATTACGACGTTTTGTTGCCTTATTATGGAGCTGAAAACCTGAAGCTTATGTATATGGACACTGATTCGTTCATTCATCGTGTAACAACTGAAGATGTGTACCAGGACAAGCTACGTTTTCTTGAGCATCTCGATACATCTGATTACCCTGCCAACCATATATGTTACTCTTCTCAGAACAAGAAGGTATTGGGAAAATTTAAAGATGAGGCTAATAGCAAAATCATCCTACGCTTTGTTGGACTACGTCCTAAGATGTATGCTTTAGATATTCAAGGGTCAATGATAAAAAAGATTAAAGGTATAAAACGTAGCGCTATTAAGCAGTACATTTCGTTTGACAGCTATACAGACTGTCTTAAAACCTGTGAAATCATCAGAACACCTATGAGTCTGATCCTATCACAAAAGCATGCTCTTGCTACAGTGCAAGTGAATAAAATTGCATTGACTCCGTTTGATGATAAAAGAATTATTGCTGAGGATGGGATAACGACATATGCGTATGGACATTACGCCATTACAAACAGTGCTTAAAAGAATGTAAGTTAAAGATAAAGATTTTCTCGTGAGTCTACAATCTTAAAAAGAAGGTTATCTGTGTGCTGTATATGCAGATAGCTGACGCCTGATGAAGAAAGAAGAAGATGGAAGGGAAGGTGGTAACCCTGCCATTAGGAGCAATCCTAGTGCTAGTCTCAAGCCTAGATAAAAGGGGAGAGACATCTATAACGAACTGAAATAAAGGTATGTTGACGCAAAGCTTTTCAGTTTGTAAACCATATACAGTTTATCTCTCTCTGCATCGTACAATAACTGTTTAACATATAAAAATTTGTAAGATTTAGAAAAAAGTATATAAATTGTTGTAACGCTGGATGAGAAAAGTTTTATAATCGAATTACTCTCTATATTACCATGAGTACCTGTGATACCAGTTGAATTGCCTGTTAAAATGACTTAAATACCTGTGATACTACTCGAATCAAGTGAAATTACATTAACTAGCTCAGATACGAATTCCTACTCTAAATTAGTACGAGCACCTGTGATACTATCAGAATTATCTGTTAAAATGACTCAAATACCATTGATACAACCTGAATCAGCTGCATTTACCTTAAATAGCCGTGATACAAATCTCTGATAGAAATTATTACGAGCATCTGTGAAACTATGCTGATTATCCAAATACTTATGATATTACCTGAACTATCTGTAAAATACGAAACTAGGCTATAACCAACCCCTGGAACCTACCCTCCTGTAATGCTTGCTTAATTACTCTAAGCACCTATGTTACTTGAATTATCCTAAATACCTACGATACCCTCTGAATTACCTTGAAATATGAAACTATGCTATACCCAACCCTGGAATCTAGCCTCCTGTGATACTACCTGAATTAGCCTAAATACCTACGATACTAGCTGAATTAGCTGTGAAATCATGCATAGCTATGATGCAGTTAGCCTCTGGAATCTAGCCTCCTGTGATACTAGCTGAATTAGCTGTGAAATCATGCATAGCTATGATGCAGTTAGCCTCTGGAATCTAGCCTCCTGTGATACTAGCTGAATTAGCTTAAATGCTCACGATACTAGCTGAATTGGCTATGAAAATGATTTAAATACCTGTGATACTACCCGAATCATGTGAAATTACTTTAACTAGCTCTGATACGAATTCCTGCTCTAAATTAGCACGAGCACCTGTGATACTATCTGAATTACCTGTTAAGATGACTCAAATACCATTGATACAACCTGAATCATCTGCATTTACCTTAAATAGCTGTGATACAAATCTCTGATCGAAATTATCAATAATATCTGTGAAGCTCTGTCGATTACCTCAAATACTTACGATATTACCTGAACTATCTGTGAAATACGAAGCTAGGTTATAACCAACCCCTGGAACCTACCCTCCTGTAATGCTTGCTTAATTACTCTAAACACCTATGTTACTTGAATTATCCTAAATACCTACGATACCCTCTGAAATACGAAACTATGCTATACCCAACCCTGGAATCTAGCCTCCTGTGATACTTGCTTAATTACTCTAAACACCTATGTTACTTGAATTATCCTAAATACCTACGATACCCTCTGAAATACGAAACTATGCTATACCCAACCCTGGAATCTAGCCTCCTGTGATACTTGCTTAATTACTCTAAACACCTATGTTACTTGAATTATCCTAAATACCTACGATACCCTCTGAATTACCTGTGAAATATGAAACTATGCTATACCCAACCCTGGAATCTAGCCTCCTGTGATACTAGCTGAATTAGCCTAAATACCTACGATACTAGCTGAATTACCTGTGAAATACGACACTAAGCTATACCCAACCCTAGAATCTATCCTCTTGTGATACTAGCTGAATTAGCCTAAATACCTACGATACTAGCTGAATTATCTGTGAAATTATGCAGAGCCATGATGCAGTTAGCCTCTGGAATCTATTCTGTGTTACTAGATGAATTAGCCTAAATACATACGATACTAGCTGAATTACATGTGAAATCATACACTGCTATGATGCAGTCAACCTCTTGCAATACTAGCTGAATTACTTACCTGTTAGTGTTAGTGGGTTAGCTTTTCCCGTTGCAGGTCACCTTTTTACCTTTATGGCTCACCTTTTTCCCTTTGCTGGTCACATTTTTCCCTTTGCTGGTCGCCTTTTTCCCTTTGCTGGTCACGTTTTTCCCTTTGCTAGTCAACTTTTTCCCTTTGTGGACCTCCTTTTTCCCTGAGCAGTCACCTTTTTCCCCTGAACGAGTCACCTTTTCCCTGAATAGGTTACGTGATGGGTATGTCTAGAACATTGACATGAAACAGTTTTCCACTAAGTTCACGTCTAAAGTCGCTTTCAAGTCTAGCACCTCATATTCCCTAGCTCTCCTGTATATAAGTCCATATTCCTACTGCTACACTACCTGTCTAGCCTAACACCTCTCCTCCTGTTCCTATACCTCTCATATAAACCATACTCTACTCCTCTAGCTCTGTCTAGCCTAACGCCTCTCTCGTTTACCTATGACTCTCGCATAAACCATACTCTGCTCCTCGACCTCTGTCTAGTCTAACTCCTCTCCTCGTTTTCCTATACCTCTCATATAAACTATACTCTACTCCTCAACCTCTGACTAGCCTAGCACCCCTCTTCCTGTTCCTATACTTCTCATACATATAAACGCATACTCTAAACCTCTGTCTAGTCTAACACCACTCCCCGTATCCCCTACCTCTCAAAAGCTCATTCCCTCCTGCCCCCCTCTAGCTGAGTATCACTCCTTGGTTTCCTATCTAACCTAACTTTAACACCTGTCTATCCTAGCATAGGATCTCTCTCCGTTTTCTCGTCTCTCCTTATAAACACAAACTCAATTCTCCTAACCTAATACCTCTCCTCGTTTTCCTATACTTCTCATATAAACCATACTCTACTCCTCGACTTCTGTCTAGCCTAATACCTTTCCTCGTTTTCCTATATCTCTCATATAAACCATGCACTACGTTTCAAGCCCTGTCTAGCCTAACACATCTCCGCGTTTTCCTATACCGCTCATATAAACCATACATTACTCAGCCTCTGTCTAGCCTAGCACTTCTCCTCATATTCCTCTACCTCTCTCATATAAAGCGCACTCTCCCTCCTACCACTGTCTAGCCTAGCGTCAGTCCTCGTATTCCCTATCTCCCCCATATAAACGCATTTTCCTCCTTGAACCGTCGCATCTAGCCTCGTTTTCCCTATCCTTTCCCATATAAACGCAAAAAACTGCGCCAGCTCTCTCCTATATATCCTACTTCGGTAGGTCCTAGTTTCAAACCCCCGGGCCGACCAATTTGACCGAAGACTTTTTCGTGGTTTTCCTCGGTCGCTAGGCGAATACTAGATTGGATAACTTGATCTGCGAGTTTTTCTTTCATCCCTTACATTCCATTTTCTTCTTCACAGTCATACCAGACATTGGACTGATCATCCATCCTGGATATGCTATGATCCAGAGTTTATTTGCTCCTCGACATTGCCTTGTAAGTCATTGGGGGTGTAAGTCCTAAAAAGAGGAGGGTAATCCGTTGAAGAAGAAGAAGCGGAATAGGACAGCTGTAGACCTATATTCCAATCCGAAGCGCATTCTAGTTACTTGAACCTTTATATGCTATTTTGTGGTCAGAAGTGCTTAATTTAAGAAATGTCTAAGAATGGTAAATATGCTTCAGCCTGTGTATGTAGACTTCGGAAGGAGGTTTTAAAGCTTCTAACATATTAATTTTCTAAATGTGTGAGTCATTTTTAATTTAAGTGACAGAGAAAAACAAAACGAAATGTTACATCATGCAAAATATAATATTTACTAAAATCTTTAACTTATTACAGGCTCCTGAGGCACCCATTTGGCTGATTTCAAAGGGAAGGACGAAGGATGCCGAGAAGGCTCTGTGCTGGCTTAGAGGTTGGGTAGAGCCTAGCGCCGTGCGTGAGGAACTGGAAGAACTAACGCGGTACCACAAGGAAACCCAACTGCTGCTGACTGCGCCGAGACGCAAACCCGCTATCTCTACTATCAGCGGAAACATACAGGAAAATTGCATAGAAAACCCATCATATGTACCAGAAAAGGACGAAGAAACGGACAAACAGAACGGCTCACCGCCTCATACCGGTAAAGGGATCAATAGGGCTAACCTCTTTTCTGAATCTGTCCATTATGTTTAGCAAAAACCATCTTTAATTCCCTAGGGTACGGAATAATCAGCCAAGATTATTCTTTATCCTCCCCAGAGCCTGAAAGTATGAACGTGAGTGTGAATATGTGTGTGATCTAATGTATAAAAACCCCAAAGAAAAACCAGAAATCCAATGATGAATTAACACCATTGCCGAAAGGCAATATGTTTCAAAGGTATAAGGCCGCCGATATGACCATTGCAGCTAAAGGCTGGGTATAAATGGAAAAAACAAACAAACAATAACCTGATCCACTAAACCCTGTCCTCAAAATCGGTATCGTGAGCTCGCACACTGGAAGAGTGTGTAGTCTAGTATCGCAGACTGACAGCACTTGGCCTCACAATCCTTCCTCAAAAAACTAAAGACGAATGCGACAGTTCTTGTGTCCCCCCAGGCTACTACTATAGGGGGCTGGCCGCACAAGCCTATTGGATTAACTATTCTACACACTGTTCCATATAACTTTGTTCCGTATCTGTCACGTGCACTGCTGTCGTGGAATGGGTTGTTGTGCGATACAAACTAGTTCTTTATTTAATATGATCAATTATTATCTTCATATACTCGAAGAGAATTGTCAAACTTTCATTTGCATAACAGCGTGAGTCAAATATTTACGTAATAGAATTAATGCATATAGAATGTTTGTAAATTCTTATTAATAAATGGGTAGGAGGATCCTTCAGTTTAAATCTATCTCTCAGAATGACGAAAACGCATGCATCTATCATTACAAGGTGTTTTATCGCCTTTAGCATAACCTTGCATTGCACAGGGCTTGTTTGCCATACATCGCCATTCAAATTTGAACATTAGCCAATCAGAATACATGTCAGCGGGGCAAGGTTATAAGAAACAGGGTTTGAAAGAGTGTCTCCACAGAAGCTTATTTTTGTACTTCCGCTCTACACATTCTATGGACTCTATGGAATATTGTGACGCAGCTGCTATGGCCCAAGGTTATAGGGAGATCGACTCCGAGCGGTTGGAGTAAACAACGATAACTGCCTCTCGCCAGCGTAAACACCGGGCGCGCTATCGGCAGTTAACTAGAACTTTCTGGAAGCTTTTCCTCCCCTCTCCTCCAGAATGTGTGTCCAAATAGTTCTAGAATGTTCAAGTATCTTGTGGAAAGATTCTACTGCCTGTATAAGCGAGCGGTCAGAGTTGTTGGGAAAGTCAGTGAGCGAGCGAGTTAGTGAGTGCGTCTCTGGTGCGACATCAAGAGCGATTCTCCACGGTTGAGACGTGACCGTGAGAACTGAGAGAAGTGATAGTTGGAAAACTGGACAAAGCTACAGCGATATAGGTTTAATATGCAGATGCCTGTACGCATTCCAGAATCGTATCTCTAATATATGAGGCCTCAGAAGTTACAGATAATCTGGAATACCTGATTTTGCAGCTTAATATAAGCAGTATTTTCATCCCCAATGAGTATACATTTGTTTTTAGAGACCAAGAACTTAACATGTTTGCCACCAGCATTGCCCAAAATGGAAGAAATTACCCTGTATTTCTGGAAAGGAAGGACGTGATTGCTGTGAGGTTGCCGGGCTCAAAATTAGCATAGATGCTTAATGGAAAGAATTTGATATAACGTTAAGATACCAAAAGACTTACTCTAGGTTTTAGAATTCCTACTAGACAGTGATGGAAGCAGAAGAGATACATGCTGTTTCATAAGTAACGAACACAGTATCAATAAAAAAACGTAAAGGCAAAGGTACTTCCAAATGCACGGACCCCTGAAACCGACGCAGAGTACCGCACGCAGGTCATCCGGCTCCCTGAGTTTCTACCGTAACTCTTGTAGGGATGAATGGATGAGGGGAGGGACCCGAAGAGGGACCAGATCCGGATGACGATGAGCACAAGCATGGCCAATGTCCCTAATGCATATTGAACGCATTGGACACGCACAAGCTCCTAACCTCTGGGAATCCCCCGAAGGAGCGCCGGTCTGAGAGCGCCCGGAGGCAGGTCCTAACCGAGATGTCCTGGAACGACGTCACGAAGAAACCTCTACAGAGCGCACAGCCACCGCCCAGCAATAACTCGCCGAACACCATCGCCTGGTCCCACAACCCTAAAGCAGATGACAAGGCAGATGATGCGTACAGGAAATGAGGGGCAGCATTCGCTTGCCAACCCGGGGAAACCACGAAAACCCAATGGGTCAGAGTGGGCGATTCGCTGGGGATCAAACAAAGAACCTCCTGAAAGCGAATCACATACGTTACCGCGGCGCCACTCACCCGGTCAATATCAATAAAAGTAACTCATTTAAAAATACTCGAACACGTTATATTTAATATTTTGAGAGAAATGCTTTACATAAATATCAGGGATTATTCTACAGGATATAACGACATCAATAATGTTTAAATGCTGATGTATTCTTTTCTATTTTTACTTTCTCTACTAGGTATAGTAAATAGGGGACGTATTGCATTCCCCCCAAAAATTCGATATCGAGATTTCACCGAAAATAAATGTTTTGAGGCGCCCTAAATCCCAAAAAGAAGCATTTTTAGAAAAAGTTCCGTGTGTCTGTGCGCAGCGTAACTCAAAAACGAAAAGTCGGATAAATACCAACGCGACACTAAGATGTTTAAGAAAATCCCTCCAACACAGACTAATTAAAATATCATATGTTTAAAGTATTTTCATGACAAATCCCCAAAAGTCCTCTTCGTTGGAATGGCTTTTGCATAACTGGTAAACCGTAAGAGATAAAGTTTTTGAACACAAAAAATGTAGATCTCGTTAAAACACACAATTTATGTCATATATATTTTTTTGTTGGGTGAACTATTTTCGAAATATTCCTTGCTATTTGTTTGGATTTTCCAGTACTTATTCTTTTCTCAAATGGGAATTCGTTATTCGTTTTTTTTTTGTGTCCTGGACATACAAAGAGAATGGAATGCTCCACATAGCAACCAAAAGATTTGACTATCACTTAAAGCCTACTACATTCCCCTTGCACCTGCAAGAAAATTAGCAATAAGATGGTTTCTGCAAAGGTTCATCGGATCATCTGCATTAAGAGATGGAGAATAAGCGTTTGTAAAAATAGTTTGCACTAGAGTAGAGAAGGTCATGTGAGTTTAAGATATCTGATGTTTTTATGAAAATAAGTCATTTTCTTTCAATTTCGTTTGTTCCACACCAAAGGATTGGTTGCTATGGGTGTAATTAAATTCTTGACTTGTCTATCAGATTTTATGTAAATAAAACTGTTTTATTTGTGATATCGGTCTAGAATTGTTTTTGACAAAAACTGAAAGGACTGAAATTATAAATTGGGTCGGACGTCCACTTGTGTGAGACGTTTTTAGGGGTCACAAAAATCTTACTCACAAGAAATGATCAACATGTGTTTTGATAAATACAGCAGCAATAATATCATAGAACCGAATTATAATGCTAGGATTAAGGCATAACTTAGTTTATGATGTGATTTTTACTATTCCAGCAACTGAGGGAGCGCCAGAAAGCGAGGAAGGAGGAGTCCATTGCTGTGGAAGAAGAGTTGAGATGTTGGATCGGATGAGGGATCTCCTGCGACCTCCAACATTGAGACCTCTCTTCTTGGTCATACCATACTTCTTCTTTGTCCACTGGTCAGGAATGACTTCCATTAGGCCCTTTATGGTCCATGTCTTCGAGAAATACCACATGCCTATTGATGCAGAGATGTCTACGGTATGCCATTTAAATATGTTACTAACTAAAGTGCTTGTGAACGGTTGATCTTAACAGTTCATGGTATTAAGTGTGCAAAAACAGTCGCATTTAAACGTTGAGACTGGAATGGATTTGATGAAAGCAACAGGGATGAAAGTTAATTTTAAAACTGAAGCACATATGCTGCTCCTAGCTAAAATAGTAAATAGTACTGTATCTTAAGTTATTGAAAGGTAGGAGATTATACAGTAGTGTAGCAAAATCTCTGCTGATTTTTCTAAACATATTGCATCAATCTGTCAATGAAACCTATTAATTGTAGGAATTTCTGAGAAGAATTCATACTGTACAGAACAAATTACTTCTTTGAAGACATTGTCCAGTTTTTCAACTGTCACTTCTCTAAGTTCTCAATGTCACTTCACTGTTTTTATCTAGTTCAACTTTCACTGAGACTTCACTTAGTTCACACTGTCACTTCACTAATGTGAACTAGTTCAATTCCCAATTAGCTTCCTTCGTGACGTAGCCTCTTCTTCTGGGCGTTTCACTTGCTTCTGAATCCAACACAGGACTTCTACAATCTCTCGCTCCGCAGGAGCACTCGCTGCACGTCACAGCAGTCGTCATAACCTCGCTCGGAGAACCGTACTTGCTATCGCAGCAGAAAGGCGTTCACCAACTCGCTTACTCACTCACTGACCGACTCAACTGACTGACTCTCGCTTATACAGACAGTGGAATCTTCCAAAGAACATTCTAAAACTATCTCCACACATGTTCTGGAGTAGAGGCAAGAAACTTCCAGAAGATTCTGGTTATCTGATGTTATGCGGGCGAGAACGCATTTATCTTTGTTTATCTCCGACTGCCTGGCGCTTATTTCCCGATAACCTTGCGCCATAGCCGCTGCGTCACAATGATCTTGGAATCCTATGTAAATGAGGTTGAGCTTAAAGACGTGTGAGAAAATTTCTCTGAGTCAACCACAAGGCTGTTTACCTCCCGTTTTCATTGTGAGAATATAGCAAGTTTTCATCTTCAAATTTTAAGTCTACCAATGACTGACGACAATTTTTAAATGCTTGCGGTAGATACACTTTTTATAGCCACTACACTCCCGTAATATTACTTCAGGGAGACAGATCCATCGGCTAATACCATCTGTTCTTCAGAGCTTTTAATACATTTCTGAATTCCTAAATATTATTGTTCGAAGATTTACCTGTATGCAGCAGTTAGTGTAATTTTTTGCGGGTTTCTTGACGCAAGGTAGTTTTGTTTTATCGACTTTTGTTCACGTTGGATTTTGGATTAGAAAGGCAGGAGAATTTCAGCACTGTGGCCAAGGTTAGGTCTATGGCGTTTACTATGTCTCCTGGAGGAAGGAATGAGGCAAGAGAGTATGAAGGATGGCGGAGGGGTCTCTACGTTTCCAGTGGTGGTAGAAATTATATAACCTACCGCAGTGTTCGCCTGCCAACCTGCCAAAACCAAGGTCAGTGTGGCCGGTCCAACGGAATCGAACCGGGACCTCCAGAATGCGGGCCTCAGATGCTACCGCCTGAGCCATCTGCTCGGTGCCTTTTATTTCCTTAAAAGAATTTTAATTTTAAGTTTAACGCCACTTATATATTTATTTACATACGTTTAGATTGAAGAACAAAGTTGGAATAGTTATTTACGTAACTTTATAGGGAAGTGAGTTTTCTTCAGGACGAATAAGATGTTTACGGCCCAAACGAAGCTGAGGTCGGAATATCGAAATGAGTCCTCCAGTTACGTTGCAGCTGTTTTATTGTTGTAGTTGTTGCACCACGTATGGTATACCAACTGGAAGCTGTTTTAGACTACACACGTAATGGATGCCAATTTTGCGGGAGATTGTTTCTAGAAGTGTTCGCCCCACGTACGATACAAACTTTCCGGTGGCCCTCGCCCCACGTTCACTTTTCCGGTGACCTTCGCTCCCACGTTTTAAAAATAAACTTTTTATTTTAATGTTTATTTAAATATTATATATTTATGTATACTTCGGCTGCGTCATTAGTAATTTGTAAAGCACATATCTCTTAGCAGGGCTGGTACGGCTAAAGAACAAGGCTTACACAAATTATAATTGTATTGTGCTTTGTTTACACGATTATATAACACTTCACTGATGTATCCTACTATAGAGCTGTGAGATTATTATTATTATTTGCACTTTTAACAGGTAAACTTTATATTATTCTCACCGCAAAGAATTTTTTTATGTCTCACACTGAACCTATACCGATCTGCTTGGTTACGCTTCCTTATAGCGTCTCCCGCCTGAATCTGTACATTTTCTCTATTTCAAGTCTCTGATTGGCTAAGCCTACTCGAATAGAATACTTTTATTTAACTTAAGCTTTTGCTAGGTTTTGGTTGGATATTTATAAATTGTTTTAAATATTACATTATTATTGTTCCAATAATTATTAGTAGCGTTAATTAAACTTTCTAATTTATTGTTGTCTCAAGGTTACCTCATTGTTAGCAACTTTCGGCTTTTACTTTGTAATTCTGTTTGCTACGGAAAGCAGTTTGCTTCTATTCTCACAGCTCCTACATTGTTAAACTACGTAATACATTCACATAACATTATTATACATGTACATAATAATATAAACATAAATACAAGAACTTTGATATAATTTTATATATTATTATACACATATTGTTAAAGACGGACTCTTAAAATATTTGACTATCGCTTAAAGCCTACCCATTCCCTTGCATCTACAATAAAATTAGCAATAAGATTGACATCTCGATATCCCAATTAACATGAAGCATATGGAGAATAAGCGTTTGTAAAAATAGTTTATACAAGAGTAGAGAAAGTCATGTGAGTGTAACACATCAGATTTTTTCAATTTCTGTTAATCTTATCTGTAAGCTTCGGTGTTATAATTTATGCTGTTGTATGACACCAATGCTATTTACACATTAATATTTTCCAATATTTTATTCTTCTCACTATTAATACAACTAAATTGATAAACTAGAACCCTTCATGTCCAAACACATGAACTTTTTAAGAAAGACAGAAGCTTAGAAATAAACTTCTGGAACACCTCGAAGATATTTCAGCAGTATTATCCTGAACAAAGAGTCCCCGAAAAATCTGACGTGTTACATTCACATGACTTTCTCTATCATTTATTAGCGGTATAGAAATTATTCTTACGAAAGCATATTTCTCTGTCTACTTCATTTTAATCCAAATAAACCCATGCAGAAATAGCTACATTACACATTTCGTTATAGATACAAAGGGAACAGTGATAGTCAAATGTTTAAGAACTGATGCTATACGCTGGTCTTAAAATTTCATACTGTTTCCATGCAATCACGAAAAACAACTGAATGTCGGCAGAACTTCAAAAGAATGACAAAAGTAATGAACAATGCTTTAATAACGGATATCTCAGAGCTGACTTATGTCATAAAAAACTATTTGAAATAAATTCTGTGTTTTAAAGAGCTCTACGGTTTTTTATGTAGTACGTTTTCGTGTATCGCGTAACTTTACCATTTATGCAAGACTGTATAAATTTTCTTCCGAATGAAGAGAACTTCAGAAGCTATTCCCAGAAAATTCAAGATATACATTTTATTTGTCATGTAAATATCTTTAATGATATTTTAATTAGAATCGGTAGAGACATCAAAATAAAACAAAATAAAAAAATCTGATGTGTTACACTCACATGACTTTCTCTACTCTCGTATAATCTATTTTTACAAACACCTATTCTCCATATGCTTCATGTTAATCGAGATATCGAGATGTCAATCTTATTGGTAATTTTCTTGTAGATGCAAGGGGAATATGGTAGCTTTTAAGCGATAGTCAAATATTTTAACGCTGGTTGCTATGTGGTGCATTCCATTCTCTTTGCATGTCCAGGACATAAAAAAAATGAATAACGAATTTGAGAAAAAGTATAAGTATTGGAAAATTTAAGGAAATAACAAGCAATATCTCCAAAACGGTTCACTCAACAAAAGAAATGTATATGACATAAGTTGTGTATTTTAACGCGATCTACACTTTTTGTGTAGTAACATTTTGTGTATCTCTTATGGTTTACCAGTTATGCAAAAGTTGTTCACAATAAAGAATACTTTTGGAGACATTCCCAGAAAATTCTAGATATACATTTCATTTCCCATGACATTATCTTAAACATATGATATTTTCATCAAAATCGTTAGAGCCATTTTTGAGAAAATTAAAATTTTCGAAAAATCTTCCATGTAAAGGGTAGTTTGGGGTGGGGGGATTTTCTTGAAAACCTTCGTGTCGCATCTCTGGAAGATACTGAACCTAAATACCAAGTTTGGTGCTTATCCGACTGTTCGTTTTTGAGTTATGCTGTTCACACACACACAGACACACACACAGACACACACACAGACACACACACACAGACACACAGACACACACACGGACATGTTTCCAAAAATGCTTTTTTTGGATTCAGGAGGTCTCAAAACATGTATTTCCGGTGAAATCTCGGTATCGAATTTTTGGGTGGAATGCAATACTTCCCCTACTTACTATACGTAGTAGAGAAAGTAAAAAGTTCCATGTAAAGGGTATTTTGGGGTGGGGGTATTCTTTGAAAATTTTCGTGTCGCAAAGCCAAACAATAACCTACAGATATCCCAAAAGGAGTTTACTATAATTGCATAGTATTATTTAATTCACTTCAATCATATATAAAGGAACTGAAAACTAATAAAAACAAATTCAAATTAGCATTAAAAAATACCTTATCACTCACACCTTCTTTACATAAGAGGATTTCGTTCATTCAAAAAATAACTGTACTACTAATTTTACTCCAAAATTAATAGTTTTGTAAATACTAAATATAAATATTTTTATTTACTATTATAAATACTTTAAATGTAAATAACATTGATTTGTGTTTTTAGCTCTGACGTACTCTACATAAGAGTTACAATTTATTTTCACAAATGTGCATAATGTATGTACGAGGTTGGATCGAAAAGTAACGCACAATAATTTTTTTTTTGCCTTGGTATTGCAACTGGAATGTTGCAATTTCACACAGATAAGGTTTGAAGTTTTCACTACGGAAGGTATCTTTTGTTTCATATACAGCTCTAGCGAGAGAAGAGTGAACTACGCAACAAAGATGGCGCGCGTGTTACTGACGTCCACGTGTGAAGAGCAGAGAGTGTGGTTCGATATTTGTGGGCCAAAGCGCGGAAACCGAGTGATATTCATTCATAGGAAAATGCGTGGCGTGTATGGGGATGATTGTATGGATCGTAGCAATGTCTCCAGGTAATGTGCATTCTTCCTAGAGGGCCGCGTGAACCTTAATGATTCGCACGCTCCGGGAGGTCGGTAACAGCTGCTACCCCGCAGAATGTCAAGGTGATTGAGGCGGCAGTTTTGAACGATCGGCGTGTGCAACTGCAAACCTTATCGCAACAGTTCAACATTTCTTATGGTGCAGTGCACGATATTGTTCATGACGCGTTGAAATTTCGTAAAGTTAGTGCTCGCTGCGTGACTAAGAACTTGACAGACAACCACAAGGGCCAGCGAATGATGACGAGCTTGGATCAGCTAACGCGGTACACCGCAGAAGGGCATGACTTTCTGGAAGGAATCGTCACTGGCGATGAGTCGTGGGCGTACCACTACACGCCCGAAACCAAGCAGGCAAGTATGGAGTGGAAACATGCTGGTTCCCCAGTGTGACTCAATCTGCTAGGAAAGTGCTAGTGGCGGTGTTCTGGGATATGCATGGTGTTGTATTGTGGACTTTGCTGAACACGGGACCACTGTGAATGCTGCAGCCTACATGAAAACTTTGGTGAAGTTGCGTCGTGCCCTTCGTGACAAACGCTAGAAGATGAATGCTGAGGATGTAAAAATTCTTCATGACAATGCTCGCCCCATGTTGCTGCTGCTGTTCGTCATAAAATCACCAAATTTGGTTGGAAGGTGCTCCAGCATCCACCATACAGTCCAGAACTTGCACCGTCGGACTTTCATCTGTTTGGTCGCATGAAGAAATTCCTGGCCGGCCAACACCTTACTACAAATGCGGAAGTTAAATCAGCAGTCCATAGATGGCTATACTCCAAGGAAACGGACTTCTACGAACAGGGCATATTGAAACTGGTATCACGATGCGAGAAATGTGTTGAGAAACTTGGTGACTATGTCGAAAAGTAGGTAAAATATGTAAGTTCATTTGTGATTTTTGTTGTTGTTTAACTATTAAACTTTGTTGTAAAAAATTATTGTGCGTTACTTTTCGATCCGCCCTCGTAGTTTTGACGTAATCTAGTACATCCTTGATTAGACTAGCTCTCTTAAGCTGGTCTAGCTCACTATAAGATCTACAGGTTGATATGTTATGATATGTATCTTGGCACTGAATAAACCAAGTTTGATATCTATCCTACATTTCATTTTTATGTTATGCTGTTCACACACATACAGGGATATTTTTTTAAAAAATGCTTCTTTTGGATTCAAGGTGCCTCAAAACATGTATTGCCGGTGAAATCTCGGTATAGAATGTTTAGGTGCGTGGTAGAGAAAGTAAAAATATCTTAAGTCATGGATTTTTCAAACTTCACAGATGTGTTACCTTAAGAGGTGAAAATAAGTTAAATGTGGTGGGTTTTGCTGCAGAAACTCACGTTTTGATTTTACTGTACTACATAGTAGATGAATGTTTGCAGGTGGTTTCTGGAAGTGCGGGTATCGTAGGCACCGTGCTGATGATGTTCACTGTACATCGTCTTGGCAAACGTTGCTTGTCTCTGTACTGCACAGCAGGGAGCGCCGCAGCTGCTCTCATGTTGGGTGTTTACGCTTATGTTGAACTGGGCACCGACAAGGTACCGCAGGCAACTTGGGTACCTCTTGCTCTCTTCGTCATCCTCTATTTCTGCAACAGCATACAGGGACAGATGCCATGGATGTTGCTATCCGAGATATTCCCTTTCAGGTAACAATTATTAAACTTGTGATGGAGATCAATAGATAATCTGGCATGTAATATCAGGTCTTTTCTCTACTTACAAGCTTTTCATTTATTTATTTATTTATTTATGCTAAGCAAATTACATTGCAATATGATATGACTAGGGTCCGGATTTTCAGGTGGGATAAACCTTCATTTTAGGTTTCTTATATTTAAAATAGTTTTTTTTAATGTTTTGCTTCGTGGATCAATACAAGTATAAATAATTTTGCTTTTCTGGTACTAAGTTGTAAGATTTACTTTTTTACATTGCAGTACATGCATTCTCAATTTTTTTGGCGTAAACGACTTCCTGTTATCAGTAACACGTTCCTGTAAGAAGAAAACCTTCTTTCAACGGAACATGACGTCATTGGAGCGTAGAACACAGATTCCAGTACAGCAGGTTCTAGGGGTAGTTCTCCTGTGTACTTTCTCCCTGCAATACTAAATTTATGATTTTCATATCTTCAAAAGGAGCATTTCGTTGAAGATCCTTCTGCAACTTCAAAGAACATGCAACTCCCACTGCTCCAGGTATTTAATTTACTGGAAACATTGCCAATGATATCTAGAGCATCTTTCAGTGGCAAAGTTATACTTTCCAACCGGAGAGTAGCTTCTGGTATAAAACAAAAATGTGTTTTAATGTATGCAAGGGAAGCGGCAAGAGTGGGGCACTCGAGTGATTTCTTAGCCTTGGCAATGCAGGAAGCTTCTGTTTCATTCAATTCATGCCGGCCCTCGTAGCCGTGGTCGCTGGAGCATGCAGCTTGCACAGTAATTATAAACTGTGTAAACAAGGGAGTTTGAAGAAAGAAAAAAATCTGATGTGTTACACTCACATGACTTTCTCTACTCTTATACAACAAATTTTTACAAACGCTTATTCTTCATATGCTTCATGTTAATCCAGATATCGAGATGCCAATCTTATTGGTAATTTTCTTGTAGACGCAAGGGGAATATGGTAGGCTTTAAGCGATAGTCAAATGTTTTAACGCTGGTTGCTATGTGGCGCATTCCATTCTCTTTGCAAGTCCAGAACATAAAAAAATGAATAACGAATTTGAGAAATAGTATAAGTATTGGAAAATTTAAGGGAATAACAAGCAATATGTCGAAAACGGTTCACTCAACAAAAGAAATGTATATGACATAAATATTTTAACGCGATCTACATTTTTTGTGTAGTAAAATTTTGTCTATCTCTTATGGTTTATCAGTTATGCAAAAGTCGTTCACAATGAAGAATACTTTTGGGGACATTCCCAGAAAATTCGAGATATACATTTTATTTCTCATGAAAATATCTTAAACATTCATTATCTGTTTACCCTCCTCTTATGTAGGACTTACACCTCCCAGGACTTACAGGCGGGTGCCTGGGGTCAGAGGCCCGTCGAGGAGCAGACACTTATGGATCAGACAGAACAGCCAGGATGGGTGATCAGCCCGATGCCTGGTATGGGATGAAGGAAGTAGATGAAACGAAATGTGGGTGAAATGGATGAAAGAAAGGTGATGATGGAGCAGTTGGTGGAATGAATGGCGGGGGAAACCGGAGAACCCCGAGAAAACCCGCCCAGACGCCGCTTCGTCCACCACAAATCCCACATGCAGCTCCCTGGGATTGAACCCTGGCCGCCTCGGTGGGAGGCGAGCGGTCTAACCACTCGACCACGGCGCCGCCTTATCTTAAACATATGATGTTTTAATCAAAATCGTTAGAGCCATTTTTGAGAAAATTCAAATTTTTGAAAAATACTCCATGTAAAGGGTAGTCTGGGGTGGGGGTAATTTCTTGAAAACCTTCGTGTCGCATCTCTGGAAGATACTGAACCTAAATACCAAGTTTGGTGTTTATCCGACTGTTCGTTTGAGTTATACTGTTCACAGACACACAGACAGACACACACACACGGACATGTTTCCAGAAATGCTTTTTTTGGATTCAGGGGGTCTCAAAATATGTATTTCCGGTGAAATCTCGGTATCGAATTTTTGGGTGGAATACAATACTTCCCCTACTTCTATACGTAGTAGAGAAAGTAAAAAAGACACTCGATAGTCTGCTGATATTTGCAGGCCCAGGTAGCCGTGGTCGTGGAGTGTTTAGCTTCGGCGCTCCGCCAAGCTGAGGGTTGCGGGTTCTAGTCTGGGCATGGGTGTTTGTGTGTAATTGTGGTAATAAGCGATAGTGAAAAACAGTAAAAGCACAGTTCAAAGGAAAGAAAAAAAATAATTGACGGCATTTTTAACGTCTTTTAAGTGCTCGGCATAGTACATAACAGCAGACAGCCAGGTACCCTCCTCCTGACCTTCTATCAGCTGCATCCAGGTGTCACCACGTCACATGTGCTGCGTTTAACTGTAGTAACTTGAACTATCTACTGGCTATAAGTGGTGGAAATAATTTTACAGTGAGTTTCAATCCGAAAATAACGTTCTTCATTTCGAAGAAGGAAAACAGCTATTTAGGTTACTTTAGGTGTCAACCCCTCTTTTAGGTTTTTATGGGTGCAATGATATTCGCATATTCTGCTCCAGGAAGTGTAAAACGAGTATATATCTTGAAATGTGTTAATTAAATAGCGATGAAAATTGTAGTTTAAAACCTAAAAATCCGGGCCCTAGATATGACATTTAGCCCAGGCTCCTTGCCTGTCATATTCTATTTACATTCTGAAAACATACATTTTTAAGATCTATTCTCTACTGTAGGTAATTACTGGTGTTCGCTGTTTTCATCGTCCAGTTCCACTTGCTTTTCACTTTGTCACAAGTTGGATCTAGGTTCCATGGCGTATGGCGGTGCCGGATAGATGGCGCGGATGCTTACTCAAAAGAATGAGTACTCCCCGTGGGCACTAGGGGGCTGCTTAGTCGACGGGTCGTTCGTCGTCCTCCCTAGGCACCTCCAGCAATGGGACGGGATTTCGAACCTGGAACTATTAGGTACTTCCGCACGTCTCTTTGGTCTGTAGCCTCCTTCACTTCATCCCTTCCTCCTGGGAGGTGGTAGCCACAGTAGGTCTACAATGTAGGCCACATTGCGCGAGGTGATCCCTTCCGTAGTATAACCTATGCCAATACCCATACATGCTGAACTTTTACGAGATTGAGATTTACTTCAGTGTACAAGAGTGATTCTTCCTTTCTTTCACATGATTTCATTACAAATAAAAAAAATCTGATGAGCTACATTCATATGACTTTCTTAATCTCTAGCGTTTATTAGTGGATATACAAATTAATCTTACTAAAGCTTATGTTTGTATCTACTACATTTTAATCCAAATATTACACATTTCGTTATAGGTACAAACAGAACAGCGAAAGTCAAATGTTTAAGAACTGGACGCTATATGCTGGCCTTAAAATTCCATACTGTTTCAATTGAATCGCGAGAAACAGCTGAATATTTACAGGACTGTAAGAGAATGATCAAGTAATGAACAATTCGAACCATAATAACGGATATCTCAGAAATAGCTTACGGCACAAAAAAAATATGTGAAATAAATTATTGTTTTAAAGAAATATATATTTCTTGTGTAGTACGTTTTTGTCTATGGCTTAACGTTTACCAGTTATACAAGATTACACGTAATTACTTCCGAATGAAGAGGACTTCAAAGGCTATTTCCAGAAAATTAAAGATATACATTTTATTTGTCACACAAATATCTTTAATGTATGGTATTTTAATCAAAATCGTTACAGCCATTTTTAGAACATAAAAGTTTTCAAAAAATTCTTCATGTAAAAGGTTCTTGAAAATCTTCATGTCGCATCCTTGGAAGGTACTGAACTTATATACAGGGTTATTCGAAAAGAAGGATCAGACTTTAAATATTTATTTCTAATGAACGACAATAGAGGCGACATATGCGATACATCACATAGAGAAAAGTTCAAAATTTTATTTTATGTGTTCAAAATGAGCACCATTTGTTATGCGAAGACAACCAGTGTTTTTCCGTTTGGATACGCAACCACCTTATACGAATTTATTGTATTAATTGTAAACTTTTTATAAGAGGCGGGTCGATGTGGAATTTACAACGAAATGCACGCCGTGATGGAACAATGGATTCACTCTTTGCATACTGCAGCACACAAAACGACTTAATCTGTGGCGTCGCCATTTTCTCGTAAACAAACCCAGCGCCCTTGTAGGCACTGAATAGAACTAATAGGTGGGTTTAAAAATTTTAACTTTCCTCTATTCAATGATGTGTCGTATGTGTCACTACCTATTGTTGTTCATTAAAATTGAATATTTAAAAGCTGTTCCTTCTTTTTGAATAACTCTGTACTAAGTTTGGTAATTATCGGACCTTATGCTGTTCACAGGCACACAGACACACTCGGGCATGTTTCAAAAAATGCTTTATTTGTATTCAGGGGCCCAGAACATGTGAAATCTTGGTATCGAATTTTTGGGTAGAGTGCAACACCTTCTCTACGTAATATGTACGTGGTAGAGAAAGTACGAGTAATAAATTTGTGAGTTGAGTGTTGTTTCTGCATCTTGTAATTTACCAAGTTCGTATTTGCTTATTTATCATGATTACCAGGCTAGGAATTTCTAAGCATTAAAGCCAGGACGAAAGAAAATAAAGATTAACTGTTACGGACTTCAGGCAGAGACGTCGCAGGCAACAAGTCATACCCCATCCCTGGCACAGTCAAGTCTTTTGCAGACAGCATCCACTAGTCATGTTTACTGTTACTGATCCTTGGCCGCTGTTGTTTACGTTCTTTGTGTTGTCATATAGTTTGAGTATCGTTAACTTGAAACTAACTGCTTGAGAATTCCTATGCCTGGTGGTTACCATAAAGTAGTTATAGAACAATAACACTTACTAAGGGATACCTTTGAATCGACAAAGTCGTGTCATAGATCAGGTTTTTAAAACCAATTCCTACATGTATATACTGCCTGAGGAAAAACAATGTGTAGAAAATTGTAAAGTAGAAAGGCAATACCAACACAAGTATTTTGAGGATAACAACAAAGAATAGCAGAAAGATTTTTAATGCGATGCATGCGTCAATATTAGATACGTTATGTTAGAGTCTCCGATTGTGAAACCTGTTTGTGGTGTGTAAATTAATCATTACTCATCACTATTACTAGGTGTGTCTGACGTGAAACCTATTGGATGGTAAGGTAACACCGAACGCTGGTCTTGTTCAGCACAGGGTACAATACATGCATATAGGGGTCAGTTTCTAATTGTGGTGTACCGGTACTCATAGTTGAGACAATAGGTACACACTTGTCTTGTGAGTTACATTTCATCTTGCCTGGCAGATGAAGATGTTTCATAAAGTCAGCGCTCTTGTCACGAGGCGTGCTTTTAAAGTACCGATAATTTCTTTAAAAAATAACAGAATATTATTTTCCAAATACTTTATTATCATTCATTACCTTACACTACTTCTCCACATAGTCACCGCCGTTATTCAGGCACTTGTCGTAACAGGAAACCAGTTTCTGTATGCCTTCGTCAAAGAATGATGCCGCATGTGGTGAAAGCCAAGTCTGCACTTCTTGTGTCACGTCGTCATTGGAATGTTTTCCACAAGGAATTTCATTAAATAAAGAAACAGATGAAAACCGCTTGGTGTCAAATCCGGACTGTAGGGAGGGTGATCGAATTGTTCCCTAACATATGATGCGATCAGATCTTGAGTTTGTTTGGCTACGTATGGCCGGGCATTGTCACTCATTCTTTCCCCATAATCCTCATACAATTGGCGATAAATGTTTGCTGGCGTAACATTTTACACATTAAAAAAAATCACTGATCTGGCTTCACGGTCGGCGAGTCGTTCAATTGTTTTGGAAATTTCGAAAAGCTCTAGCAACAGGAAATCACAAAGTGACGATCTCTCACAGCCGCGTCAGGCTTCCTAATAACTAAAGGAAGTGACTGCGTATGCTCAAAATCGCGACTGCAGCGCTACAGCGGCAAAGTATTAAAACGGTACTTGCTTTAAAAACATGCCTCGTACTATTGTTCCTATCCTCAAAATGCTTAGTTTTGTATTGCCTTTCTATTATACAATTACTGTCTCGTGGTTATCCGAGCTAATTGGGACCCAGAACACTTCGGATACGGAAAACCTCGGATAACATGGAGATATTACTTTAATGGGTCGAAAATGACGAAAAATGACTTAAACCGATATAGTAATTGTATATTACATGATTCCTTAAAATATATATTGAATATTCTACTTTAATTCAAAGATAAACAGATTATAGTATTAAATGAGAAGATTACGTTTTGGAAAGCCTTTTACAGTTTTATGGGCTAACCTCTTGGACGCACTGATAAACATGTATGTTTATTTTCTAACCCCGAAGCCTTGGTTAATCGCGAATATACTAATATATTCTTTTTTCCTTTTTTCACCAGGACACGTGGACTCTCAGGTGGTATATCGGCTGCCGGATGTTATGTGTTCCTCTTTCTCAGTACACATCTGTATCTAGACATAGAGAAGAGTTGCCAACTTCAAGGAGCCTTCTGGATATATGGCAGCATCAGTGTGATCGGCTTCGTATTCCTGTACTTCAGGCTACTGGAGACGGAAGGCAAGAGTTTGGAAGAAATAGAAGATCATTTTACCCGGGGACTTAAACCGAGAACTGGCAAATGAGAATACTTTTTCCAGGGAAAAGTCAAGAAATTCTCATAAAATCCAGGACGTCGTTTTGAGTTGGATTTATGACACGTACTTCTCGCCAACAACTCCGTCCAATTGCCCTTTACTGGAAGTTACATCTGAACAGAGCCCTGTGTTAACAGTTTGCAGTGAATATCCTTTTCTCCCGCTCAGATTTCTGTAGGTAAGAGTGGGTTTTAATTCTATTTTGTCGTTTATGTTCAGTGCGTCAGGTTTTCGCAAAGATACTTTGGAACCGGTTCAGTTACTATCCGTTCGATTAGTTAGTGTGAGCTTGAAGTGATCCAGAACAAGAATTTCCTGCAAATTACCTTACACGGTTTACAACATAAATGTGCTTCCGTCTGCCTCATTCAAATGTCGATTAGTATGAGTTACCCGGATGAGGCTTTTATCCAGGGTTTTTCCTTATCTTGAAAAAGATGAATCAGGTAACTTTAAGCTCCGTTTGAGCATCATTTCACCCATTTAATTCATCTTCCGATGTGACCTAATGGTTACAGGACATTAAAAATAAGTTCTTACCAAACGATGAAGCATTCAAAGGAAGAGAATACTTCAAAAACTGTAATCTAACTCACCCACCTTTTTATTACGCTTTCTTATAAACCAAAAAAATGAACATTTTGATACATGTGCCCATGTTACAACTATAAATGACAAGGTGAGACGTGAGCAAAATATAGGTTACGCAAAAGACTAATAGATAGAAGGAATGGCTTGATGGGGGAAACTAGTGTACTTACTAGATAAACAAATCTACCGTATTAGGTGAAAAATAATTATTGTCGATCAAGTCGTAGCTTAGCTTTGCAATCTGTGTTAAGTGCTCTGTGTTTGTAATATAGCTGTAGAGAGTGCCATTTAGGCTTCATGTTGTTATTACACTGGCTCTAGTTGTATACCGAGTGCTTTTTTCAGTTCAATAAGTTTTATTATACATTGAGTATGTGTAATACAATTCTGCGGAAAGGTATAAATAATTCAATTCCATAGCCGGGATTTGAAACACGGATCTTCGGCTTTCCGTGCCGCTGCTCTGACCAAATGAACTATCATGGCAACATGTTGGCACATCATTGAATTCCCCAAAGTGTATATTAAGTATTTTATAAATTATAAGTCGCCAATGGGGTATGTTTTCAGATTTTGGGGGGGGGGGGTTAATGGATGGTTTCTTCAGGAACGTAGTGTAAGTAAAACGAAATAGATGACCTTCCTCCTGAAATATCAAATATAGCCTACTAAGATCCTTTAAAGCATCTGTTTGCTATCTTATCTACAACTACCTTAGATAAAAATGCATTTGAAAACCCTGTGGTGTACCGAAAAAAATGTGTCAGTTGGGGAATTTAATGTCGTACTGGCTTGTTGCTATGGTAGCTCAATTGGTCAGAGCAGCGACACGGAAAGCCGAAGATCCGTGGTTCAAAGTCGGACTATGGTATTGAATTTTTCAGTCTAATTTTCCAACTTATGCATGTGCGGAAGAAAAAGTAATTAACATATAAGTATATACATGACACATGCGTTGAGATTGTAGAGCGGCTGTCTTCATTACATTAGTGTGAGGAAATTTTCTGTTGCAATAAATCTGAATGTCGTTTGCGTTTTACCTTCGAAGATGTCGCGGCGATGTAAAGAGGATCGAAACGCTGTTCAGTAGTTCGTTAGGGTAATGCAGGAAGGAGCGATGAAATATAGGTAACAGGAGTAAAGGGTGAAATCCACTTTTGGAGCGTTCAGATCCCTGTGTAAGGCTTCGTTGCACCGAGCGAGGTGCGACTCACATTCGGGAGTTTCCACGTTCGATCTCCGGTGACCTCCACTCTGACCAAGGGTTTTTCGTGATCTCTCCTGGGTCGGCAGGCGAATGCTGGTGTGGTTACTTTTCTACCACGATTTCCTCTACATCATTTCCTTTTCATTTCGTTTCTTTCTTATCTTTTAGGTGTGCTTCTAGGTCCCCGTAGAGGAGGGGTTCCGACCCCTTCAGCTGCCGTGGTGCGGGCGCTGCGGACCCTTAGCACTCGTGGTACTTCTGACGTTACTAGAAGTAAGTCGGACCGAACGTTCGAGCCCCTCCCTTTTGGGGAGCCGTTCGGATTGGTTTGGTCTCGACGGGGCAGTGGTTCTCGATACCCGTGGGAGATTGTGTACGACTGTATGGTTTTCCATGCAGCCGGGGTTGTGAGACGCCTCAATGTCCTCCGGTACCGCCCTGGAGAGCCGGTAGACGGCATGCTAGATTGCTGTTGGCCCCACCGAGATTACCGGTAGTCGTCCTTCGTGGTTGTCGCGCCGTATCCACTTCCATCTCCGCGAAAGCGGGGGGCCTTTTTAGACTCTAGGTATTGGCCTCATGGGAAACCCTACGGATGGAGAGCCACTCGGCTGGCGCTGTCCCTGGGATTTTAAGGTAGACCTTATCTGGACATGTGCTTCTAGGTTTCGTGGCGCATGGCGGTGCCGGACAGGTGGCGCGGATGCAGGCTCAATGGAAAGAGTATTCCCTGTGGACACCAGAGGGCTGCCGATTGGTGGGTCGTTCATTATCTTCTCTCGGCATTTCCAGCAGTGGGACGGGTCTGCAAGCTTGGAAATGTTAGGGATTTCCGCGCATCTCTGTGGACTATCTGTCTACGACCTTTAGTCTCCTATGGTTTCTTCACCTCATCGCATCCTCCCGGGAGGTGGCAGCCCAATAGATCTGTGCAGGTCGCAGCTCGCAAGGTGCCCCCCTCCGTTGAATCACCTAGATATACCTAAGATTTCTTGCAGATGCCTACCAAAGTGCTTCCAATTTTAGGCACAGATTCTGGATGATTTGGGTTCTTGTCAGTAGTGAGCCTGAGGGCGAACTCCATACTGTGTAGTCTTATAGTCAAATAAGTCTTATCAGTGAGAAATAGATTGTTGGTTTTGAATGAAGTGGCAATGGTAATGATCCTTGAAGCAGACATTTTAGGTGGAAAATGTTTGTGTCGCAGTCTTTTTACTAAATTTTTAATATGTTTTCTCCAATTGAGTTTGTTGTCAGTATAAGTTCGAGATACGTTATGAACTAAGTGGTGTTGTTTTCCCATCAATTATCTCCGTACCTCTTTTGCGTGTTGCAGTAGGAGGTAGAGCTCGGCCACCTCTCTGCGCATGTTTTGATGATTTTGTATCTTCGTATTTACATAAATGATTTAACAAAAACGATTGAGAGTATCCAATAATACATGACCAATTTATTTTCATCAGTGATGGATGGGCATTTATGGGTTAGGAATGCATGATCGCTGACATGCAATCGATTCTCTTGCTATTCCCGATATACACGCCCATCCTTAACCCCGGTGCATAATTTACCTGGTAACTGAATGGGAAACGAGGACCATAACGCGGACGCAATAGGAAGGTGAATACCCCATGCATAATCAATCCATAATCGGAAGCAGCAGTTTTAACCTCAATTGTACAATTTGAATCTAACGGTTTCTACGGTTATTGGAACCAGAACGAGAAGGGAAAGCGAAGTACTTGAGTGTTGCAAGCTTTTAATAGTTCCCAATGAATTGAGGACTGCAACGGGAAAGCGTGTCCTTTAGTTGTTTATCCATAACATGCAAAATCGATTTTTCACATTCAGATAGCATTTGTTTAGAACCAAAAAATGGCATGTTCTTTTTGTTTGATTACAGGTTTTTCAGTTTTCGTATTCAATATGATAAACATTTCTAAAAAACGGTATGATTACCATTTGTGACTCTTTTGAGGAAACTATGAACAATATAAATAAACTGAGAATGCAAGAAGGCGCAGCTGTCGGGAAGGAGTCATCTAAGTTTTATTTCTCCATTCCTGTTACTAGAGAGAGCTCTAGCATCTGTTTTGCGTCACGGCCTCCTTGACTACTTATAAAACAAAGATAGCTATGCACGATAAGCACACAGTTGCTATGATGGGGAACAGGAAACGTGAAACATGACCAGTCTTCCCGTTGGTGTTCCCGGGCACCGTAAAGCTTCCCGTGATTGTGCATGATTTGAAAACGAGCGTTTTAACTTTCTTTTCTCGCTCTGGTTCTTGTTTCTGTTCCCGGGTATTTGTGCACTGTGCTTTACTCATATGCAATTCCTGAAACTTGTTATTCAGAATGAACATATGATGAACCAATAGTAGCCAAGATGAATAATAATAATAATAATAATAATAATAAACGCCAGAATCGATATCGAGGGATAACCAGAATGTTCTGGAAGTTTCCCTTCTACCCACCTCCCGAATATTCTAGAACTCTGAAAAATTACAGCGGCTATATAAGCGAGCGCGCACGCAAGTCAGTCAGTGAGATGAGTGCGTTTCTGGTGCGGTTCTACAAGTGAGATTATGATGCCAGTTGTGACGTACAGTGAGTGCTGCTACTGCGAGAGATTAGAGTCGTCTTGTGTTCCATTCTCCAGGTAGTGAAACATCCGGAAAAGTGAAGTGGCAGAGAGGATTGAACTAGATCATAATAGTGAAGTGATAGTGAAAACTAAGTGAAGTAACAGTGAAAATTGAACTAGATCACACTAGTGGCAGTGGCAGTGAGAACTTAGTGAAGTGACAGTGAAAGCTGGACAAAGTCACAGTATCTTTGATCCATGCCTCTCTTCTGAGTGTGAGATGCAGCACTTGGAAAGTAAACAAATTTAGTTCCTGCTGGGTCCTTTTCCGTAGGCGTATTTTCAGCCAAATCTGAAGAATGTATATGGGATTTACCACACCACTCACAGCAAGTTTAAAATCCATAGCGTAGTTATTTTCTTTTCTTTTCTTTTCCTCCAAACAAACATATGCTACGTCACTTGCTTGAGAGCAACTTCACGCTTCACTCTTCTACCAGCAAACAACTTTCCTAGCTCCCACCAGAATGTAGTACTTGCTAATTGCATTACGTTTTAAAACACTACATGTTACTAGTTATTGTTATCCAACATGCATTATGTGATCAAAATCATCCGGACACCCCAACAAACATACGTTTTTCATCTTAGGTGCATTGTGCTGCCACCTACTGCCTGGTACTCATTATCCGCGACCTCAGTAGTCATTAGACATCGTGAAACAGCAGAATGCGACGCTCCGTGGAACTCACGGACTTCGAACGTGGTCAGGTGATTGGGTGTCACTTGTGTCAGAAGTCTACGCGATATTTCCACACTGCTAAACATCCCTAGGTCCACTGTTTCTGATGTGATAGTGAAGCGGAAACGTGAAGGGACATGTACAGCACAAAAGCGTACAGGCCGACCTCGTCTGTTGACTGACAGAGACCGCCGACATTTGAAGAGGGTCGTAAAGAGTAAAGGCAGACATCTATCCAGACCATCACACAGGAATTCCAAACTGCATCCAGATCCACTCCAAGTACTATGACAGTTAGGTGAGGTGAGAAATCTTGGATTCTATGGTCGAGGGGCTGCTCATAAGTCACACATTACGCAGGAAAATGCCAAACGACGCCTCGCTTGGTGTAAGGAGCGTCAACATTGTACGATTGAACAGTGAAAAAACGTTGTGTGGAGTGACGCATCACGGTACACAATGTGGCGATCCGATGGCAGGGTGTGGGCATGGCGAATGCCCGGTGAACGTCATCTATCAGCGTGTGTAGTGCCAACAGTGAAATTCCGAGGTGGTGTTATGGTGTGGTCGTGTTTTTCCTGAAGGGGGCTTGCACCCCATGTTGTTTTGCGTGGCACGATCATAGCGCATACCTATATTGATATTTTAAGCACCTTCTTGCTTCTCACTGTTGAAGAGCAATTCGGGGATGGCGATTGCATCTTTCAACACGATCGAGCACCTGGTCATACTGCACGGCCTGTGGCGAAGTAGTTACACGACAATAACATCCCTGTAATGGACTGGCCTGCACAGAGTCCTGACTTGATTCCTATAGAACACCTTTGGGATGTTTTGGAACGCTGATTTCATGCCAGGCCTCACCGACCTACATCGATACTTCTCCTCAGTTCCGCACTCCGTGAAGAATGGGCTGCCATTCCCCAAGAAACCGTCCAACACTTGATTGAAGGTATGCCTGCGAGAGTGAACGCTGTCATCAAGGCTAAGGGTGGGCCAACACCATATTGGCTTCCAGCATTACCGATGGAGGGCGCCACGAACTTGTACTCATTTTCAGCCAGATGTCCGCATACTTTTGATCACGTAGTGTAGCTGTTACATAAATTCATACGATGTTCATACCGAATGCCAGCTTTTTATCCTGTTGAATTTTCAGTATAGGTCGCACGGAATTTGTCGCTCATCAAAAATGTGAATTTCCTATATTATATATATATATATATATACTATTTGGTAATATTTGTAAGTTATATACGCAGATGCACTCAAGTGATCAATACCTCACTGCAAAGGTTACGGCATTAAGTTACCTTCCATTCTGTGTGTACACTTTAATGAACTGTATTAAATGAAACGCTTAGTATTCAGGTATCTGTTTCTTCATTTTATTTTGTGTCATAAACTGAAAGCGGATTACAGTATTTACATGTAAGATCCTTATATATAACTTAACATTTGACCACGGAAGTTAACTAAGTGAGCTGTAGCGGGATACGGTGTTTTGAATGGTAAACATTTGTTTTTCGAGTTTGTGTTTTTTGATCCACCTTCCGCTCATGCTCTCACGGTGGGAAGCTAATTTCATGCATTCAGTGCTGGTAACCTAATCTAGTTTACTGGACGCGTGTGCTTCGACTATATTAAATCTCCTAACTTTTGATATATTTATTATTGGAGACATGGAATATAACCTATTTTATTGCTGAAATTTACCATTTAATTATTACTTCCTTTTTATTTATTAATATTTACTTAAGATTTAATTAATGCCGAAGTTAAGTAGTTAATTTCTTTTAAGGGAAATACCAGGTTAAGGTGGATAGTCGATCGCCATTAAGGCGACCTTGCTCCTGGAACCACCATGTGCATCAGTTGTTAGTAAATTATTTATTTTATTCTTTCTATTATTCCTTATCATCGTACATATAGAGTGAAATACGCGTGTGTTGAGTGTATTGGAGACTTCAACTCATATTTTTAAACTCTTCCTCGTTCTCCAATGATGCATTTACCACATTGTATCGCAACATACCGTTAACAGAACTGTCTCCATGTATGTAAACTTAAATTTTACGGACTGAGCTCGTAAGGAGTAAAAACTTTGGTGGTAGCCCATTATAATAACTATTGAGAATGTCATTAGATGTCACTGTCGCTCTCTTTCCTTTCCTACAAATATCCACTTCCTTCATTTAATCCACTACATAACGAGCGAGGTGGCATCGCGGTAAGTGTGAAACTCTTATTCGGGAGCTGCCGGGTTCGATTCACGGCGATCGCTCACTCTGGCACATGGGTTTTTACGTGGCTTCGCCGGGTTGGCAGACGAACGCTGGGATATGCATCTTCTATCATGATTTTCCTGCCCCTCATTTCCTGTACCCATCATCTTCCTTGTCATCTGTTTCAGGGCTGTAGGACCAGGCGACGGTGGGTTGCGGCTGGGTGGTTGTCTGCGCTCTGTAGAGGTTTTTTCCCTGGCGTCGTTGCCAAACTGCTCGGTTAAGGGCACCCCTTCAGGTTGGCTTGGACGGCGACGAATGCGTTAGATCTGGAAACGTGAGAGACTCCGTCCATGCTTGCACCAGTTGTCATCGGGATCTGGTCAGCCTTCGGGTCTCTCCCCTCATTCCTCTCTCCCAGGGGTCACAGTAGAAACAAACAAGGCTGTTGTGACCTACTTGCTGTGTTCTGCTCCGATTTCGGGGCTCTTCCATTTGTCCGTACCTTTATCATTAATGCACTACATAAACTTCTACTTTTTCCATTTATTTAAAATTCGACCTGCTTTACATTGCTATGCAGACTCAGATTAACAGAATAATAAATAATAATACAAGAGGTTGATCGAGATAAGCCAAATGAGGCCCGCCAGTCACTTTAAGTATCAGATGAAAGTCACGGCATGAGTTTACAGTTTGTTGTCTTCGTGTTGGAGTCTTCATCGGATGATAACAGTAGGTCTTGCGGAAGATGAATCTTAATCTTTGGGACTGCTGTGGATCTTCTTGCAAGTGAGAAATGTACTGCCTCGGGCACAGATGGATTTGCTGATAAAAATAATGAGCAAGAACACATATGTGTTCTGAGATAGTGCATAGTCCAAGTTCGTGGTGAAGGCGTGTGGTACGTACAAACCAAGGGGTGTTAAAGTGAGCAATGACGGAGTAGAGTTTTGTATATGAGAGAACCAGATTAGAAACGTAAAGAAGACTTCGGTTAAGAAGTGGATAGAGGTGATGTAACAGGGAGTAAAGTTCAACTCTGAATTGACGTGGTACCTCCAGGTTAAGCGACAATCAAAACGAACCCCAAGGTATTTCAATTTCATCATTGCGCTTCCAGGAATGTGAAATATTGTTTGTTATGATAGTCGGAGCTGTAGCACGGCGCCGCAAAGTAAATAACAGACTTACGCCCCTGGTGTTTCAAAGCGGTTCTACAGGTTTCTATCCATGCGATGAGAGTAGGACAATATCATTAACGTACACAGCAGTATCTTACAGATGCGACATCAGGAATGCCACCTGTGAAGATATTCAGTAATGTAGGCGCCAATATTGAACCTTGAGGCACTCCCGCCATAACCGATCGAGTAGTCCTCCTATTACTACTGCTATTACCGTTTGTTTGTCATTTGCAACACACAAGCAGTATTCTAACCCAGTGGTGAAACTCTGCTATACGCAATTACGAGACACATTTTACAATAGTTTGGTTGGACATTTAAAGAAGGATGGACCCTTTCATATTTTGTAGCACACAAAGATGCTGCAATATAATGTATATATAATTGAAATTGTAAACGATACAAATAAACTTGCAATAACTTGCAACTATATAAAACAGTCATGTAGTTGTAAAAATTATATTTATGTAATTATATATATATGAGGGCTGTCCATAAAGTAACCTCCATTTTGAAATAAACATGAAACATACAAAAGTTTTATTATATACATCTGAAAACCACTGCTTTTCTCTACTTTTCTACGTAGTCTCCAAACAGATACAAGCACTAGTCATACCTTTTCACAATCTTTGAAATACCCTCTGCATAAACTTCTGCCGCCTGTGAACTGGCGTTTTGAAGCTCTTTGTCATTGCCAAAGCGCAGGACGATTAAGCCAAGCAACATTTTGATTTAATCGTCCTGGAGTATTTTATGATCAATGTTCAGAAATTTGTGAAGCAAATCATAGAGCTGCAAGTCACTTTTTCATGTACGGGAACAGATGGAAGGCGCTAGGGGCCAAGTCCGGGCTGTATGGGGGATGGTCAAAAAGTCCCATTTCAACTTGGCCAAAAGTTTATTTGTGTTGTTTGCTGTGTGAGGGCGAGCGTTGTCATGCAGAAACACAATACCAGATGTCAGAAGACCACGACGCTTGTTTTGGATTGCTCTTCTTAGCCTTTTCACACTTCAGGAATTTGTTATTTCGGCACTTATGTTATTATGTTATAACTAGCAAAGACGCGACAGTACGGTGCTCCACCTTGCACAGCTAGAAGCGTATTGAGCCACTGCACACGCTGATGACGAAATAGCGGCGCTGCCCCCACTACTTCTCGTGCTATGCATGAACGGAGGTTACTTCCTGGACAGCCCTCGTATATATATATAAATGGTTCTTATCCAAAATAATCAAATTTGTATGTAAGAATACATTAGTTTACATATCATGCATATAAATTTTCAATATAGCTAGTGCATCTTTAATAACACTGAAAGCCACTGCTTTAATAAATGAATTGTTTAATTTATACTTTCTGCAAAATGATACAAAATAATGGATACTACCCCTGGCTCTAATTAGCAAGCTAATAACGTCAATTAAGGCAATATAATATTATATTTATTTCTTAAATTTGATAAAAATTGAGATATCTTAAGTTTCAAACCTTTATTGTATGAATAATAATGGACAAAGCAGTTGATTTTGTTTCATCACTTAATGCATACCTTGTATTTTAATAAACAGGCACTTTTAGCTTTTCAAAACTAAGAATCGTTACGGCAATGCTCTGCTTGGGGGTAGCTACACAACGTCCCGGTATCCCTCCACGGTCTTCCTCTTGGATGAGTCACGCTGCTCGCCCATACCTGCTCTAATTTTATAGCGCATTCTCCTAAAGTTGACCTCTTTCTTATCGTAGCGTGCAATTCTTATGTTTTATAACACGGAAGAGGGCCATAATTCGCATATGAATGGTTCTGTGAGAGAAAAAGAAAATCCTTATCCCAAGTTAGAACAACAGAGGAATGTTGCCATCGCAAACATCGGGTACTGCACATAATACAACCTGCTTGTTATTTATTTATGCTATGTGTTTCGGTACTGATGTTGGGACTTCATCGTAGTTAGTAGGATAGAAAAGTTCTCGACTAATACTATATAGTTTAATGATTCAATTACTGCGCTTTCACGTGCTGCGAGAGAATGGTGACCGTTTTGGGAACGATGATACCGTTACTCCTGTTGACTTTCCTTAAAGCAGGAGATTTAAATGTAAGCATATAGAGCTCGTATGCAGGTCTGAGTCTTAAGAGCAATATTGCGCAGCCGGAAATGGTTGGAGAGGGAAGCAATGGAGGGGGATCCTAGCAGAGCTGCTGATTTTATTCGTGTTCCTTTTACTCTGTTTTCCTGTCAACTGACACGGAACTGTTTCTTCAATTCCCTTCTAATGTTCGCTGGAACGCAATCCCTATAACTAGGTGCGCAGAAGTTGTCTTAATTACTTCTGCTCTAAAGACTCCGGTATCAGAGATTAGAAAAACACTTAGTTAACCCATTATTTCCTGTCCATGTTACCTTGCACATTCTGTTTAATGTGTTATAGCTATTTTGCTCTTAGAGGCTGTGTAATTTTAGTAAATTTTGCTTAATGTATTATAGTTATTTGCTGTTAGTATATGAGTAATTGTAGTAACCGAATTAATATTCTCTTTTTCGATTGATGTCTTTTGTATTTATAAAAAATAAATGAAAATGCTAATAGTAAAATTTTGGGATTCTTTCTGCGCACGATTTATACATAACTGTTCTTATTGGAGGGTACCGTTAAATGAATCAAACAGGATAAAAAAGGTAAGTTTTAGCATGACAGTACCTATTTTATTATATAACAATGTCGACTTAAATGCTTTCTCCTTGTTCTGTGAATGCTATTTGCTTAATTTAGTTTACATTCATGAATATATCCATCTCTAAAGATGGGGTAAAATTGATCACATTGTTATTTTCTTTATTCTCAGATCCCCATTAAGTGAAACAGACAACTATTCTGAGACTGTCTCTTTAGTCGAATAACAGTGTTTTGGCTCCTCATTGCAACGTTCCTGGGTTCGATTCCCGTCTGGTGTGGAGGAAGTTTTCTTTAAATAAGGTCATTCCCTACCCTTCACAAAGTCTGGAAGTAGTAGTAGTAGTAGTAGTAGTAGTAGTAGTAGTAGTAGTAGTAGTAGTAGTAGTAGTAGTAGTAGTAGTATTTATTAAGTACTTAGTATTACATTAATTGCATAACACAGTCGCATGTGCCATAAGACCGTACATGCTCTCTAGAAAAATACCTGGCCTGTACACGTGACTTGCAGAATCGACCAGAAAACAACTATGTTTATAATCACCACAATATATAAATACATGTAAAATTAAAAAACACTCTGAATCACACACACACACACACACACACACACACACACACACACACACACAGGTTCTCAAGCACCACATATATTTAAAGAAAATTTACATAAACACCTTATCTCTTAGTACACTTTCTTCCAGTAAGTATGTGAACAAGCTTGGCCAGTTTTGACTGTTCAGAATCAAGTCCCAGCATGCTGCCCTCCGTCTGTTGGAAGCCAAAAGTACTTCCGGTAATAATTTTTTCCTAATAATGCTGCCAAAATATGCGTCCAGTCTTCTTGTTCCCCGCATAATGGGCAAACCCTCCTGCCATCATCATCAGCAATCTTGCGAGCTTTCAACCCTCCCAACCTAAGCCACACTATTCCCGCCCTATGTTTTATACCTAATTCCAAAATATATGTTTCCTTACCCCACCTAGTTTTTATTTCATTTTGTAGCTCCAATGTTGATCTTTGTCTAGATTCAGACTCTATTTTCTGCGTGTTTATATCACATAGTCGTCTTTTAACTTTTTTCACGGCACTGTGTGTATTTTCATTACCCCTTTGCCAGATATAGTTTAAGCCTATTTTTGATAATTCCCGTTGTATGAGTGTAGCTATGAATGTGAACGTGTGTGATAGTAACAAAGTTAATAAAATCAGTATTTAAAATTACCTGCAGTAAACGAATTATAACACTATCAGTAGTTTCTCAAGTCTAAGCCCCGTATGACCTGGAAACCGAAAGAAAAGAAAGAAAAAAAATCTCATGTGTTACACTCACATGACTTTCTCTACTCTTGTACAAACTATTTTTACAAACGCTTATTCTCCATATGCTTCATGTTACTTATTGCTAATTTTCTTGTAGATGCAAGGGGAATTGGCAGGCTTTAAGTGATAGTCAAATATTTTAACGCTGGTTGCTATGTGGCGCATTCCATTCTCTTTGCATGTCCAGGACATAAAAAAAATGAATAACGAATTTGAGAAAAAGTATAAGTATTGGAAAATTTAAGGGAATAACAAGCAATATCTCGAAAATGGTTCACTCAACAAAAAGAATGTATGTGACATAAATTGTGTATTTTAACGCGATCTACATTTTTTGTGTAGTAAAATTTTGTCTATCTCTTATGGTTTACCAGTTATGCAAAAGTCGTTCACAATGAAGAATACTTTTGGAGACATTCCCAGAAAATTCGAGATATACATTTCATTTCTCATGAAAATATCTTAAACATATGATATTTTAATCAAAATCGTTAGTCATTTTTGAGAAAATTAAAATTTTCGTAAAATGTTCCATGTAAAGGGTAATCTGGGGTAGAGGGATTTTCATGAAAACCTTCGTGTCGCATCTCTGGAAGATACTGAATGTAAATACCAAGTTTGGTGTTTATCCGACTGTTCCTTTCTGAGTTATGCTGTTCACAGACAGACACACACACGGACATGTTTCCAAAAATGTTTTTTTTTGGATCCAGGGGTCTCAAAACATGAATTTCCGGTGAAATCTCGGTATCGAGTTTTTGGGTGGAACGCAATACTTCCCCTACTTACTATACGTAGTAGAGAAAGTAAAAACTATTTTGAGTTTTAAAAACTTGTAATATAACGATGTTAAAATGTAATTATTTCGTCTTAAAATTTGAAATACGCAAGTATTATAACATATAAAAGCATTATTTATTTTCGTATTACTAGTGCAATGGAAAAACCTAAAACAACTGGCGGTATCTATTGCAAAGTTTTCTAACATTCACCACAACGATATAGAGTTTTGAACAGGTGAGCCTTTACAAAACACCACAGCTATTTATTGTTATTGAAAATAAATGAAAGATACAGAGGAAAATCCACAGAAAATCAATGAATGCCAAAAATGAAAACGTCCAGTAACTAATTAGCTTACCTACCAAGTGAGATGCCTCAGGCGACAATCTGTGGCAGGCATTCAGGAGGTCCCGGGTTCGATGCCCGGCTACCGCCCACTCTGGCCCATGGGTTTTTCGTGGTTTCCCGTGGTCAACAAGCGAATGCTGAGGCAGTTCATCTTCATCATCCTCTCGCATTTCCTATACCTATTATCTTCCTTGTAATATGTTTCAGGGCTGTAGGACTAGGCGACGGGTTTGGCACGTTGCGGCTGTACTGTGGCTTGCACATTGTAGAGGTTTCTTCCCTGGCGTCGCGGGGACTACATTCTCTGGCCTGCACTCGAGAGGTCGAGGGTTCGATTCCCGCAGCGGAACTTCCTGACCCATGGGTTTTTTCATGGTTTCCTCGGGTCGCTAGGCGGATGCTGGGAAGGTTCATTACATTCCCCGAATTTCGTGTTCCTCCATTTCACCTCCATTTTGATTTCGCTTCACCTCTCATCTGCTTGATCGTTGCAGGGTTGCAAGTCTACGAATCCCGGGAATCCCAGGAGAATGTGCAAGCCCGCAGGGGAAGAGGGGAGCCGGTTGTATCAGCTGCCATCCGGGAAGTTTCAATCTGGAAAACGTAGAGTCGCTGACCTCCGCCGGTCGCTCTCTATCTCCTCTCACCCCACCCCTCCTTCCCGGGGGCGCTTGAGGTTGCTTGCTTGTGGGCAGGACCGGGCGGCGTCAAGATAGTTCTATCTGGAAACGTTAGCGACCCCGTCCATGCTTACGCCCGTTATCACAATGGTCATTTTGGCATACTTGTGCTCTGCCCCGGCTCCGGGGGCCCCTCCGTGATACATACATTTACATTTAGTTAGCTTACCTGGCGCTGCACAAGTTGCTTTTTAAACCTCGAATGTGGATTTAATTTATTTCATTTGCCCCCAACGTCTTTTTAGTTTCTCTGCTACGTATTGTAAGTAGAGGAAATATTGCACTCCTCCCAAAAAGTGATACCGATATTTCACTGAAAATACATGTTTTGAGGCCCCTGAGTAAATAAAAAATAGCCTTTTTAGTAAAAGATCCATGTGTGTGTCTGTGTCTGTGAACAGCATAACTCAAAAGCGAAAAGTCAGATAAATGCCAAACTTGGTATTTAGGTTCAGTATCTTTCAAAGATGCGACACAAGAATTTTCAAGAAAATCCTCCACTCCGGACTACCCTTTACATGCAACATTTTTAGAAAATTTTGATTTTCTCAAAATGCTCTAACGATTTAGATTAAAATATCACATGTTTAAGATATTTTCATGATAAATGAAATGTACATCCTGAATTTTCTGGGAATGTCCCCAAAAGTCCTCTTCATTGTAAATGGCTTTTGCATAACTGGCAAACCGTAAGAGATAGATAAAGTTCTTTATACAAAAAATGCAGATCTTGTTAAACCACAATTTATGTCATACACATTTGTTTTGTCGAGTGAACCATTTGTTTGAATTTTCCAATACTTATACTTTTTTCAAATGGGAATTCGTTATTGTTTTCTTTATGTTCTGGACATGCAAAGAAAATGGAGTGCTCCACATAGCAACCAGCTCTTAAAAGATTTAACTATCACTTAATACCTACCATATTCCCCTTGCACCTACAAGAAAATTAGCAATAACATTAACATCTCGATGTCTGGGTTAACATGAATTACACGTAGAATAAGCGTTTGTAAAATAGTTTGTACAAGAGTAGAGAAAGTCATGTGAGTGCATCATATCAGATTCTTTTATGAAATTATTGTACTGCGATATAGACTATTTTCATGAAAAATCCTCTTCACTCCTTGATAATTTTTAAGGTCTCCGTAATATTCACATTAAGGGATATACGCGATATTCACGAAAATGGATGGGGAATATTTGTAAATGTATTTCTGATTCAATTAGCCTCTCCCATACAGTCTTCCAAGATCTAGAGACGTTGCATGTAAGTAACGACCTCTAGCAGTGGAACAATCAACAGTAATACAACTAGTGCTGATAGTGTTACAATTTAATTGAGTTTAACGAATGCTTCCTTTCATGATAATTATCTTATGAAAAAACGCATGAGTTTGAAACCGAAATTAAATTGTAATGTAAAACTGGTAGCATGAGTGCTACTCGGCTAGATAATAGCACGAAAAACTTAGTATAACTTACCTAGTTTAACGCCAGCCATGTTTGTTAGTCCTGTAGGATGGAATCAATCTCTTTGTCGCTAACTGAGCCGTCAATTTTACAATTTCTCTCCGTACAGAATGCTGAAAATTGGTTCCACGTTACTTTTGTTCTTCTTTGTATTTTCTGGCGTTAAATTATCTAGAGCTGCTTTTATATTACCAATATTTTGACTTCCAAAGCACGACATTTTCAGTTGCTATTATTGTAGTACGTGATCTCACTCACTGCATTCATACAAATTAAAACAAATGCACCACCATGAAATACTATCAGTGTAGTAATCGAAGATGAATTACTATCAGTGTAGTACGGCTTTGATTGGTCAACTGACTAGTATATTCTACCTGTCATTGGCTAATAGCATATTGAGTGCGATTATCAGTGGAATTGTTGGAGAATTATAGAAAAATTATCACAAATCGTACCATAATTATCTGAGGGGGACTGAGCTGTGAATTTTCCAAAACCCAAAGTGTTCTACTGAGCATTTTGAATGTTTACCCCATTTTGTGTAGGTATAAAGAAGTGTGGTTAACAAGTTTGATGCATACACGTTAAGACGTTCCTGGATTGTGCATTTTAAAACACAAATTTAAGCTGTTTAACAAATAAAATAATATAAAAAGTAAAATAAAAAAATTAAATTAAAAAATAATAAAAAAGCTCTTACGATCCAATTTTCATAATTTTTAAACAACATTTAAGATTTGTGTTCCTTATTGAGCTAAAAAGCAAGTTTGCTAAAAAAATATACTTTTAAATTAACTGGATTTAAGGAAAACAGTTTTTGTTCAATTGCAAAACAATGCATACTTATCAAACCTGGATCAGCTTGGTGAAATTTGCCTTATATTTATAACTGCATATCAAAATTTAGTCAACACATATTGGGGAAACTGTATCCGAAGTTATCTGATAACAAAAATTTCATCACAAGAAGCATTTTAAATACTGAAAAATGCCTAAAATATTACAACCAAGAAAGACACAACGGAAAATTTACCCACAAAAACTGGCCTGAAATTCTAATTATGCATTTATATTAAGTAGTGTACTTTTCTACATGAATTAATAATTTAGAAACTGATTAACATATGCGTTGTTTATGTTTCGAAAACACTTATAGAAATTTTTGAACACGTGTGAGAAATATCAGCAAAAACCTCAAGCATGCAACACAGCATTGGCTCAGCGTTATTCAAATGTCACGTAACTCCCTCATTTTCATTCCGATAATAAAAAAGTACACGCCAGAACGTGATAATAATTTAAAAAGCCGAAATTATAATCTTTTATCACTTTTGAACAATTTTCACCGATCGATCCCCTCAATAACATAAAGATTCAACAGTTTTCACATTATAGGAACATATAGTTTCCCGGTATCAATATTCGACGAAATAAGAGCAACCCTGGAGGATATGGAAATTATTTACCACCCTCAAGTTAGCAATTTAAATACTTTGGATTTGGCAGTTATTTTAAAGCAAATTCTCCACTCCAAGTACCACTTAAATGGAAAGAATTTCATTGTTTTGATTTTATCAGAAATGGCTGTAAGGAATTTTATTAAAATGTCGAATATTTAAGATATTTATATGGCAAACAAAATATATTTCTTGAATGTTTTAGAAATAGCCTATGAAGTGCTATTAATTCAGAGGAATTTCGTAATTTTGTATAACTATAAAACCATAAAAGTTAGACAAAAACTTACTACACAAAAAAATTATGTGTTACGTTCAAATGAGTTTCTCTACCCATTATAGCTAATTTTTATGTGGTGCTTACAAACTATTCTTGTAAACGCTTATTCTTTTATTTACTTTATGTTGAGATAGACGTTTGCATAAATAGTTTCATCACACACTTTGTTATAGCTAAAAAGGAAATAACGCTAGTCAAATCTTTAAAAACTGATCGCTATATTACGCTGCCCTCAAAGTTCTATATTACTTCCCATCAATACTTTAAAAAAACCCTGTTATAGTCACATAACTGTGCTCCATGAAATACGACACAAACTATCCCAGTTTGGTAATTAACGACCATCTCCGTGTTTTAGTGGCAATTAAATCTTTAGGCGTAGCTGCCATCGATTTCATATATTTATGATGTGATTTCACTTCCAGAAATTCCGTGGTGATATTATAGTTCTTACCACGGTAACATTTAAAGATTTAATAGCTGAATCCTGTTTTCCTTTTCCTAGCAGGAATATTGGTGTCTCAGAAAAGAATAAGAACCACACGAAGAACACACATAGAGCTAGAATGGTCAGAATTGAAAACAGCAATAAATTGCGACAGAGCCCTAATGTACAGGAATAAATAACACGAACACTAAGAAGAAGCTGAAACATTGCACCCAATGTTCCATAAATTCCTTTTGGGCTATTTCTCCGACATATTTATATCGGGATCCCTACACAGAAGGCAGGAGGAGTACCTCAGGGGCTATCTACAGAAAATTCAGGAGATACATTTATTAGTTATGCACTTATCTTAAGCATTTTATTTTAATCAAAATTGTTGTATTAATTTTCGAAAGATAACAAAATAAGGAAAACGTACAACGCAAAACTTCGTTTGGAGTGGGGACATCTTCTTGAAAAACTTCGTGTCACGTCTTTAGCACACACTGAATTTAAATGCCAATTTTGGTATACATTTGACACCTTGATTTGGGTTTAGTGTTCAAAGACATACGCACAGATGAACACACACACGTACGTTTCCCTAAATAATTTTTTTTATCACGGACCTCAAAATGTGTATTTTCGGTGAAATACTTATGTGGAATTTGTTGTGGAATTAAAACACCCCTCAGCTTGCTCTAGGTAGATGGTAGACGTAGTATAAGTCACATGCATATCGGACCATTATAAGCAGGATCCCATTGTCTTTTGTTTTGCTATCTTCTCTTTGCTTTACATATTATATATATATATACCTACATTTCAAACATACCTATATAGGGTTAGCATGGCTTCCTTCGGAAGGGAAGTAAAGCCGGTTGTCCTGTGTCGTAGATTTACGGCACGTAAAATAACCTCAAGCCTGATAAAGAGACTACTGAGAAAAATTTCCGGTCTTTCACGCCCAATATAGAATGGGACGCTAAGGACCATAGCAGTTAAAGAGCGTAAAAAAAGAAAAAAATAATAAAACTCTGGGTTTCTTTTTATAAAAACAGCCCTTTCACTTTTTTTTAAAAAAAAACGAGATTTCGATATCATCGAATGTCATGACGACTTCTACTACAGCCTGGGTATATTATTTACATTAAAGTCAGCCTATGTAAAGCGTAAGGGCTAGTGAAAGATATGGTGGTACCCATTTCAATTTTTATTTAAATTGTTGCTACATTCTCATTATTCATTGAAATTTTAGCTACATTCTAATTGGTTATTTTACTAATTCAATCCAAACTGTTCAGGATTGATTTGTTGTTCACTTCCTGTAAACGTTAGTGTTTTGTGTTTGTACTCATTATTACTGAATAAGGACTTCTACACAAGAGCATGCTAGTTTTCTGCTGTAGAAAAGAAAGGGAAAAATGTGGAGAACTAAGGCGTTATAAAAAGATTGCACTGAAAAGAAAAACTATTGGTGTTGATTGTATGTAAGCAGTAGATTAGCTTTACTGTAATTTTAACTTTTACAAGCAGCTATTTATTATTTCATTACTGAAAGTTAAAGTATAATGAAATAGCGGATAATAACTATTATTGTTGGTCGTATATAATATCACTAAGACGGAAACAATAATTATTTCTAGATGCAAGAGATACCTTACTTCAAAACAGTTTCTGAGGAAGCTCAAGAACAATTGTTCCAGAATTTCTATAAATTGGAATCAAAAGATTTGCAAAATTCTTATCTAACAGGGATGATTACTATAAAAGAGGTGAAACAGAGATGTTCCCATAAGCAGAATATCAACCCTTCAGCAGCCGAGAGCATAGCGTTTGCAATAAGGGAAGTTTGTTTTTCAAGTTTAGAGTTACTAAGGAAGACGCAGTAGTTGATGTTCCACTATATCGAAATGCAATCATGAACTTCCATAGAATAACAAGAGGATGTCTGCTATAAAAGCATCGTCGATGAATGGACAGACATCACCTTGAAATTCTAAGGTCAACATCAAATCCGACCTAGGTCTGTTTCAGAGAAAACTCAGCTACTTATAATGGATCATATAAGTTATTTTAACCCCCTTAGTCTCATTACTCCATCAGAGACAATCCCTGGAAGCTCTATCTGCCAGAAACCCTCACAATTAAAGAAATGTACTAAATGTTTTTAGGATATTATCAAATTAGTGTACCTTACAATGTATACTGTCGCATATTCAAGGAAAAGTGTAGTATTGCTTTTGGTTGGCCACGTTGAGACACGTGTACTAAACGTAGCGCTCACAATGAGCAGATAAATAGAGTTACAAATAATGATGACAAAGTAAAGTTCATGAATGAAAAACAGCTTCATCTTTCTAAAAATTAGTGCTTCTATAGGTTGAAAAAGCTTTACAAGCAAAGGGCACAAATGAATCTTGCAGCAGTTACAAGTTTCATTGTATGCAAAAATGATCTATTCAACACTTACCATCAAATATTATTATCCATTATTCTCCACAATTACCGATCTATGTTTTTGGGCTGCATAACCTTTCTGATGTCGTGTTATAAAGAAGCGACAATGTGAAGTCACATACATGCCCTTTCAATATTTAAAGGAAGAAAATGATAATGAAGAGGAATTAATATTTATATCAAACGGCTGTCCTGGGTAAAACAAACATTTTGTTATGGTTTATTTGTGTTAAATTCTTCTGCACTGCTTTGGTATGTTCAAACGAATTACTCATCTGTTTCCAATGTATGGACATTCCTTCGTGCATAATGATCAGGATTTTTGGATCATTGCAAAGAAGAAAAGAAAGACGTATGTGTGTGTGTGTTTGGGGGGGGGGGTGGAAACACCTCAGGAATATTATCTTCCTGAAGGTATCATCAAAGTCCATTTTTGGTTACGACAAGGCATCACCAAGACTTTCATAATATTAAAGAGACAGTGCAGACATGCTTTCGTAAATCTCATGGAATTAATGAAATGAAGTTTAAGAGTCCTAGGACGTGGAATAGATCGAAAATTGCCATTGATCGGGACAAGGCACTCCTATACAGGTCCAAAGAGTTCAGATAATTTAGGTAGTAGATTAGCAATTCTTCAAGAACTCCCCACAGCAGTAGGGAAGGAAATTGTAATTAGACTGGAAAATCCGTTCTTATGCTTTATCAGTAAATTTCTGCCACATTGACGATATTTTTTGTTCAAACATGAATAAAACGTAATGTTATCATGTGCATTACTTTATTACTGTAATGTTTGATGTTTTGTAATAAACCAATTTTTGTAATGAAGATTATCTTGATTTATATTTTAAAATTTTCATCCAAAAACGATCCTTGTCACATATGCTCATCTTAATAACTTATAAATGTAGTATTTAAGCGTTAATTGATGAGCATTTTCTGTTACGTTGTCACTTAACCTATAGAATCTTTTATTACATATAACTTGTGTAGTCTGAAGTGTATGTGAACTGTAAGATGTGTTTTTGATTCTCCTGAAAAAATAAGTTTTTGACAAAGGCTGTTTCTGTAAATAATCCCTGATATGTGTGTGTATGTATATATAGATTCCAACATCCAGAGCTTGTAATCCCCTTGATTAGTCGATTAGCCATTTAGGAGCAGTAATGAGAAGTTGACTTATAATCAAGAGTATGTCGGTATGAATCTGTAGTTATATAATTACTTGCTGCTTTATTGAGAGTAAATAATTTTACATAATTTATTAAGTACAACTTAGGGTAGGTATTAATTCAGCCTCCCAATTCTTCTTCAATTTCTTCCAAACTCTTCCCTTTCGTTTCAATCATGAAGAAGAATACAAAAACATCACCCACGAAACACAGGATGCTATACATGAAAAAAGGCGGGGCTGAACCCAGGGCATCCGTCATTGGATGAAACGTGACTGCCATTAAAGCTGTAAGAGCAAGATCAAGGACAGCAGAGAGGGACCCAGACATTCCTTTAACTTTTTTGGGGAATATTTCTCCAATCACAACCCATGGAATGGGACCAACTCCAAGAGAGTAAAACACTATATACAAGCTTATTATTAAGATTGGCAGTATGCCTAGATTTTCAGCAGTTGTTCTGCCATCTATGTATATATACCAACCTCCTAAGGCAAACAGACAAATGCCCATTCCTATGAGAGATACATGGAGCAATATTTTTCTTCCAAGCCTATCGACCACCAGAGTGGCTACCAGTGTTGAACTTAACTCCATCACGCCTAAAATAATAGAACATACTATTGGATCCAGAGTAGATCTGGCAGAAGCGAAAATTTCCGCGGCATAAAACGTTACAATGTTAATGCCGCATGATGGATGGAATACCATCAATCCCAGTGCGATGATTAACGACCTTCTCGCGGCTTTAGTGGCAATTAAATCTTTTGGCGAGGCCCTCATCGATTTCATCTCAACATAAATTGATTTCACTTCCAGATACTCTGTAGTGATGTTATACTCCTTGCCACGGTACCACTGCAAAGATTTGATGGCCAAATCCTCTTTACCTTTTCCTAATAGAAATAACGGCGTCTCAGGAAAGAATAACAAGGACACGAAGAACGCACACGGAACTATAGCGTTCAGAATTGAAAACACTAATAAATCGCGATTAAGACCTAGTGTGTAGGTATAAAGAACCCCAGTAGTAAGAAGAAGCTGAAATATTGTACCTAATTTTCCACGAATCTCCTTTTGGGCTATTTCTCCGACATATATCGGAGCCGCTACACAGAACCCAGCAGTGGAGAAGCCCATCAAAACCCGTGCAAACATCCAGGAGATATGGTTTTGAATAATTCCAGGAATGATGAAGGAAATAGCGCTCATCGGTGCCATACACAGCATCGTTAACTTGCGTCCAATGCGATCCAAGAAAAACGACATAATCAACAGAACCAGCACACCTCCCACTGGCATCAGTGCGCCGATGTATGACTTGTGATGCATGATATCCTCGTTGGGATGTTTGTCGTTCTTGTTGATGTAGAATGCTGAGCTGGTCCATCCAATGGCCTCTCCTAGTATGAAGCCGCCAAGCATAACTACGGAGCAAACAGCACAGAATGCAAGTTACATTGAATCGATCTCTAATCTTTTACGTTCATGGTATTCAACGAAATATTACATATTATTTATTACTTTCTCTTTTACCTACAATAAGTAGAAGAAGTATTGCATTCGTGCTCATAAACGTATTATATGCTAAGTTCACATGAGTCTCTACCCACCATCGTTTATTTTTATATATCGTCTGCAATATGTCGACAGAAGCGGCCGACCGAGTTACCCACTGGCCAAGGAAGAAATAAGTCGATGGAATAATGCTCTCACCCGGTGCGAACAGAAGACTTTTCGAGAAATAACGATATTGTTCTAGAATTTTCCCTGCTTACTTTAGAGCATTCTAGAGTATAGGATAAACATTCTACTGTCTATATAAGCAGGGTGTTTGCGATTGAACCTTGAATTGCTGAGTGCGTTTCTGATGAGGCATCAAGTGGTGTTCTGCAAGTGAATCTGTAATTCTGACACACAGTAAGTGCTGTTACAGCAATAGGTTAGAGAGGTCTTGCATTCGATTCCACAGGGCTGCAAATTTAATTCTTTTCTACGGCACGTGGTTAAACAGGCCTCTAAACGTAATTTTGGTATGCTGAATTCAAATCTGCTTTCCAATTTTTCGTATCACGTACCTTTTTGGCATGCACAAAGGAAATATGTAGTACTTGAGTTTATTTTTAGTTTTTATGCGCAATTTAAAATGTGTAAAATCATGGAATCTAAGAAAAAAGCTCAATTTACCAACAGTTTACGTTCAACTAGGAAATTCCAAATATTCCTTGTGATTTTATTTACTCCTCCGCTTTGTAGAAAACAAACGATGAAATGACTTGCGTTTGTTGTCCTGGCGAGGGTTGTCTCTAAATAAACAACACTATTTGGCCATCATGGAGACGACCCATCGACCCTGGCACCTTGTTTCCATCTCCTTACGTCCTGGTGGAATCTTTATCCCTGTTCTTCGCTTAGTGCGTCCAAGGTTTCAGGAAAGAGTTCAAGATGCGAATGCAGATGATGCAATTTTAAGCTCATATTGCATTCGAGTGCTTTTAACCTTTCGATCATGGTTTTCACAATATGTTCAATTTAGTTATCTTTAACATTACCCAAAAACTTGTTTATAACTTAATTGAATGAAGCTTGTAGCTCTATATCTGACATGATATTTTTAAAATGAACGTCCTTAATGAGTTTGCGAATCTGTAGGTCGTCAAAATGCCTTATTTTACTTTTGATTGACAATTTCTGAATAATATGTTGGAAACACGGATCACGTTTGTCCAGAACTTGGACAAATTGCTTCATTATCGCTAATTTATACGTAACGGGGAAGGCAAAATCTTTTGTAAGTCAATCAGGTGAGCGATTTATTACTTTTTTGTCCCTGCACTAAATATTTTGTTTTTGAACAATTAATTTCTCCCTAGTGTCTTTCTCTAGCTCTAGAGACCTATTCGCACAAAAAGCACGAGAATTTATCTAGCCTGCTTACTGGCTCAACGAAATACGACACACATTAAGATCACAAAACACGTACCTTCATTATATTTAATTTTTTTCTAGGGCAGTATACAAATTTTGGTAAGTTTCTTCAACGGATGTAATGTGAGGCATTGGAAGTGATGCAAGCATATTGCCATTGTGCAGCAGAACATCTTTCAGACTTCTCTTGTTTGGGTCAATAAATAGACGCCAATCTTTTGCCTCGTAAGCTGTTCCAAGACACCTATCAAGGTAGGGATATCACAACAATACACTAGTTCCCTTCCTTTACAAAATATTTCTGGAACTCTTCTTCTTGATCTATGTATCAGTAAAAAGCTGTTCTAGGTTCTAACATTGTTTTGTTTCAGCCGTGAACTTAAAAGCTCAATTGTTTCTTTGTTGGGACTCAAATCTCGTACCAAATCATTTAATTTTGACTGATTCAATGGATTTGGAATGTCATCTTTTCAGTCCAGGATTAATTTAAATCATTTTATACACTCGAAGTACCAATACTACTCTCTCGTAATACCCTAGGTGGTGATGGAAAAGAAACATCAGGTCCATGAGGAACAAGCCTAATTGCTAATGGCAAGTTTGGGTACACAATGCCTGCCTTGGTTTTCCTATTGAATCCAGATATATTACACAGGCAAAAATAACAGAAATTAAAATTATTTTGTTGTTCGCGCCGTACCATAAGGACACCAAAGGGTATAGATGTACGAACTACCTGCACCACTGTCGTTGATTTTCTACACAACTTTTACACACAATATGAGGAGCAAACTTCTTATCTTGATCTGTATTTTAATTTTAAAATAGGCCAAGTACAAGCTCTTGATAAATGCGGGAATGTTTCTTTTCTGTTTTTTATGGACGCTCATTAACTGCTGTGGTCTTAAGCATCCCATTCTATATCAGACTTGAAAGACTTCTTTTCTGCTGCTTTATACTTAACAGCTATAGACTTAACAAAAATTATTAGGAATGTTCACACAGCTAGGTATACCCTTCGAACCACTCGAACTTGCCATTTCTTTCCACAAATAAAATTCACAACACAATATGGCTTCAAGAGAGAAGAAGATTAAAACTGTACTGAGGTTTCTAAGATAGGTTCCTGTTGACATCTTAGGCATTAAATGCTTATGAGATAGGTTCAAGATTACCTGTAAACAGAGAACCCAATGGTACAACATGACGTCGCATGATTTAGTATGCTTATATATTCTAATCAACCATGCTCTAAGTCGGATATGCAGTGATATTAATACTAGCATACTGAACTTTCAATTTTGTGTTGAAACAGAGTTGTTCAAAATCTGTACGTACGCAAAAACAATTTTTATTTTCGAAATCAGAGCATCCCATTTGACCATAATGACGTAAAACATTTCGAGTCCAAAATCCTCGTAAGCCTATGTTACCCAGTGAGCGAATTATCCAAAGAAGTAGCTGCTTCTTTATGCAGGTGCTGACTTCTCAGACTGCTGATTATGTGACTATGGCACGAAGACAAGTAAATGACAGGGTAAATTGGTGAGGTCACTTTGGTGTAAGAAGCCGGCTTTAAACGCCACGACGAAGCAGATGCTTCAAACCTTATTAAATCAAGCTATAACTATGAAATTCAGAATGGAGAAAGACATGAAATCTGGGATAAGGAAAACGGAGTATGAAATAAAGCATGTAAATTCGGGATTGGTTAAAATGGAGAGTGAAATTATGACTGAATTCCGCAATGGAGGAGTTGCAGACGGAAGTGAAAAGTATGAAGAAAGAAATGAAGAACGAAGTGGAGAAAATCATAATGATATCCGAAATGGATAAGGTTGGAATGGAAATGAAGAGTGCTAAGGAAAAAAGGAACATCTGTGAAATTATGCATATTGTATAGCACAAGAATAAAGACAAGGAACAATTGTTAAAGCGAAACAACACAATGCATGAAGGAAATAAAATATATTAGTGTATATTTATCTATCCACTGTTATTTAAATTTGTATAGGCCTGTTTACAATTAATTGGAATGTTAGCACTTAGAGATTTCAAATAATATTAGCTGATGGTAAGGATGTATTTGTAATAAGGAGTATTCATCTTCTTTATATGACACTTTCACGTACAAGACAACAGCAAAGAGAGAGAGAGAGAGAGAGCGAGAGAGAGAGAGCGAGAACGTGAATAAGACTTCCTGGTTTTTCCTTTTATTGAACGTACAATATTTTGAGTACATACGATTAAATTCATGAAGCAAGTATACAAAAAACTCACTTCATCTTCTACTCTCACCACAAATCGAGTCATTCTTATGCACGGTTTTCTTAATCAAGTGCTTCTGATAAATGCAGATAAACACATTACACAGACGAATCACGTAGTATATTGTGTCACGGCATACAGATCTGGGTTATACTGCAGGATCACTAATTGCAGCAGACGTTGTACATAAAGCTCTGCTATTGTTTGAATACTAAACCGCGGATTAGTCTGAACTGTCTGTGCACAATGGACCCTTTGAGTAATTTGAATAGGCGTAAGGTTTTGAAACCTTTTGTCAATATATTTTTTCACTTCTTTAACGGCACTCTGGAATACCTCCTGAACACTAATATGTTTAGTTTTATTACATACACAACGAATGGGTTCTTCTAAATATTAAATTGAGTTCTATTTATGGACGCCCTTTAGCAACTGTGTTCCTTAGCGTCCCATTGTATATTGGGCATAAAAGACTGGTAAATATGCTTAGAGGCTCTTTATGGGGCTTGAGCTTCTTTTATGTGTCTTAAATCTACGACACTTGACCGCCGGCTTTACTTCCCTTCCGAATGATGCCATGTTTAGGTTTTTACGCCTAAAATCCATCGCCCTCTGCCGGATTTCAACTCTTCTGCATTTTGCACTCTAGTTCCAGTCTTAGCAACCATTCATGCCATCCTTTTTACTTACTCTCCAATTTTATTCACAGCTCCTTTTCCGTGATAGGATTCAAATAATTTCCTGGCCTTATTTTAATTGTGGGTGTAATAAGATTTACAGCTCCTGCAAGATACACTCAATTTGAATTCCAAATATGGTGGAATGCAGTGTTACATTTCTCAAAGTGTGCTGTTTAAAGTGGCCTGCAGCTGCACCAAAGAAAAGTTGTTGATGACTTCGAGATAGGAGTATTGGCTGCAATGTTGAGAAATAATGCTTTTTAAACAATTTCAACGGTATATTTATCGTGTGCAATGTAATTGGACACCTGTGCAAAACACTTCTTCCGATTCTCTCCACCACACTGTTTTCTAAACCAAGCAATGGGCCATCCTGAATCTCATTGTGGTGCTTGCAGATGTAGTTTTCGGGATGTCCATCTATAACACTTATTCAGAATTGGGATAGTTTTTCAAGTACGCTTGCACACCTCGGCCTGTTTTCTTTTAACATAAACGTGGTATAGAAGTTTGCCAACTTCTTGCTCAGTTCTTCAATGCAGTGAATAATAGATCCCTCTTGTTCTTGAATATGAGCTCTCGCGTTCAACATTGTCCATTGATTCCAATGGTAACGTGATGCGAACGCAGGATCTGAAAGGAAATTTTAATCGCCAATGTATTTTACCGTCTCTGATATTTTATCCAGTTCAGCATATCAGATTGACACTGATATGTATAAATGAAGCAGAATACCTCTTTAGAAATATTTGATTTGGAAGCTGCTATAACTGTGAATTAAGGAAGACCCAATGTCTGATGTAAAGAAAAAAATCTGATGTGATACATTCCCATGGATTTGTCTACCCTCTGTCGTTTATTAGTTGGTATATAAATTTTTCGTACACAAGATTATTTTTATATCTACCACGTTTTGATCCAAATAAACTTTTATAGACATAGCTACATTACACATTTGCTTATATATATATATATATATATATATATATATATATATATATATATATAAAGAGAGCAGCGTTAGTCAAATGTTTAAGTTCTGGACGCTATAGGCTGGCCCTAAAATTCCGTTCTATTTAAACGCAATCACAAGAAACAAATGAATGCTGAAAGAACTTAAAGAGAATGACCAAGAAATAAACAATTATAACCTTTAATAACGGGTATTTCAGACAGTACTTATGCCACAAAAAAACTTATTTAAAGTAGATTGTGTGCTTTAAGGAGAGCTAAATTCTTTGCGTAGTACGTTTTCGTCTATCGCTTTACATGAAGTGGACTTCACAGGTTTTTCCCAGAAAATTCAAGATATACACTTAATATGTTATGCAAATATCCTTAATATATGGTATTTCAATAAAAATCGTTGGAGCCTTTTTTTAGAAAATCAAAATTTTCTAGAAATCCTCCATGTAAAGGATAGTCTGCGTTAGGGGAATTTTCTTGAAAATCTTGGTGTCGCACTCTTGGAAGATATTGGACTTAAATACCAAATTTTATGTTGATCCAACCGTTCGTTTTTTAGTTATGCTGTTCATAAAAATATACACACGGATACACGCAGGAATCTTTTTCTAAGAATTCTTTCTTTTATTCAGGGCCTCAAAACATGTTTTCTGCTGAAATATCGATATCGAGTTTTTGGATGGAATACTATATTTCCCCTACTTACTATATGTAACGTAGAAAGCGAAAAAAACCAAGGTAGAAAAGAAAGAGTCAACGAAAAGAAGATCAGATGTAAGTTCTAGCGTTTATCTTGTTCAATTTGAGCGTAAAAGGTGAAAGCTCTTTGTGCTTTTTTGTCGGGTTATGCATTCGCTAAAATCTTTAACAATATATATGATGGTGAAATGGATGAAAGGAAAGGTGATGATGGAGCAGTTGGTGGAATGAATGGCGGGAGAAACCGGAGAACCCGGAGAAAACCCGCCCAGACGCCGCTTCGTCCACCACAAATCCCACATGCAGGTCGCTGGGATTGAACCCGGGCCGCCTCAGTGGGAGGTCTAACCACTCGGGCACGGCGCCGCCCCGGAATCATATATCCTTACTTAAAATATTCCAGTGCTGAATTAAATTTTTCCGCTGGATATGATACATTTGTAGAATTGCTCATATTACATTATTCATTTAGACAGTGATTCTTCTATACAAGTGGTTTTATTCACGACATACTAAGTGTTTCTCCTGAAGGGCAAGAAGAGCTTTGTTACAGCATTGCAGCAGGCGGGAGCAGCATTCAAATGTTTTCCGTGCTAATAAGTGCATGCAATGGAAAGAAAATAATGAAATAAATAAAATTTTGTATTTTATTTATGGACGCTGTATAACTGTTGCGGTCCATAGCGACCGCTAGGTTTGCTCAGAGGCCTCCTTATCAGTCTTGAGATTCTTTTACGTGCCGTAAATCTACAACACGGGACCACCGGCTTTAATTCCCTTCCGAAAGAAGCAATGTTAAGGATTTTTACGCCCAAAAAATCTTCATCAGCCCCCACCGGGTTTGAGCCCACGACCTCGGGAGCTAGAGGCTAACATGGTAACCACTACACCACGGAGGACGCCGAGTATAATGACAGAAAAGTGCTTATGCGCGCGCGCGTGTGTGTGTGTGTGTGTAGGAAGTTTGAAGTCCACCGAAAATTTCAGGGGGTAATTGCTGACTGGAAATGGAGCACAAAACTTCATATCACCTTGTGTCCGGAAATACATATTTCTACGAAGATGACACTGAAGAACGACATCAAAGAGCCTTGGTACACAGTAGATGGCCTGAATCTCATCCCTGTCGCAACAGATGTTCAAAGAGTTCTCCATGGGATGCAATGCACGTGTTCACAAATTGCATCATAGATTGCCTCACTCGTTGGAATGTTCGTGGCTCTGTCCGAATATCGTCTCAGGTTACGTGTACATACTGTTGAAGGGTCTGAAGATCAGGAACAAGCTAACTGTACGCATTTCTTCAGCAATGGAGGCAGCGTGTCTGCAGGAAGTCCAGATGCGTTTCTCCGTTCAGGCGTTGTGGAAGAAGAACTGGTCTAAGTAGGCGGTCGCAATAATCCCTGACCTAACATTGATGCTGAACCGCTGCTGCTGAGACGCTTCAACCATTTGAGGATTTTCTATAGCCCACAGATGACGATAAAGTGCATGTTAATAATGCCAACTCTACTAAAGGTCACTTCATCGGTGAAGAGGGCTGCGCGAGAGTCTGTTGCACAAACCAGCAACAGAATCTTTCCTATGATGGAAAATCCGCCGGTGACAATCCCTGCACACGTTGGAGGTGATAGGCATTATAGCTGTTGTCATGTAGGATACAGATTAAGGTCCTTTGGCTTACACTATGTTGGCGGTCCATTTGCCTAGAGTTTCTACCGCGTTGTTCGCAGTATTATGGAGAACATGTTCCTCCATATCTGGTGTACCCACAGCCTGCGGCTGCCCTGAACGTTCGTCTGTTTCAAAGGACCCATGCTCATACAAATGCCGAAAAAATGGCTCGGAAGGTTCTCTGATGTGAGTGGTGCTACCTGGCAGGGTACGTGGCTAGATACATCCGTGCTGCCTCTGGACAGTTTCCACCTACCTGGCCATATACGAATGCAATCTCTGTTTATTCCTGGAATTGAATACCGGTCCATCGCGCTTCTACGTTGCTTAAATATCTACAACACACAAAACGCACCTGCAAGTTGTTAGAGAATGTCATCAATGTCATCTCCCGTGGAAACCATGCATTTTTGGACACTAGGTGATATGTACTTTTTGTGCTCCATTTGCAGTCAGGATCACTCCTTCAAGTTTGTCGGTGGAGTTAAAACTCTAACTACACACACATACACACACTCACACACATTAACACCCTACCGTAGAAAATTTTATTCTTCTCTTGTTCGGTGAATCGAGATAACCGTTTACAGAAATGGTTTCATTACACATTTCATTGTGGGTACAAAGAAATGCAGGAGACCGAACCCTAGCCCCTGTCGGAGAGCGATAGATTTTTTTCGGGCTAAAATCCTTAGCACTCCTTCTTTCGGAAGGGAAGTAAAGCCGGTGTTCCCGTGTCGTAGCTTTACGACACATAAAAGAATCTCAAGCCACATACAGAGGCTTCTGAGCAAAATTCCCGGTCATTTAGGTCCAATATGGAATGCGACGCAAAGGACCATAGAAGTTAAAGATCGTCCATAAATAGAATTAGAAACAGAAACGGTAGTCACATCTTCAAAATGTGGGTAGCTATATGCTGGCTTTGAAATTTCATACTTTTTGCTTAATAATCGTCCCATATCACCTTCTGCGTATATTGGTTTGTTAAACACAATCTGTCGTGAAGCATATGTACGGTGCCACGTTATCTCCATATATAGTTCTATCAATGAATGTGGGTGTTGCTATAAGTTTTTCCAAGCTTTTACGATCTGTCTTAAGTCGCGTATCCATCCGATGCCGGATGTTGTCCATTGCTTTACCGAACATAGCGTTTTTGAACACTTGTAAATGTCCTTCTCAAAATCGTTTCTGGTTTCTTGCCGTAGCTTGTTAATAAATTCAAGGAAAGGTTTTAACCATGGTGATTGTCGAAGTCGTAATCGCGGTGAACCTTCGTCATATGCAGTCCGTGAGAGAAAGTCTGTTACAAGTACCTATAATGGGCAACATACATTCGTCGAGGAATTAGCTTCTTTGTAGAAGAATCCTTTGATTTCCAACAATTGGGTAAGAATGGTAAATTATTGTGTAGGTCATGGAGCTCAGCAGGATATTCAATATCCATTTCTAAAATATATACATGAGATTCAGCGTTTTTCAAATTATTTAGATTGATATTTCAGGGGAAACCCACTCTAATCCGCCATAAGGAAGGGCATGGTACATTGCCCAACCATATTGGTTATTACCATTATCGTATGTGATAAATTGAGATGGTTTCACTGAATCAAACTTCTATATGTAGGAATTCTTAGCCTCTTCACACCGGTGGCAAACTTTGCATAAACCTTCCCTTATACCAGATTCTACAATGAGAAGCTGTACGTAATGCTGTAGTAATACCAGCATACAGAAGCATAAGATCCCATGTAAGTCCTGAAGGGGTAAAATAAGCAGGATGGACATTTTTTTTAGGGTTTGGTCCCTGAATGTCTCAAAGATAACTTCGGAGGTTAAGTGAGGTCGCTGTACTCGCCTAAATTTCTTATGCTAAACTGCTCCCACAGTGTTTAGCATGACCGTAGTCATCGACACTAACTTCTTCATTTAATTTGCTGTTGAATGCTTTCACTCAAGGCAATTGTTTCTTATTCAAGTCAACCCATGAAATGATGATAATCTTATGGAAATATGCCTTTGCGTGTCATCAAACTGGAACTCTCACATGCAATATACTTCTCTGTTTTAGGATATACTGTTGAGGGGTTTACAAGCTAATCCAGGCTCGTACTCAGGAAACGATAGATATCCACAAACCGGAGCTTTATATCCCCAGCATACTACAGAATAAGGTGTAGCTTTCTTCAGAGTTAGGAATCACCTGTACTCCTTCGATTTTACATCCCAGTGCCTTAACGGTGAAATGTAAACCATATCCCCTCAGGTTATATAGGAGGACATCAATATGTTTAGTTTCAATGGCTAAATTTCACTTATCATGCACCTCCACGGTATTTGCCGCATATATAATCGTGGTCGCGCAATTTGTGTTCTCTTCTGTAAATTCCTTAGCACAAAAGCAGCACTTTGTAGAAGACTCGAAACCCTTTTGCTGTTCATCTGTAAGTTTCAGAGGCTAAACAGATTTGTACGAGGCGTATACCAAAACTAAGTTACGATGATCAAAATGAGTGAAACACCGTTTGCGTATGTACACTCATCCTTCACATTTCATTCCTTGCTTTCGTATACGCTTCTCAAAATGTCTTTATATAAAGAGTGTTGTAGCCCAGTAGCATTGCCCAACAGAAGATCACGATGAGACAGTTCTTAATCAACGACCTTTGTAGGAAACACTACATCTTTCTCATTTACCCCATAAACATTTATAGATATGTTTTTATTTTTCTCAAGCTTTGGGATTTGTACCATTGTCATACGAAATAAAATTATGAGAAATCATACTTATCTTTAATTTTCCAGTAGTTGCTCACATCTTGTGGATACCTTTGTATAAATTTTGCAAGGATAACATAAAGCATTTTTCATCACTAGTTTTGTAAGTTTTCACACGCTTTTCTTGCTTCAACAAATACTGGCAGAAGAATATAGCTTGCTCCCTCGAAGGATATTGCATTTGTTAATACGAAGCCATGCTCCCTCTAATGCAAGAAAATTCCAGTTGCTGCCCTTAAGGCGGGATCCGTCCATTTCAGTATTTAATTTCTTGAATTTCATATCCAAAATGGAGTCCATGCTCGTTTCCAGAAAAAGGGGCTGGTTACGTGTTTTAAAAGTTTTATCAGTTGTTTTTCCAACAGCATTTACAAATCGTCATTCAGAGAGTGGATTGATTTTTACAGATTTATGAGCTCTAAGCTTTTTCTGAACTGCTTGAATTATACGCTCCTTTTTCTCCTGTAGATAAACATTCATGTCTGTGGGTGAATCAGAGCGAATGAAATAAGGTTTCAGACCGTTTCAAAGATTGTTTCGTACTCTCTTATACCGCAACCCTCATCCATTATTGTTAATAGCTGATGTTTCTTGATCTGTGCCTTAATTATCTTGCAAGGGTCAGTGAATCCAGACGTTCATGGCGTACTCCCTTATAGCTATCGATGAAGAATCTTTCACAACGCTTAAACCTGAACAGTTGCTTACAGCTCATTTCATGCCATCTCTTGTGATAGTTTGTAGAAAACTCTTTCCACATTTGCCACACTTGTTAGCAGACTTTGTATTTGGAAATTCTTCCTGGAATGTAGCACTTTCCATCTTTGCAATCTAAACACTATAAAACTCTTACACAAACTGATCAATATATTCTTGACCGACTTATTCAAAGGAGCACACTTCTTTACCTTGGCAACTTCTTCCATCTTTACCATGTGCTAAATGTTACAAAACTCCTTACAAATACTCATCAATATATCATTGACCGACTTATTCAAAGAAACACACTTCTTCACCTTGACAACTTCTAGACACCCGACAGCTGATTTCATTTAGAGGAGATGATGTTCTCGACCCGAAGCAAACTAGCACAGTGAAGATCTAAGTTTTTTTCCTTGGAGGGGAAAATGCATTACTGCATTCAACCTCCAGCCGATGTACAATGGCTGGGGGGAATTGTGGGGCTCGTCGCTCAGCCGCGGAATACCCACTAAAAACCCCTCTACGTGTTAATTGTGTACTGCTGTGTTTTGCGTGCAATTCATGCATAGTCGGGTACCGAATAGCACCCCGGTTAGTATGTGAATAGCCAAAGTGCTTGCATGCTTTGCATGCGAGCGTGTCCATTGTTAATTGCTGAGATTGTCCTTGAAACCTGAACAATACCAGTGAGGAACTAAGCTCGAAGGGACCCCTAATTATGGAGAAGGCACTGACTTCTCAGAAAACATTACATTTCAGTTCCCACGTTGTAGCATTTTGCGTGTTTTGGTTGATAAACGTTGTGCCGTTTTCGCTTCCCCCCTGGTCTTGGCTCATGCAACCAGGACGTCACAATGCTTCGGAGTAATGACGTCATGCATAACCAGAGAAAGTAACAATATATCGCCAGGGATGACGTAAGACATCACCTCACTACGTAATGCATCATGGACATTCATCATTGGCTGGTTTGCGACACGCAACTGACGCTAGCGCCCTCACGCTCTCCGACGGTTCCAGCAACTCCTGGGCAGGCAGATACGAGCAGTCGCTTTTTCTCCAGGGACCGAGGCGGAACAACTAGCCATCGTGACTGCGAGGTTTTCGACATAATTCACCAAGAGTTGTTTTGGCCTTTTTTAAATTGTCTTTTACACTTTATTCGGTACGCTTTGAAATTTAACCCTTAGCTCTTTGTGCCTTTCTAAATTCTTATACGGGAGAAAAGTATTGACATTTGCATTTTCATGTAAATTTATTGTATTCGTTACTTTGTTACAAAAGCTTTAAACTCATATGGCAGCTTTAAGTATACAAAGCGAAAGAAAATATCACATTGTATTTGAGCATAGTAATTTGTTAAACAAACGTTAAAGCAAGCTGATCTAATCATTGTGAACGGTTATATCGCTTTACAGTAAATTCTTAATTTATGCGCTGGTGAATATTTCCTATTTTCTATCTCCTAAGGAATAGTCCCTTTTCACGGTAACTTTTCCCTCTCGATATGGTAAACAAAAACTGTAAGCAGCTAGCGCCCAGTGGTGCAACGTTAACTTCAATGTTTTATGTATTTTGAGGTTTTAAGAAGATAATTTATATACTGGTCACAATTTATTCCTTATTATGGATATGTTTTCCCGTTTATATATATATATATATATATATATATATATATATATTGAATTCAATTTTGCCTCGATTAATTGACTAAAACTGTGGTATCTTTTTAGGATATCAATACCTTTATTGTTGTTTGTTTTGTTTAAGGGCGTTCAACTGCTAGGTCATTAGCGCCTTTGTTAAACGGATCATGGGAAAAGGCAGAGATAAAAATCGGTACAAAATAAAATAGCAAAGGCCAGCGATAAACTTCAATATAAAAGTCAAAGCAAAGGCGATAAATACATATCAATATAAAAAGAAGCCAGAGACAAATATCAATATAAAACGTAGCACAAGTCATAAATATATAAAACTAAACTGATCAGTATGTAAAACCTACTATTGAGATGACTAAATGCGCATTTGGAAATTTACTTTCGACAAAAACTTAAAAATCCTATCAACCGCTTGCTTATCACCCGCTTAGACTTCTGCAAAACTGTCCGACGTTTGCAGAGAGCCCAGACGATGTGCTAGAGCAATACACTCTAGCAACACGTGCCGGACCGACAGACCTTCGCCACAAAGCGGACAAATAGGAGCAAGTCACCCTTAAAAAGGTAAACATGCATAAAATTGCAGTGACCAATACGCAACCGAACCAAAATCAACCCCCATGTCGAGATACGCGAGTGGAAGTTACACAGTTTATCGGAATGTACTTCACTACTCTAAGCTTACTTCCACGAAGAGTAAACCACTCCTCGTGCCAGCACGACAGTACCACTCTCTGCACAACAAGCCTAAAGTTTTCTGGCGTTACACGAGGTATTGTAACTCTGAGTTCTGCGGTTGCCGTCTTAGCTGTCAATCCAGCAAGTTCATTTCCAGGCAAGCCAACGTGACCAGGTATCCAATCACACTCCACACTAATGCCAGAAGCATATAAAACATGGAAGGCATTAACGTACTCTAAAATATACATAAAGGTGCCTGACGTGGTGTCCTAAAAGCTTATAAAATTGTTTGAAGTAGCCTAGAAGTAGTCAAAATAACCATGAAATTTGTGTCAATGCGTGGATTATTACCAGAATTACCCATGGTATTACCGCAAATATCTGTGACTATACCAGAATTACCCATGAAATTACCGCAAAATGTCCAATTAACGATCTAATTAGCATGAAATTATTCACAAATACCTTTCTTAATACGTGAATTATCCATTATATTACACACAAATACCTGCGTTAATACTAGAGTTACCCTAAAGTCACCCATAATACCTGTGTTAATACCCAATTAAGCATGAAATAAGGGCAAAATGACGTGCTAATACCTGAATTACCTATCACATTGTTTAAAACAGCTATGTTAATACCACAATACCCTCGAAATTACCCAGTATACCTTAGCTAATACCAGAATTACACACGAAATTACCATAATGTGCACATGTTAATACCTGAATTACCCACGAAATTTCCCCAAATACCTGCGTTAACACCAGAATTACCCAAGAATGTACCTCAAAATATTATAATTGCCCATGAAGTTACCCAGAACATCTGTGTAAATACCTGAATTACCCAAGAAATTTTCTTAAAATATTGCGTTAATATATGAATTACCCACTAAATTATCCCAAAATATCAGCATTAATAACGGAATTAGCCATGGGATTACTTAAAATACGTGCGTTAATACCAGATTTAACCACAATATTACCTCTAAATAGTTGTGCTAATACCAGAATTATCCAGGAAATTACTCAGAATACCTTGTAAATATTTTAATTATCCTTGAAATTACTCCAAAATAGTTTGTAAATACCTGAATTACCCATGAAATAACCCCCAAAATTCCTGTGTTAATACCAGAATTGCATATTAAGTTACTTAAAAATACCTTCGTAAATACCTAAACGACCCCTGAAATTTGTCCCAATATGTCAAAGCCAATACTCAAATTATCCACGAAATTACCCAAATATACCTTTGTTAGTACCCGAATTGCCTATGACATTATTCGAAAATACCTATGTTATTACTTGAATTATCTATGAAGTTACCCTGAAATACCCGTTTTAATACGAGGATTACCCTGAAATTGTCTAAAATATCTGTATTAATACCTGAATTACCCCTGAAATTGTCTTAAAATATCTGTTAATACAAGAATTATCCATGAAATTACACCGCAAAATACCTTCAGAGGTCCTAAATCTCTACCAACACCATGAAAATACGTGCACGATTTCTAAAGTACTTTAAAAATGATATGAAAGGTCCTAAAAGTCATTACAAAGCTGTCTGAGTTTCCAAATCCACTAAAATACCATGGAATGCTCAAAATACCTCCTAAAACTTTCCATCCTTCTGGAAAGCATCCCTAAGTGCCTTCAGGCCCAGACTTCCCTAGTATTTCTCCTTGTATTACCTACATGTTTCTTCCAGGTATCAGCACTTTCTGGCCCTCAAACCCCGCCCTACCTAGCATTTCACCTCGTTATCTTTTTCCTTGTATCACCATTTTATGGGCCAACTATCTCTTATGTACCCTACTTATGACTTTTATTTGTCATGTAAGTATCTTCAAATTCCGCACCTTAATCAAACTTTGTTAAAAATTAAAATTTTCGCAGAATTTTCTATCCAAAGCATAGTTTGGGGTGGGGATCAACAAGAAACTTGGTAAGAGTTCAGTACCTTCCAAAGATGCGACACGAAGACTTTCACGAAAATCCCCCAAAACAAACTAGCCTTTTCATGGAACATTTCTTGATATTTTTTATTTTCTGAACAATGACTCTAACGATTTTGATTAAAATAACACACATGAAACACGTTTACATAACAAACAGAATGTGTATCTTTAATTCTCTGGGAATAGCCTTTGAAGTCGTCTTCATTCGGAAGGAATTTTATATAATCTTGCATAACTGTTAAACGTTAAGCGATAGATGTAAACGTACTACACAAGAAATGTAAATCTCTTTAAAACACACAATTTATTTCAGATAACTTTTTTGTGGTAGAAGAGGTATTGCACTTCAATGAACGATACCTGATGTTACAATTACTGACCTCTGTTCATTTTACAAGAAACTATTCTTATGAAGCCTATTCTTCTATCTACTTCATGTAAATGGAGATAATCCTTTGTAGAAAATGTTTTATTACAGTTTTTCTTGTAGGCACATTGGGAATAGGGAAATGCGGTAGGCAAAAGCGATAGTCAAATCCTTTAAGAGCTGGTGGTATGTAAGGGCTTTGAAATGCCATTCTCTTTGCATGATCCAGGAGGGAGAAAAAACATTCAACCTGAGTAAAGCATAAGTATTTAAAGATTTAAACATCTCAGAAGTGGTTAACTCCACAAAATAGTTTATTTGACACACATTATTTGTGTAGTAAAGTTTTGTCAACCTCTAATGGTCTAGCACTTATGCAAATGTAATTTAGAATGAAGAATACTTCAGGGGCTCTTTTACAGAAAATTAAAGAGATGCATTTTATTAGTTAAGCATTCACCTTAAACATAAGTTATTCTAGTAGAAATTGTTCGATCGATTTTCGAAAAAAATGGCAAAATAAGGGAAATGTACCACGCAAACGTCGGTTGGGTTGGGGGCATCGTTTTGAAACACTTCGAGTCTCGTCCTTAGCTCATACTGAATTTAAATGCCAGTTTTGGAATATATTTGACACTTTGATTTGAGGTATGGTGTTCAAAGAGATATGCACAGATGGACATATACACAAACACACACACACACACACACGTACGTTTCCCTAAAGAATTCTTTTTATCAGGCACCTCAAAATGTGTATTCTCGGTGAATACCTATGTGGAATTGGGGGGAATTACAACATCCCTTCAGCCTGCTATAGCTAGGTGGTAGACGACGTATAAGTCACATGCATATCGGACCATTATAAGCAGGATCCCATTGTTTGTTGTTTTTCTAGCTTTTCTTTGCTTCAGATATATTATATATAGGGTTTCTTGTTATAAAAACAGCCTTTGTTACTTTTTTAAAAGATGAAATTTAGATGTCATCCCGTAGACGGAGACTTCTTCTACACTCTGGGTATATCCTTTACATCAAAGTCAGTCGACTTTGTCAATAGTAAGGGCTGGTCAAATATATGGTGATACCCACTTTAATTTTTATTTAAATTCTGCTACATTCTCATTGTTCATGAAATGTTAGCTAAATACTAATTGGTTATTTATATTAATTCAGTCCAAATGTTTGTCAAATAAGAAACAATGTAGTTTTCAGGATCGGTTTGTTGTTCACTTGCTGTAAACGTTAGTGTTTTGTGTTTGTACTCATTATTATTAAATGAGGACTTGCACACAAGAGTATGCTAGTTTTCTGTGCAGAAAAAAAGGATAAAAGGTGAAGAAGAAGAAGAAGAAGAAGAAGAAGAAGAAGGGCGTTATAAAAAGATTAAAAGTACAGGGGAAAGAACACAGAATCATGTTGGGATGCATTGAAAAGAAAAACTGTTGGTGTTGATTGTATATAGGCATTAGATTAGCTTTATTGTAATTTTAAACTTTACAAGCAGCTGTTTATTGTTTAATTACTGAAAGTTAAAGTATAATGAAATAGCAGAACTGAAATTAATAACCATTATTTATGGTCGTATATAGTATCACTAAGATGGAAACAATAATTATTATTTCTAGATGCAAAAAATACGTTGCCTCGAAACAGTTTCTGCGGAAGCTCAAAAACAATTGTTCCAGAATTTCTATAAATTCATATAAAAAGTTTTACAAGATTCTTATCTAGCAGGATGATTACTGTAAAAGAGGTGAAACAGAATATTAACCCTTCAGCAGCCAAGAGCATAACGTTTGCACATAAGGAAAGTTTGTTTTTCAAGGTAAGAGTTACCAAGGAAGGCGCAGTAGTTGATGTTCCACCATGTCGAAATGCCATCATGAAGTTCCATGGAATAACAAGAGGATGTCTGCAAACTATACAAGTATCGTTGATGAGTGGAAAGACTTCACCTTGAAATTCTAAGATCAACATCAAACCTGACCTAGGTCTGTACCAGAGAAACCTCAGCTACTTATCATGGATCATATAAGTTCTTTTAACCCCCTTAGTCTTATTGAACCATCAGAGACAATGCCTGGAAACTCTGTCTGCCAGAAACCCTCACAATTAAAATATGTACTAAATGTTTTTAGGACATTATCAAGTTAATGTACCTTACAATGTATACTGTCGCATATTCAAGGGAAAATGTAGTATTGCTTTTGGTTGGCAACGCTGAGACATTTACACTCAATGTGACTCTCACAATGAGCTGATAAATAGTTACGTGTAATGATGACAAAGTAAAATTTATGAATGAAAAAAGCTTCATCTTTCTAAAAATGAGTGTTTCTACAGGTTGAAAAAACTTTAAAGCAAAGGGCACAAATGAATCTTGCAGCAGTCACAAGTTTCATTATATGCAAAATTTATCTATTCCACACTTACCATAAAATGTTTTTTATTCTCGACAATTGCGGCTCTAAGTTTTAGGGCTGCATAACTGTTCTGGTGATCCTGTCACATTGTTTACTTATCAGGAGGATGTTCTAAAGGAACGACAATGTGAAGTCACATCCATGTTCTTCCAATATTTGAAGGAAGAAAATAATAATGAAGAAGAATTAATATTTATATCAGACAGCTGTTCTGGGCCAAGCAAACATTTTGTTATGATTTATATCTGTTAAATTCTTCTGCACTGCTTTGGTATGTTCAAACGAATTACTCATCTGTTTCCAATGTGTGGACATTCCTTCCTGACGAATGATCAGGATTTTTCGATCACTTCAAACAAGAAAAGAAAGGTGTGCGTGTGTGTGGGTGTGGAAACACCACAGGAATATTATCTTCCTGTAGGTTCCATCCAAGTCCATTTTTTGTTTTGACAAGACATCACAAAGACTTTCATAATGTTAAAGAGATAGTGCAAACATACTTTCGTAAACATCATGGAATTAATACAATGAAGCTTAACAGTCTTAGTATGTATGGGATAGATCGAAAATCGCCATTGATCGGGATAAGACACTCCTATACATGTTCATGGAGTTACGTTAATATAGGTATTAGATCAGCAATTCTTCAGGAACTCCACACAGCAGTAGGGAAAGGAATTGCATTTGAATGGAAAATCAGTTGTTATACCTTTTCAGCAAATTTCTGCTAAATTTGACAATATTTTTGTCCAAACATGAATTAATGTAATGTTATCATGTGAATTACTGTAGTGCTGTAATATTTGATTTCTTTGTAATCAAACAATTTTTGATATGAAGATCATATTTAATTTATATTTTAAAATTTTCAACCAAAAACGGTCCTTGTCACACATGCTCATCCTTAGTAACCTATAAGTATAGTATTTAAGCGATAATTGATGAGCATTTTCTGTTACGTTATGTCACTTATCCTGTAGAATCTTTTATTACAAATAACTTGTTTAATCTGCAGTGTATGTGAACCGTAAGATGTTTGTTTGCTTCTCCTGAAAATTAACTTTTTGAAAAAGACTGTTTCTATAAATAACCCCTATATGTATATATATTTAATCAGCTTTTGTGCTTATATATATATTGCCTATGGAATAATAACAACAAAATAAAGACCTTAGAGTGATATGTTCTATTATGATTCCAACATCCAGAGGTTGTAAATCCCTTGATTAGTCGTTTAGCCATTTAAGAGCAGAAATAAGAAGTTGCCTTAAAATCCAGATTGTCGGAGGCTGACCACGTAGATCAGTCGGAAAACGGCCGTCTGCGGTACGAGGAGCTCCGGGTTCCATTCCTGGGTGTGGGTGAGAATTTTTTTATAGTCAAGATTATTCCCTAACCTCTCCAGAGTCTAGAAGAGTATATATATATATATATATATATATATATATATATGTGTGTGTTTTAATGAGTAAGAAAAAAAGCAGAACAAAACACAAAGTGCAAGAAACTCAACAACAAGCTGCTTTAGGCAACAAGTTCCAAGGGAATGCCGCCGATAAGACCAGTGTAGTTAAAGTTGGTTTATAAATGGAACTAAAGAAAATTGCGGGCCTATATGGTGTGGGGGTATCGTGTGTGCCTCATTTTCAAGGGGTGTCGACTTTGAATATTGTTTTAGTTGAATTACCCGGATAAGATTTGTATTACAGGGATTTCCCCTTATCCTGAAATGATCAATGTCACATAATTTTTGCCTGGGTGCATTTTACCCATTTCATTCATGCGCAACATAACCTACTAAATTAAATGACGTTATACTTCAAGCCCCATTCCGAAAATCAAGGTCTGTTGAGAAGAACAGTGCTTTTACATAGCGAAAGAGTTATAAAGTTGGGCTGAGTATAATTTACGAAATTATCCTGTGCATGCGTTCACATGCACTCACATACAAACACACTCATGCGCGCAAACACACATTTTCTATTTATAACACAAATACAGATGAAACATATGTATTTCACAACGATTTGTGCAAGTTTCTGGTAATACTGGATTGCAAGGTTTTGCCTTGTTGGCATTAGCGGTTAGACAGTGAGTGTATGGAGGAGGTTATAATTCTGTAGTGCGAGATTTCACTACTTCGCAACTTTTAGGGACGTTCAAACAATAGCTTATAAAACTCTTAAATTTATACTCAAACGTCTGAATTTAGAAGGCATCATTGAACATAGTCAACCCTGACCTCCAAAGAATAAACAAAAGCATTCGTTTGAATCCTTGGATTCTTTTTTTAAGTATGTGATCTTTAACATTGGTCATATCGGCGGTTATTTGCCTTTGGAACAATTGTACATTGGCAATGATGTTCGCTTGTTAAACGTCGTGTTAATATTAGGGTTCTTTACCTTTACATTAAACCAACTACTTATTTATACTCTTACTCATACGTCCAGAGGCTGTGGACGATGCGGATTAAGCTTGGCTAAAAAAACACCCCACCTGAAGCCAGGATTCGAGCTCAAGACCTCCGAATTTGGAAGCTAGATATTTAGGTTCGTTGTGAATCTGTGGTTGTGTAATTAGTTGCTGTTTTATTGAAAGTAAACATTTTACATGATTTTTCAAGTACAACTTAGGGTAGGTATTAATTCAGCCTCCCAATTCTTCTTCAATTTCTTCCAAACTTTTTCCTTTCGTTTCAATTATGAAGAAGAATACAAACACATCACCCAGGAAACACAGGATGCCATATATGAAAAAAGGCGGGGCTGAACCCAGGGCATCTGTCAATGGATAAAACGTGACAGCCATAAAAGCTGTGAGAGAAAGATCAAGGACAGCAGAGAGGGACCCAGACATTCCTTTAACCTTTTTGGGGAAGATTTCTCCAACCATAACCCATGGAATAGGACCAACTCCAAGAGAGAAAAACACTATATGCAAGCTTATTATAAAGATTGGCAGTATGCCTAGAGCTTCAGTGGGTGTTCTGCCATGTATGTATATATACCAACCTCCTAAGGCAAACATACAAATGCCCATTCCTATGAGAGATACATGAAGCAATATTTTTCTTCCAAGCCTATCGACCAGTAGAGTGGCTACCAGTGTTGTACTTAACTCCATAAAGCCTGTTATGATAGAACATACTATTGGATCCAGAGTAGATCTGGCGGAAGCAAAAATTTCCGCGGCATAAAACGATATTGTGATAATGCCGCATGTTGGATGGAACACCATCACTCCCAGTGCCATAATTAAGGACCTTCTGGCGGCTTTAGTGGCAATTAAATCTTTTGGCGAAGCTCTCGTCGCTTTCATCTCTACATAAACTGATTTCAATTCCAGATATTCCGTAGTGATGTTATAGTCCTTGCCACGGTACCACTGCAAAGATTTGATGGCGAAACCCTCTTTCCCTTTTGCTAGTAGAAATAACGGCGTCTCAGGAAAGAATAGCAAGGACAAAAAGAACACACACGGAACTATAGCGGTCAAAATTGAAAACACTAATAAATCGCGAGTAAGACCTAGTGTGTAGGAATAAAGAATCCCAGTAGTAAGAAGAAGCTGAAACATTGTACCTAATTTTCCACGAATCTCCTTTTGGGCTATTTCTCCGACATATATCGGAGCCGCTACACAGAACCCAGCAGTGGAGAAGCCCATTAAAATCCGTGCAACCATCCAGGAGATATGGTTTTGAATAATTCCAGGAATGATGAAGGAAATAGCGCTCATCGGTGCCATACACAGCATCGTTAACTTGCGTCCAATGCGATCCAAGAAAAACGACATAATCAACAGAACCAGTACACCTCCCACTGGCATCAGTGCGCCGATGTATGACTTGTGATGCATGATATCCTCGTTGGGATGTTTGTCGTTCTTGTTGATGTAGAATGCTGAGCTGGTCCATCCAATGGCCTCTCCTAGTATGAAGCCGCCAAGCGTAACTACGGAACAAACAGCACAGAATGGATGTTACATTGAATCGATCTCTAATCGTTTATGTCCATGGTATTCAACAAAACATTTAAATATTATTTATTAGTTTCGGTTTTACCTAGAATAAGTAGAAGTATTGCATTCAAGGTGATAGATATATTATATGCTAAGTTCACATGGAGCCTCTACCCACCATCGTTTATTTTTATATTTCGTCTGCAATAAATCGACAAAAGCTGCCGAACGACCTGCCCACTGGCCAAGGAAGCCATAAGCCGACGGAATAGTGCTCTCACCCGGTGCGAACAAAAGTTTTAACAGATAACGATATTGTTCTAGAATTTTCCCTCCCTTCCTTCAGATTATTCCTTGATATAGCGTAGAAAATTCCACTGGCTATATAAGCAGGGTGTTCGCGACTGAACCTTGAGTTGTTGAGTGCGTTTCTTTTGAGGCATCAAGTGGTATTGTGCAAGTGAGTCTTTAAGAACATTTCTGACGAACATGACTTCATTTAGCGCAAGAGATTAGAGACGTCTTGTGTTCGATTCCACGGGGCTGTGAATTTAATTATTTTCTACGGAAGGGGTTAAACAGGCGTCTAAACTTAATTTTGGTATGTTGAATTCAAATCTGCTTTCCATTCTTTTCGTATCACGCTCATTTTGTTTAATGTACAAAGGAAATTTGTAATATTTGAGTTTATTTTTAGTTTTTATGCACAATTCAAAATGTATGAAATCATGCAAACTAAGAAACAATATTTTAAAGATGCAACAGTTTACATTGGACTAGAAGATTCCAAATATTCTTTATGATTTTACTTATTCCTCCGCTTTGTATAAAACGAACGCTGAGTTGGCTTGCCTTTATTTTCCTGACAAGGGTTGTCTCTAATTAAACATCAGTAGTCGGCCATCATGGAAACGTCCCATCGACACTGGTATCTTGTTTCCAACTCCTTACTTCCGTTTGGAATCTCTCTCCCTTTTCTTTGCTTAGTGAGCCCAAGGTTTCAGGAAAGATTTCAAGATGCGAATGCAGATGATGCAATTTTAAACACATATTGCATCCGAGAGCTTTAACCTTTCGATCATGTTTTTCACAATACGTTCATATTGATCATCTTTAACATCACCCAAACATGTTTTTATAACTACTTTGAATAAAGCTTGTGGCTCTAGATCTATCATTATATTTCTAAAATGATCGTCCTTCATGAGGTTGCGAGTTTGTAGGCTGTCAAAAATGCCTTCTTTCACTTTTGATTGACAATTTCTGAATAAGATGTTGCAAACATGGATCATATTTGTCCAGAACTTTGACAAATTGCTTCATTATCGCTAATTCATACGAAACGGGGGAAGCAAAGCCTTTTTTTAAGTCAATCAGGTGGGCGATTTATTACTTTTTTGTCCCTGCACTAGATATTTTCTTTTTGACCAATTAGTTTCACCGGGATCCTTCTCTAGCTCTAGAGTCCCATTCACACAAAAAGCACGGGAATTTGTCTACCCTGCTTGCTGGCTCAATGAAATACCGCACACTTTAAGATCACAAAACACGTACTTCATTATATTTAATTTTTTCTAGGTCAGCCTACAAATACTGGTAAGTTTCTTCAAGGGATGCAATGAGAGTTATTGGAATTGAAGCAAGCATATTGTCATTGTGCAGTAGAACATCTTTCAGACTTCTCTTGCTTATGTCAATAAGTAGACGCCAATCTTTTGCCTCGTAAGCTGTTCCAAGAAGACGTATCAAGGCAGTATATCAAAACAATATGCTAGCTTTTTCTAGAAGTCTGTGCCAGTAGAAAGCTGTTCCAGGTTCTAAAAGATTCTTTTCTTTCAGCCCCGAGCCTAAAACTTCACCTTTTTCTTTTGTAGGACTCAAATCTCGTACCAAATCATTCAATGTTGACTGCTTCAATGGATTTGGAATATCATCTTCTCAGTCCGGGGGCCAATTTAAATCATCTTATACTTTCAAACTATCAACACCCTAGATGGTGATGAAAACGAAACATCAACTTCATGAGGAACAAGCCTAATTGCTGATGGCAAGTTTGGGTATATAATGTCTGCCTTGTTTTCCTATTGAATCCAAATATATTAAGCAGGCAAAAAATAAAAGAAATTAAAATGATTTTGTTGTTCGCGCCGTACCATAGGATCACCAAAGGGCATAGATGTACGAACTACCTTGTACCACTGTCGTAGATTTTCTACACGCTTTTACAAACAATATGATGAGCAAAAGTTTTGTCTTGATCTCCTAATTTAATTTAAAACAAGTCAGATACAAACTCTTGAAAATGCGGGAATATTTCTTTTCTGCTTTTTTTATGGACGCTCATTAACTGCTGTAGCCATTAGTATCCCATTCTTTACTTGGCTTGAAAGACCTTTTTATGCGCTATCAGTTAATACCTTAGACATATCAGAAATTGCTAGAAATTTTCACACAGCCCCTGCTAGATATACCCTTCGAACCACTCGAACTTGCCATTTCTTTCCACAATAAAATTTACGACACAATATGGCTTCAAGAGAGAAGTTTAAAACTGTACTGGGTATTCTAAGATAGGTTCCTGTTGATATCTTGGGCAATAAATGTTTATGAGACAGGTTCAACATTACCTGTAAACAGAGACACACAATGGTACAACATGACGTCACATGATTTAGCATGTTTTCTATATTATAATAAAAGATGTTCTACGTCGGATATTCAGTGATATTAATACTAGCATACTGAACTTTCAATTTTGTGTTGAAACATAGTTGTTGAAAATCTGTACGTACGCAAAAACTGTTATTATTTTTGAAAATAGTTCGACCATCATAAAGTAAAATATTCCGTGTCCAAAATCTTCGTAGGCCCGTGTTACCCAATGAACGAATTATCCAAAGAAGCATCTACTTCTCAGGATGCTGATTATGTGGATACGCACGAAGAGAAGTAAATGACAGGGTAAATTGGATTTGATCACATTAGTGAACTGACAGTCTGAAATTGGTGAGGTCAAAGTGAGGGTTGAGCTTGATCGCATTAGAAAAGCGCCAGAGAAAGTTGGACGTCACATTGGTGTAAGAAGCCGGATTTAAACGCCACGGCGAAGGAAGTGCTTGAAATCTTACTAAGTCAAGCTAGAACTATGAAATCCAGAATGGAGAAAGACATGAAATCTGGGATAAAGAAAATGGAGTGATAAATAAAGAATGTAAGTTCCGTATTGGTTAAAATTGAGAGTGAAATTATGACAGTGAATTCGGCAATGGAGGAGATGCAGACGGAAGTGAAAGTTGTAGTGGAAGAAATGAAGAGCGAAGTGGAGAAAATGGAGACCGAAATGAAATCCGGAATGGATAAGGTTGGAATGGAAATGAAATGTGCTAAGGAAGAAAAAAGAAGAAAACATGGATAAAACGAAACCCAACTCGTCTAGAACATTGTTTTGTTTTCAAATTTGAGATATGTGCTAGGTGAAAGACTTGAAAGACGTTATTGTAAAGGGGCTGAAAAGAGTTACATCTCACGTAGAATATAAAAATAACACAGCAAAAGAATACCTGGACCAGCAGACCAAGGAGTGCGAAAGGATTCTGGAGCGCCGCATCCGTACTGAAGTTGTAGTGTGTCCTACGATTACATACGGGCCAATGCAAAAACAGTGAAACTACCGAAATTCGACGTTACTTGGTCCTAGACGGTATTTAAGCGGCAGTTCGGGGTGTATTCCTACAGAGTGATTTGAGTCGGCAAAGTAGAGGCATAGCTTTCCGCTGCCTTGCAGGGGGAAGGAGCTCCCAGCCGAAGGGCGGCTCCCAGACGGTTTAATTAAACTTTTAGAGGGATGCTATTGAACACATGAGAGTGCTAAGCAAGCGTGGATGTGTGTGGAGGAAGCTCCTGGAATGGAAGAAAGAAGGGCTTAAGTAACCATGGGAATTGGTATTGAGGTGCACAGAGCAAGAATTGGAGTATTCAATAAATTAAAATGGAAGGATTTCAAAACAAACAAAGGTGTAGAAGAGATGGTAAACATGTTTCTGCTCACATGTGTAATAGGTATACTATTGGTAATTGGTGGAGTTGAAATTAACCCTGGGCCAAATGGGGATCGAAACGTCATGGAACAAACATTTCCATACATTAAAGATATGGATGAGAGATTAGGAAATAAACTCAATGGAATGGAAAAGGAACTAATAGATATTAAGGGAGAGATTAAAAATGAAATGCAAGATATACGAAATGAGGTACAGAAAGTTAAAAGAAGAGTTGAGCTGCTGGAAGAGAGACACCGAAGATTTAATTTGGTTATAGCAGGAGTGAAAGAAAGGAATGGAGTATGGCCTGTAGATGAGGTCAGAGAGATTATAGAAGGAAAGCTTGGTTTGAAGGTACAGGGCTGGGAGATTAGAGAAGCATTTAAAGTGGAGAGATCAAGAGGAGCCAGAATGATAGTTGCAAGATTTACGTCAGTGCAGTTTGTTTATGAAGTATTGAAGAAATCAAAGCTACTAAAAGGAACAAATATCTTTATAAATAGAGATTTATCGGTGGAACAACGGGCCTTGAAGAAGGATTTAGTACAACAAATGAGGCTGGCAAGAATGGAAGGGAAACGGGCCTTCATAAAGACCTACGATTATGGGTCGATGGGCGTATGGTGATGGGATACGAAAGTGACACAAGGAACAGCAGATCGCAGGGGCAGGATATGATTCAGCGATATTCATCGGCGACTAGAGAGAAGGAATGTAGAGGAAGTCCAAAGAGCAATCGGAGACCAGAGGATAAGGTTAGACATACGGAAGTTACGTCACCGGCACGCGGGCTGGCGGAAAGAAGATGACGGTGTTAGAGGGTAGGCGTGGCCAAGACGCAGGCAGAACGTCAGATCAGAGTGACGCAAGGGCATCAGCTGGCGAAACAAGGAAAATGGAAGTTATGTCACTGCTAAGTGGGGCTGGTGGGAAGAAGATAGCTGAGTCAGAGAAGAGATCAGGAGCCGAAGCAGTGACGTCAGATCAGAGTGATGTATGGACAACAGCTGGCAAAGTTAGGAAAGTGGCATCATCGAGGAGGGAGGGAGTTCAATCGTCACGTGATATGATTGCGGACAGGGCAGAGGCGGGGTTTGAGAGTGGTGAATTGGTGGAAGAAGAAACTATTGTGTTAACACCCAATGGGAGTCTACGGATTTTGGACAGAAACAATGCGGGACTGTTAAAGGAGCCACCAGAAATGGATTTATGGAGTAGGAAAGTGAGTCATACATATAGATATAGTGCAGGTTCTGTGAGAAATACGGGAAAACAGAAGCAGTAATAATGAGGAAGTACATAGAATAGGAAGGGAGAGTGACTATAGAATGTATAGAAAGCTACAAAGTAGACAAAGTAAAGACAAGGTTTTGATAGGCAAGTGATAGATTTTATGAAATCGTGAAGTGAATGATTTAGATATAAAGGCCGGTAAATACGAGAGGGTTAGGAGGGAGAGGTACATTTCTTAGTATGAACGAGCAAGTGTTGTTATGGACGATCAGTGCGGGGTACAAGTAAACATTCTCTAAATTGCATCTAATAGTTCCCATTTCCCGCTGGTAGGGAGTATTAAAGACGGCGGAGGAAGCAAGGGAAGGAGATGGGAAGGAGACAAGAACAGTAAGCAGTATAGTGAATTTAAATGAGAAACGTTAGCGATATGAAGCTAACTCAACACACATGCCTTGTAAATGCGGAAGCTTGGGTACGATCGGCAAAAGGAGCTAGGGCTCGACGCTGATCATGCCCAAATGTATTGTATTAGCTCAACACTCAATAAAGATATCATATCATATCATATCATTGAACACATGCCCTTCTCATGCTTACAGAGCACATCTGACGGTTAGAGTGCAACAACCGAACAAGATGTTACAAGTATTCGCTATAGAGTTGAAGCGGCTAGCATACTTGGCTCCGATGGATTTACCACCAAATTGTACATGCGGAGAGTCAGCCCACGCGGATCGTCTCTGAAGGCTGTTGGTAGACGCGGTGCCTCACTACCTATCCTAAGGCACGATGAGGTTCCTGAACTACTAAAAGGGACACCTCTCAGACGCTACGAGCTACGAACCACCTCGTGGGAACCCTGCCCGTGAATGTGAAGCTTACCTGCAATTAACCCTTGGCAGGAGAAGGCTAAATGTGGGTGTTCGTTCTCTGAATCACCCAGGAAGTTTTACTGGTCCTGGACGCCATTTGATTCTTCGATGCCAAGGTGAAGGTCGGGCGCCTCATATTCCACCTGGGCGCGATGAGATTCTCCTGAACTGTCCGGAAGAGAGTTTATACTCAGTGACGTACTCACTTCCAGAGAGATAGATGGTTCCAACCTGGAACGAAATAATGGTAACGGCACGGGTAGGCGATACCCCAATGAGGAACATGATTATGGCCGGAAGACCCCACAAAGATGCGATTTATGTCCCTATGGCCCTGCTTCTTCCTAGGGAGACTGTTCTGCTGAGGGTCCTTAAAGCCACCCCGGATGGGATGATCCATTGCTTAGCGGGATTTTCTTGAAATATATGAGCCGATCCCCTATATAATACATGCGTTCACAGACCTGTGGGTGAAACGAAGAACAAAGTCGTCGAGGAGTTGCCTTGTCGAGGAGGCGAATGTCAACCTCTCACGTGGCGAGAGGAAGCTGATACTTAACCTGCTTGCAGAATATCAGGACATCTTCAGCCTATCAGAAGATGATTATGTATGCATGTACCGATAAAATTATGCATTGCATCGACACCAGTTATGGTCGATCAATTAGCCGCCATGCCGTGACCTGCTAGCGAAGCAGGGGAATATAGACAATGGAATGGCGCAAATGAAGCCCAGAAGTATAGTTAAGCAACCTGATAGACCGTGGTAGAGCTAGTGAGAAAGAATGATATAGATCTCGCTTCTACGTTGATCACCGGAAACTGAATTACGTCACTAATAAATATCGCTTTTCGCTGCAAAAATTGCAGAAACACAGGACACCTATGGAGGCAAATAGTTTTCCAGCCTGGATCGGATGTCGGGGTACTGCAAGTGGCACATCACTCCGAAAACAAGAAAACACAGCGTTTTAACATGATCTGTGTCAGTTTACGGTAATGCCCTTTGGACTCTGTAACACTCCTGTAACGTTCCGGAGACTCGGGCATTCTGTAATGAGGGGTAACATTTACGATGCTTGCCTCCTTCTTCTCGAAGACGAAATTCTTATAGGCAAGTCAGCTGTTTTGAAAAGAATGCGTTATCTTGAGCACATCATAAGTCCTGATGGAGTAGCTGTGGATTCACAGAAGATATAGGCCGCTATGGAATGGCCCAGACCAAATAATGAACAATCCCTTCGACAGATAACGGGCTCCTCTAATATTTCTGAAAATTTATTACGGATGTACAGACATCGCAATACCGATGACACAATTATTAGAGGAACTACGATCCTTCCAGTGGCACGGTAAAAAAGTTCAACAAGGATACAAATCAACTGAGGTTGGTATCAGGGATATCTTGTCGCAAGAGCAGGCCGAAGAATAGGGAGTACTAGCCTCCTTCATGAAACCCTGTCCAAGACCGAAAGATATTACTACATGACAAGGCGAGAGCTGCTATTTATTGTAGGGATCCTGAAGAACTTCCAAATAGCCTGCATGGACAGGAGTTTTACCCACGAACGAAACATTCCGCCCTAACTTGGCTTTTGGGCTTTCACGATTTGGAGCGACTGACATCCCCGGGTTAGAAGACGTCATTGTATTCCCAGGAACTGATCTATACGGATATTTTGAATGAAATTCAACACTTACTGAATCGACTACAGTTAGGTAATAGAAAATGTAAAGGTCACATAGACATCGCATCGTTATTAGGAGGGTCCCATTGTCTTTTGTTTCGCTATATTCTCTTTGCTTGACGTTCTTCAAAAACTGGTTTAGAAATGTCTAAATGCCCTGAGTGCCACATAATCTCGCAATAGGCCTGAAATGCAGTGGGTGTCGGGGCATCAGGGCATCTCTGGAAATCAAAAAGATGATCAGTTGACTAAAAAGTGTGCTGAGATACCTATGTTGGCCCTAAACCCGTAATTTGAATCAGTAAAGGTACTGCCAAATCTAGGTAAAAGCATAGGCCGATGAACAACACCACCTCAAGTGACACGCCTAGCCTGGAAAGAGAGAAGCCAGAAAGCTGGTGTTAGATCCATGCAACACCCTTTCGTAATCTCTCCTAAACTTGTATAGTTCTATATAATGGCACCTGAATGCAGTACACATATTAAACTCCACCATTTTAACTGAATTACCTGTGGCTAGAAATCTCAGTGTCAACACAAGACGTTCTGTTGGTGAACTGTCACTTTCTCATTATTGTATCTTGCTTTTGTATCACAGGTGCTACTCTTCTAAGCAGATAACTCAAACCAACCGCTGACATGCGTAGGAAGTTCTTATAGAAATTTTGTTTTCCCTTATGGAGCTCTTGCAGCAAGTTGTTTACAACCCCACAATATTCACGACTTAAAATCCACTCTCTTACCCAACACTTTCTTGCCGTCCTTTTACGTTTTCCTATACGTCGACGAAGTAAAATAAAGGACAGACATGCTATGGATAAAACTTCATTATCAGACGACATATTCGCCATACTACAATATAACAGATATAAGGAAAGTAGCTGCATTAATTTCTTAATTTGCCCTTCAGAAAGCATCTACGTATAGTAGACTCTACAAAGTTGAATTCATCTGTAGAATGTGCAAAAAGGAAACTACCTCGCATATCCCCTTTGACTGTCCATTCCTGGCATGAAATAGTCTCACTCTTTCCATAATCAGAGAAGATCTAGGAATCAGGGAACAGATTTCGGGAAAAATGAAAGCATTCTTCCCAAGGTGTTTGCACAATAAGCATTTTAGGCTGACGACGTGAGGTCGATGAAGCTAAAAAAAAAAAAAATGCAACGTCAAACGAACGTTTACTAAACCCTTAAATTTATATTAGAAATGTCTGGAAAGGTTAGAAGGCTCATCCAATATAGGCAACCTTGTCCTGCAAAGAATAAATGGGAACATTCGTTTGCAAACTTAGCTCTATTGTGAATTTGTCGGTTGTGTAATAGTGCTGTTAATGAGAGCCAGCATTTTACTTTCTCTACTACGTATAGTAAGTAGGGGAAGTATTGTACTCCACCCAAAATTTCGATACCCGATTTCACCGGAAATAACATGTTTTGAGACTCACTGAATCCAAAAAAAGCATTTTTGGAAACATGTCCGTGTGTGTGTGTCTGTGTGTCTGTGTCTGTGAACAGCATAACTCAAAAACGAAGAGTCGGATAAACACCAAACTTGGTATTTACGTTCAGTATCTTTCAGAGATGCGACACGAAGGTTTTCAAGAAAATCCCCCACTCCAGACTACCCTTTACATGGAACATTTTTTGAAAATTTTAATTTTCTCAAAAACGGCTCTAACGATTTTGATTAAAATATCATATGTTTAAGATATTGTCATGGCAAATAAAATGTATATTTCGAATTTTCTGGGAATGTCTCCAAAAGTATTCTTCATTATGAACGACTTTTTCATAACTGGTAAACCATAAGAGATAGACAAAATTCTACTACACGAAAAATGTAGATCGCGTTATAATACATAATTTATGTCATATACATTTCTTTTGTTTAGTGAAGCGTTTGCGAGATATTGCTTCTTATTCCCTTAAATTTTCCAATACTTATACTTTTTCTCAACTTCGTTATTCATTTTTTTATGTCCTGGACATGCAAAGAGAATGGAATGCGCCACATAGCAACCAGCTCTTAAAATATTTGACTATCGCTTAAAACCTACCATATTCCCCTTGCATCTACAAGAAAATTAGCAATAAGATTGACATCTCGATATCTCCATTAACATGAAGCATATGGAGAATAAGCGTTTGTAAAAATAGTTTGTACAAGAGTAGAGAAAGTCATGTGAGTGTAACACATCAGATTTTTTACATGATGTTTCACTACCGCTCAGGATAAGAATTTATTCAGCTTCCAGTTTTTCTTGAATTTCTTCCAAAGTTTTCCTTTCGTTTCAATTACAGGAAGAACATAAACATGTCGCCCTGGAAGCATCACATGATGCTATACATGAAAACAAGCAAGGATGAATCTAGGGACCATGTCATTGGTTGAAACGTGAAGTTACGAAACCTGTGCCAGCGTGTTTAATAAAACAAGAAAGAGGGACCGTACATTCCTTTTGGGAAGGGTTCTCTAACCATTAGTCACGGAATGGGAGGACTCCAACAGAGTAAAACAGCACATATATAATTTGTATGTATGTATGTATGTATGTATGTATATATGTATGTATGCATGTATGTGTATATGTATGTGTGTATGTGTGTATGTGTGTATGTGTGTGGTGTGTCTGTGTGTATGTATGCATGCATAAAATATATTATAATTATTATTATTATTATTATTATTATTATTATTATTATTATTATTATTATTATTATCTGATAGTATCCCTAGAGTTCCAGAAGGTGTGCTCCCGCCTATGTATGTCAGCAATTTCTTAAATAAATAGGCAAATTCCCATTCCTTTGAGAGAGAGATATAGAGCTAATTTCCTTCCAATCCTATCCACCAGCAGAGTGGCTAGCAGTGCTGAACATATCTTTGCCACACCTAACATGATAGAACGTACTATTGGATCTAGAGTAGAGTCATCGGAAATGAAAACTTCCTTACCATGAAACGCTAGCATACTACCAATGCTGTATTTCTGGAACAATAAATTAATTTCTATTTATGGACGCTCTTTAACTGCTATGATTCTTAATGTTCCATTCTATATTGGGCGTGAAAGACCGGAAATTTTGCTCAGAGTTATTTTTATCAGGCTTGGGGTTCTTCTACCCGCTGCAAATCTGTAATACGGGACCACCGGCTTTACTTCCTTTCCGAAGGAAGATTTTAACACCGAAGGATTTTAAGGAATTTAACACCGAAAAGAATCCATCGCCCACCGCCGGGTTAGAAGCAGCAACCTCGGGAACCGGAGGCTAGCATGGTAACCCTAGTTCATGAAATACGACACGAACAATAATATTCCAGTTCGGTAATTAACGATCTTCTCGGTGTTTTAGTGGCGATTAAATCTTTAAGCCTAGCTATCATCGAGTTCATCTCTTCTTGTTGTGATTTCACTTCCAGAAATTCCGTAGTTATATTATAGTCCTTACCACGGTAACATTTAAATATTTAATAGCTAAGTCCTCTTTTCCTAGCAGGAATATTGGTGTCTCAGGAAAGAATAAGAAGCACACGAAGAACACACATAGAGCTAGAATGGTCAGAATTGAAAAGAGTAATAAATTGCAACTGAGCCCTAATGCACAGGAATAAAGAATGCCAATGGTAAGGAGAACTACACCTAATGTTACATGAGTCTCCTTTTGGGCTATATTCATATCACGGTCCCTATACAGAAGTCAGCACATGAGCAGGCCATTAAAATCCGTATAGACATTCAACAGATGTGGTTTTGAATAATTCCAGTAATTATGAAAATGGCGCACACGGTTCTCATACAAGCACCGTTAACTTGCGTGCAGTGCGATCCAAGATAAACGACATGATCAGCTTAACTTGCATAGCTCCTGCTGGCATCAAATACACCGATGTTTGACTTGTGATGTACTATCTTTCAAGAAAGTAAATGTACGCATTTCGCGGGTCAGTATCATTCAGGCGTTCCGTGAGAAGGGGTATGAAAACTAAATCGAGCATGGTCGTAGATGTACATTATCGTGGTCGCCATTTTAACCTTTTACGCACTTCGAAGATTTCAATGGCTATATTAGCCCAATATGACGAAATAGGGGCAAAATATCACAAAACAAGTAGTAATTCTCTTGTTGCTGGACTATTAACTACGTGGCATCGGAAAATACGCAAGAAAATGGAAAACACCTGAAATGATTTTAATATAACCAACGTCTATATTGTATATAAGCCACGCTTTAACATGCTGTCGTAGCTTAGTGGTAAAATGGACGCTACTTCACGTGCTGCCGAGGATTCAGAGTTTGAAACCTAGCATATGGTTATACTTTGTATTCCAACTTGTTCACTTTGTGCGACGCAATAACGAAGGAATTTAGTTGTGTTGCAGCTAAGCTATCACTACATGATTTCAAAGAAGCTTTGAGGACGTTGAATGATAATTTTAATGGAGCCAACTTCTAAATGCTATATACAATCCAACTGTTCATGACAATAAGCTAATACAAACAATAACAAGAAACAAATCAATTCTCATCTTCAGAAAAACAACCTGACAGCTACAAATGTAATTGTGCATACTTCGATGGGGTATAATGCATAAAACTGAAAAGGTGTATTCTGTGTAACTGCTATTTACAATAATTAGAGTTATTCCATTTATTAGAAATAACAAAATGAAGGTGATAGCCAAGGATAATGGTACTTAAAAAGCAAACTAAACGACTACTATTTCACAGCTGAAGCCGCGTCATATGTGAAGAAATAAATTAATTTCTGAAACATTTCAGGTTCATAGACAATGTTTTTCTCCTGGAACAACTAACAACGAATGGAAAAGAAAAATGAAATCTTATGTTTTAGAACCTGATATAATCACCTCCCAGCTACGATTACATCGTTTATTGTTTCGTGCATGTTTGCAACAAGTGCAGAACATCGATTTGAGCTCTGCTGATAATGTAGGCATAGCTTCATCGCGTGAGCAAACAGTTTCAATCGCAACCGGTCTGGTCCACATTCTTCCCATTCTATTACCATCAAGGCCCATACATGTTCAATGCGGTTCAGATCAGGAGAACGTGGAGACCAGTCCATGCAGATTATTTCTGAATGCTCGTTAGCCAATCCTGGGTAATATTTGCGGTATGCAGACCACTATTATCGCGCATAAACACATATTCCTTTTGTTCTGGGAACCTAGCACGAAGGGATGGCAGCAAAGTGTTTTCGAGAATATCTACATATATTGCACTCGTCACTCTTTCTGGAACTTGAATAAACTTTCTTGGATCTGATGCTGTCATATAAGCCCAGAAATGCACCGCAATTCTTCCCGAATGTTCTGCTCGAACGACCTGCTGAGGCGCGTATCTAGTTCTCCGCGGTCTATACAGACATAGGTTTCCTTGCTGATCGGATCGAAATACCTTCTTGTCACTCCAGATTACCAGGTCCCAGTAAGACTGACAGTATTTCGCTGTGCTCATTATAACCTTCTTGCCTTTTGTGCCTCAGTGAGAAGGAGCTTAGTGGCAGGACGATGCGATGCAATGCCGGCATCCTTTAATCGTTGGGGTACGGTTTCATATGAGCAACCATACTCAACTGCTTTGTCCAGAAAGACAGACCTTTGTCTTAAAGTTGGTTCCTCACATCTTCTACCAGAGCTTCATCTTGAACAAGTGTTGTTGCACGAGGCCTACCTGAACATCTGCGTGATTTGGCCCATTCAACTTCCCACTCACTGTTCTTCGGTCACAACCCAATTCTCTGGCGATGTGCAAGGCGTTTTCACCATGAGTAGCAGATCTACAAGTTCACCCTTTTGAAATACAGTCAGCTCCACACAACCTCATGGGCGTGGCATGCTGCGTTACCGTGGTGAATCCTTAGTGAAAATGTTCGAATGCGCATAAAGAACTTCCAGCAACATTTTGTGCATGCGCAAGAAATACAAGGTAAAACATCTGATGTGTTACACTCACATGACTTTCTCTACTCTTGTACAAACTATTTTTACAAACTCTTGTTCTCCATCTACTTCATGTTAATCGAGATAAACATTTGCAGACTCTAGCTTATTGCTAATTTTCTTGTACATGTAAGGGGAATATATATTTACAAGGGCAATATAGAAATACACTAGCTTTTAAGCATATACATATATCTTAATAGCTGGTTGCTAGGTGCAGCACCATTCCCTTTTCCACAGATTAATACTCTTTGCATATCCAAGACAAAAAATGAATAACGAATTCCCATTTGGAAAATAGTTATTGACAAATTTAAGAGAATAACAAGCAATATCTCGAAAATGGTTCACTCAACAAAAAAAATGTATACGACATAAATTGTGTATTTTAACGCGATCTACATTGTTTGTGTAGTAAAATTTTGTCTATCTCTTATGGCTTACCAGTTATGCAAAAGTCGTTCACAATGAAGAATACTTTTGGAGACGTTCCCAGAAAATTCAAGATGTACATTTTATTTGTCATGAAAATTTCTTAAACATATGATATTTTAATCAAAATCGTTAGAGCCATTTTTGAGAAAATATAAATTTTCGAAAAATGTTCCATGTAAAGGGTAGTCTGGGGTGGGGGGATTTTCTTGAAAACCTTCGTGTTGCATCTGTGGAAGATACTGAACCTAAATACCAAGTTTGGTGTTTATCTGACTGTTCGTTTCTGAGTTATGCTGTTGACAGACACACACACACACACACACACACACACACAGGCACACAGACAGACACACACGGACATGTTTCCAAAAATGCCTTTTTGGATTCAGGGGGTCTCAAAACATGTATTTCCGGTGAAATCTCGGTATCGAATTTTTGGGTGGAATACAATACTTCCCCTACTTATATACGTAGTAGAGAAAGTAAAAAGTTGGAATATAAAGTATCACCATGTGCTGGGGTTTGAAATTTAAACCCTCGGCACATTTGAAACAGCGTGTGTTTTACCATTGAGCTACGACAACAGATATTAGTGTGTGGGCTATATACAACATAGATGTTGGTTCTATTGAAATCTTCATTCCACGTGTTTTCAGTTTGCTTGCATATTTTCAATACCATGTAGTTAATAGCTCAGCAGCAAGAGATTTGCTACTTTTTTGTGATATTTAGTCTATATTTCATTATATTGGGTTAATATATCCAGAGAAATCTTCGAAATGGGTGACAGATTGAAATGGCGACCACAACAGTATACATCTACGACCACGGTTGATTTAATTTTCATACCCCCTACTCACCGAACCCCTGAATGATACTGACCCGCGAAAAGTGTACATTTACTTTCTTGAAAGATAGTACTCTGTCTGATATCTTCATCGGGATGTATGTCATACTTGTGGATGTAGAATGCTGGGCTGCTGTAGTCTAGTATGAAGTCGGCGGGCATAGCTACGGAGCAATTATTAAGAACACAGAATGCATAAATCTGTCGAGTAACATTCAAGTGAGCTTCTTATAATTTAAATACACAGTAAGCAGCAAAATGTTATTTAATATTTATACGTCCACTGCCTCTTATCTATGATAGGTAGAAGAGGTATTGCACCACAATGAAAGATATCTGATGTTACATTTACTGACCTTCTCTGTCCATTCTACAAGAAACTATTCTTCAGAAGCCTATTACTCTATCTACTTAATGTAAATCGAGATAATCCTTTGCAGAAAATCTTATATTATAGTTTTTCTTGTAGGCATAATTGGGAATAGGGAAATAATTAAATCCTTTAAGAGCTGGTCGTATGTAAGGGCTTTGAAATGCCGTTCTCTTTGTATGATCCAGGAGGAATAAAGACACGAATATCGACATTCCTCCTGAGAAAAGTATAAGTATTTAAAAACTTAAGTCAATAAGGAACATCTCAGAAGTAATTAATTCCACAAAAGAGTTTGTTTGACACACATTATTTGTGTAGTAAAGTTTTGTCAATCTCTTATGGTTTAGCAGTTATGCAAATATAATTTGGAATGAAGAGTACTTCAGGGACTATTTACAGAAAATTCAAGATGTGCATGATTAATTATGCCTTCATCTTCAACATCAGTTATTCTAGTCGAAATTATTGGATCAATTTTCGAAAAAATTACAAAATAAGGGATATGTACTACGCAAAACGTCGTTTGGGATGGGAGTATCTTCTTGAAACACCCCGAGTCAAGTCCTTAGCTCATATTGAATTTAAATGCCAGTGTTGGTATATATTTTATACTTTGATTTGGATTATGCTGTTCAAAAACATACGGACAGATGGACACACACACATACATCACGTACGTTTTCCTAAGGAATTCTTTTTATCAGGCACCTCAAAATGTGTATTCTCGGTGAAGAATTTATGTGGAATTTTGGGGGCAATTACAACACCCCCTCAGCCTGCTATAGCTAGCTGGTAGACAAAGTATAAGTCACATACATGTCGGAACATTATAAGCAGGATCCCATTGTCTGTTGTTTTGCTAGCTTCTCTTTGCTTTAGATATATTATATATAGGACATATTTTTATAAAAAAAAGGCCTTGTTAAATTTGTTTAAGGTGAGATTTAGATGTCATCCGGTAGACGGCGACTTTTTCTACAGTCTAGTTATATCATTTACATCAAAGTTAGCCTATGTCAAGCGCAGGGCTAGTCAAAGATATGATGGTACCCATTTCAACTTTTATTTAAATTGTTGCTACAGTCTCATTGTTCATTGAAACGATAGCTGTATTCTAATTAGTTATTTATATTAATTCAGTCCAAATTGTTATCAAAAATGTAACAATACAGTTTTCAGAATCGGTTTGTTGTTCACTTCCTGTAAACGTTAGTGTTTTGTGTTTGTACTCATTATTACTGAATAAGGACTTCTACATAAGAGCATGCTAGATTTCCGCTGTAGAAAAGAAAGGAAAAAAATGTGGAGAAGAAGAAAGGCGTTATAAAAAGATTAACAGTACAGGGGAAAGAACACATGAATCATGCTTCCCACGTTGGGGAGCATGTAGAAAGAAAAACTATTGATGTTGATTGTATATAAGCAGTAGATTAGCTTTACTAATTTTAATTTTTACAAGCAGCTATTTATTATTTAAATACTGAAAGTTAAAGTATAATGAAATAGCGGAACTGAAATTAATAACTATTATTGTTGGTCGTATATAATATCAGTAAGATGGAAACAATAATTGTTTCGAAAAAGTTTCTGAGAAAGCTCAAGAACAATTGTTCCAGAATTTCTATAAATTGGAATCAAAAGATTTACAAGATTCTTATCTAGCAGGGATGATTACTGTAAAAGAAGTGAAACAGAATATCAACCTTTCAGCAGCCGAGAGCGTAGCGTTTGCACATAAGGGAAATTTGTTTTTCAAGGTAAGAGTTACCAAGGAAGGCGCAGTAGTTGATGTTCCACTATATCGAAATGCCATCATGAACTTCCACGGAATAACAAGAGGATGTCTGCGAATTATACAAGCATCGTTGATGTGTGGACAGACTTCACCTTAAAATTCTGAGTCAAACCCAATCTAGTCTGTACCAGAGAAACCTCAGTTGGTTATAATGGATCATATGCGTTATTTTAACCCCTTAGCCTTATTACTGCATCAAATACAATCCCTGGAACCTCTATCTGCCAGAAATGTACTAAAGAAATGTACTAAATGTTTTTAGGACATCAAATTAATGTACATTACAATGTATACTGTCGTATATTCAAGGAAAAATGCAGTATTGCTTTTGGTTGGCCAAGTTGGGAAACTTGAACTCAATGTGACACTCACGAGCAGATAAATAGAGTTGCATATACTTATGACAAAGTAAAATTGATAAAACGAAAAACAGCTTTCTGCTTCTAAAAATGAGTCTTTCTATTCATTCATTCATTATCTGTTTACCCTCCTCTCATGTAGGACTTACACCCCCCAGGACTTACAAGCGGGTGCCTGGGGTCAGAGGCCCGTCGAGGAGCAGACACTCATGGATCAGACAGAGTATCCAGGATGGGTGATCAGCCCGATGCCTGGTATGGGATGAAGGAAGTAGATGAAACGAAATGTAGGTGAAATGGATGAAAGGAAAGGTGATGATGGAGCAGTTGGTGGAATGAATGGCGGGGGAAACCGGAGAACCCGGAGAAAACCCGCCCAGACGCCGCCGCTTCGTCCACCACAAATCCCACATGCAGGTCCCTGGGATTGAAGCCGGGCCGCCTCGGTGGGAGGCGAGCGGTCTAACCACTCGGCCACGGCGCCGCCGAGTCTTTCTACAAGTTGAAAAAAACTTTACAAGTAAAGGGCACAAATGAATCTTGCAGCAGTTATAAATTTCACTATATGCAAAATTTATCTATTTCACACTTACCATCAAATATTATCTATTATTCTCGACAGTTACGACTCTAAGTTTTTTGGCTGCATAACTTTTCTGATGATCGTGTCACACTGTTTACTTATCAGGAGGGTGTTATAAAGAAACGACAATGTGAAGTCACATCCATGCTCTGTCAATATTTCAAGGAAGAAAATGATAATGAAGAGGAATTAATATTGATATCGACGGCCGTCTTGGGCAAAAAAGCAATTTGTTGTGGTTTATTTCTGTTAAATTCTTCTGCATTGCTTTGGTATGTTCAAACGAATTACTCAACTTTTTCCGATGCGTGGACATTCCTTCCTGCCCAATGATCAGGATTTTTCGATCATTGCAAAGAAGAGAAGAAAGGTGTGTGTGTGTGTGTGTAGGTGGGTGTGTAGGTGGGTGGGTGGGTGTGGAAACACCACAGGAATATTATCTTCCTGTAGATCCCATCCAAGTCCATTTTTGGTTACTACAAGTCATCACCAAGACTTTCATAATATTAAAGAGCCAGTGCAGACATACTTTCATAAATATCATGGAATTAATGAAATGAAGATTAAGAGTCTTAGGATGTATGGAATAGGTCCAAAATCGCTATTGATCGGGCACTCCTATGCAGGTCCATGGAGTGCAGTTAATATAGGAAGTAGATCCGCAATTCTTCAAGAACTCCACACAGCAGTAAGGAAGGGAATTGCATTAGAATGGAAAATCAGTTGTTATACTTTTTCAGTAATTTGCTGCCAAATTTGACCAAATTTGTTGTTCAAACATGAATAAAATGTAATGTTATTATGTGAATTACTGTAGTGCTGTAATATTTGATTTTTTGTAATCACCATTTTTTAATATGAAGATTATCTTAATTTATATTTTAAAATTTTCAGCCAAAAACGATCCTTGTCACACATGCTAATTCTTAGTAACTTATAAGTGTAGTATTTAAGCGATAATTGTTGAGCATTTTCTGTTACGTTATGTCACTTAACCTGTAGAATCTTTTATTACCAATAACTTGTTTAATCTGCAGTGTATGTGAACTGTAGGATGTTCTTTTGCTTCTCCAGAAAATTTAACTTTTGAAAAAGGCTGTTTGTATAAATAACCCTTATATGTATATATTAAATAGCTTTTGTGTTTATATACATTGTCTATGGAGTAATAGCAACAAAATAAAGTCATTAGAGCGATATGTTCTATTATAATTCCAGCATCCAGTGCTTGATTAGTCGTTTAGCCATTTAGGAGCAGAAATGAGAAGATGCCTTAAAATCCAGATTGCCGGAGGCAGACCCCGTAGCTCAATGTAGAGCGGCCGCCTCCTGTACGAGTGGTTCCGGGTTCCATACCCGGCTGGTGGTGAAAATGTGTCTATAGCTAAGGTTATTCCCTATCCTCCACACAGTCCGGAACAGTGAATGTGTGTGATCTAATGACTAAGAAAAAAAAGCCAAACAGAAAACAAGGTGCAAGAAAACCAACGACAAACTGCCTTAGGCAACAAGTTCCAAAGGAATGGCCGCCGATAACACCAATGCAGTTAAAGGTGGAGTATAAATGGAACTAAAAATTGCGGGCGTATCTGGGATGGGGTATCGTGTCTGCCTCATTTTTAAGCGGTATCGAGTTTGAATACTGTTTTTAGGTGAATTACACGGATCAGGTTTTTATTACAGGGATTTCCCTTATCTTGAAATGATCAATGTCACATAACTTTAGCCTTGCTTCATTGCACTCATTTCAGCCATTGTCCGACATGACCTACTGGGTTAAATGACGTTACACTTCAAGCCCCATCCCGAAAATCAAGGTCTGTTGGGAAGAACAGTGCTTTTACATAGCGAAAGAGTTATAAAGTTGGGCTGAGTATAGTTTACGAGATTATCCTGCGCCTGCGTTCACATACAGCCACACACTAACACACTCATGCGGGTAAACACAATTTTCTCTTTATAACATAAACAAAGATGAAACATGTTTCACAACGATTTGTGCAAGTTTCTGGTAATGCTGGATTGCAAGGTTTTGCCTGGTTGATATTAGCGGTTAGATAGTGAGTATATGGAGGAGGTTATAATTAGGTAGTGCGAGATTTCACTACTTCGCACCTTTTAGGGACGTTCAAACAATAGTTTATAAAACTTAAATTTATACTCAAACATTTGGAAAAGTTAGAAGGCATCATTGAATTTAGGCAACCTTGCCCTGCAAAGAATAAACAAGAACATTCGTTTGAATCCTTGGATTCCTTTTTATGTGTGTGATCTTTAACATTGGTCATATCGGCGGCTATTTGCCTTTGGAACAATTGTACATTAGCAGTGATGTTCGCTTGTTAAACATGGTGTTAATATTTAGGTTCTTTACATTTACATTAAACCAGCTACCTATTTACACTCTTACTCATACCTTCAGAGTCTGAGGAGGATGGGGAATAAGCCTGGCTAAAGAAACAACCCCACCCTCAGCCCGGGAATCGAGCTCAATACCTTCGGATTTGGAATGGTAGATATTTAGGTTTGTTGTGAATCTGTTGTAATTAGTTGCTGTTTTATTGAGAGCAAACATTTTTACATGATTTTTCAAGTACAACTTAGGGTAGGTATTAATTCAGCCTTCCAATTCTTCTTCAATTTCTTCCAAACTTTTTCCTTTCGCTTCGATTATGAAGAAGAATACAAACACATCACCCAGGAAACACAGGATGCTAAACATGAAAAAAGGCGACGCTGAACCCAGGGCATCTGTCAGTGGATGAAACGTGACAGCCAGGAAAGCTGTGAGAGCCAAATCAGGGACAACAGAGAGGGACCCAGACATTCCTTTAACGCTTTTTGGGAAGATTTCTCCAATCATAACCCATGGAATGGGACGAACTCCAAGAGAGAAAAACACTATGTAGAAGCTTATTATTAAGATTGGAAGTATGCCGAGACTTTCAGAAGTTATTCTGCCATCTATGTATGTGTACCAACCTCCTAAGGCAAACAAACAAACAAATGCCCATTCCTATGAGAGATGCGTGGAGCAATATTTTTCTTCCAAGTCTATCGACCAGCAGAGTGGCTACCAGTGTTGAACTTAACTGCATCAAGCCTAAAATAATAGAACATACTATTGGATCCAGAGTAGATCTGGCGGAAGCGAAAATTTCCGCGGCATAAAACATTACAATGATAATGCCGCATGATGGATGGAATACCATCAATCCCAGTGCGATGATTAACGACCTCCTCGCGGCTTTAGTGGCAATTAAATTCTTTGGAGCAGCTCTCATCGATTTTATCTCTACATAAATTGATTTCAGTTCCAGATATTCCGTAGTGATGTTATAGGCCTTACCACGGTACCACTGCAAAGATTTGATGGCCAAATCCTCTTTCCCTTTTCCTAGTAGAAATAACGGTGTCTCAGGAAAGAATAACAAGGACACGAAGAACACACACGGAACTATGGCAGTCAGAATTGAAAACAGTAATAAGTCGCGACTAAGACCTAGTGTGTAGGAATAAAGAATCCCAGTAGTAAGAAGCAGCTGAAACATTGAACCTAATCTTCCACGAATCTCCTTTTGGGCAATTTCTCCGACATATATCGGAGCCGCTACACAAAAGCCAGCATTGGAGAAGCCCATTAAAATCCGTGCAAACATCCAGCAGATATGGTTTTGAATAATTCCAGGAATGATGAAGGAAATGGCGCTCACTGGTGCCATACACAACATCGTTAACTTGCGTCCAATGCGATCTAAGTTAAAGGACATAATCAACAGAACCAGTACACCTCCCACTGGCATCAGTGCGCCGATGTATTACTTGTGGTGTATGATATCCTCATTGTCATGTTTCTTGTTCTTGTTGATGTAGAATGCTGAGCTGGTCCATCCAATTGCCTCTCCTAGTATGAAGCCGCCAAGCATAACTACGGAGCAAACAGCACAGAATGCATGTTACATTGAATCGATTTCTAATCGTTTACGTCCATGGTATTCCACAAAATATTGAATATTATTTATTAGTTTCGGTTTTATCTAAAATAAGTAGAAGTATTGCATTCAAGCAGATAGATGTATTATATGCTAAGTTCACATGGAGTCTCTACCCACTATTGTTTATTTATATATTTCTTCTGCAATAAATCGACAAAAGCGGAAAACCGACCTACGCACTGGCCGAAGGAAGTGATAATCCGACGAAATATTGTTCTTACCCTGTGCGAACAGAAGAAGTTTTTGAGGGGTAACTATATTGTTCTAGAATTTTCCCTCCGTGCCTTCAGAGCATTCTAGAATATACTGTAGAAAATTCAATTAGCTATATTAGCAGGGTGTTAGCGACTGAAGCTTGAATTGTTGAGTGCGTATCTGATGAGGCATCAAGTGGTGTTCTGCAAGTGAGTCTGTAAAAAAACATTTCTGACGCACATGATTTCTGTTAGCGCAAGAGATTAGAGACGTCTTGTGTTCGATTCCACAGGGCTGTGAATTGAATTCCTTTCTGCGCCACGGTGTTAAATAGGCGTCTAAAGCTAATTTTGGTATACTGAATTCAAATCTGCTTTCCAGTTTTTCGTATCACGTACCTTTTTTGGCTTGCACAAAGGAATTAGGATGTACTTGAGTTTATTTTTAGTTTTTATGCACAATTGAAATCATGGAAACTAAGAAACAACTTCAATTTACAAATGCAATAGTTTACATTAAACTAGGGAACTTCAAATATTCCTTATTATTTTATTTACTCCTCCGCTTTGTAGAAAACAAAGCTGGGTAGACTTGCGTTTCCTCTCTGGAGATTTATTTCTAAACGGATACCTAGCATTGCAGCATTAGGCAAAGACAGTTGATGTTAAGCAGAACGTGGAACCTGAATCACTGAAGTGTCTGATGAAGGGATATCCCGTTTCTTCAAGTCACTGGCTGACAACAGTATGGTTTCCAACTACAAATTGGATAGCGAGAGAGGTTTTTCAGCACATGCAAACCTATTGTCAGAGAGGAGAACAAGTTTACGCCCAAAAAATGTAGAAAGCATGCTGCGTTTGTACTTTGGGGACATTTTCAGCTAAATTTTATTGTGCTTGCTATTCATTTCATGTGACCTTTTTACTCTCTCTACTACGTATAGTAAGTAGGGGAAGTATTGTATTCCACCCAATAATTCGATACCGAGATTTCACCGGAAATATATGTTTTGAGACCCCCTGAATCCAAAAAAGTATTTTTGGAGACATATCCATTGTGTGTGTGTACTGTGAACAGCATAACTCAGAAACGAACAGTCGGATAAACACCGAACTTGGTATTTAGGTTCAGTATCTTCCAGAGATGCGACACGGAGGTTTTCAAGAAAATCCCCCCACCCCAGATTACCCTTTACATGGAACATTTTTCGAAAAATTTAATTTTCTCAAAAATGGCTCCAAAGATTTTGATTAAAATATGACATGTTTAAGACATTTTCATGACAAATAAAATGTATATCTTGAATTTTCTGGGAAACTCTCCAAAAGTATTCTTCATTGTGAACGACTTTTGCATAACTGGTAAACCATAAGAGATAGACAAAAGTTTACTACACAAAAATGTAGATCGCGTTAAAATACACACTTTATGTCATACATTTTTATGTTGAGTGAACCATTTTCGAGATATTGCTTTATATTCCCTTAAATTTTTCAATACTTATTTTCTCAAATGGAATTCGTTATTCACTTTTTTGCCTTGGATATGCAAAGAGTATTAATCTGTGGCAAAGAGAATGGTGCTGCACATAGCAACCAGCTATTAAGAGTACTGTCTATTCTTAAAGGCTATTGTATTTCTATTTTGCCCTTGTAAATATATATTCCCCTTACATCTACAAGCAAATTAGCAATAAGCTAGAGTCTGCAAATGTTTATCTCGATGAACATGAAGTAGATGGAGAATAAGCGTTTGTAAAAATAGTTTGTACAAGAGTAGAGAAAGTTATGTGAGTGTAACACATCAGACTTTTTAAGGATAATTATAATTATGACTATTTCGATATTACAATTGAGTTCTCATTCCTTGATTTTATATTTTAGGGCTCTGGGATTTTAATTTACCACTTTGAGCTTTTTATTCCACCACTTGTGCGCATTTTTTCACCACATATCCTGGTCGATAACCATAATGTGTTTACTTCTTACCATTGTGCATGCGCAGAAGCTCCATAAAAGGTGCAAAAGGAAACATATGCTAAGAACCCTGTTGCCAATTTTCATTGAGTTTAGAGGAGTAGAGTGGTAGGTTTTTTAACTGCCGAAGATTTTGAATTACCGCATACATACAATACATTTAATAACATTCAAAGCAAAACAGTCTGATGTGTTTCATTCGCATTATATAGTCTGCCCTATATCGTTTATTAGTGGATATAAAGATTATTCTTTCGAAAGTTTATTTTTCTATCTGCTTTGCTTTATTTGTGATTAAGCCTTGCAGAAATAGCTGCATTACACGATTCGTTAGAGCACTATGGGAACAACGATTATCAAATGTTTAAGAACCGGGTGATATGCTGGCCTTAAAATTCCTTAGGTATTCTTTCCATGTAATCGCCAAAAACAAATGAAGGTTGACGGGACTTGATATACATTTGATTTATGTAATTATTTTTAATATATGAGTAGGTAAGGAAGGAAAGTTCGAGCGCAGACAATGGTGATACATGGGAGAGATAGGAAAAACGAGGTTAAATGCCAGTCTAGACGGGATTGAGATATAGAAAATAAGTGATAATGGTGATACATGGAATGGTTAGTCTACACGAGGGAATGTGCTAAGGAGGGTAAGGAGCTGAAGGCGTTCGAGAGGTGCTTCTGGCGGGCAATTTAGGGTTAAATGGGCGAGGATAGTGGTGTGTACGCGCATGCACGTTCCTTGTAGGTCATGTTGAATGAGGTATAGCTCAATAGCTTCCTATAATGGGTACATCTAACCTAACCCGAACGACACTAGCAAAAATAACCTAACCTTGTCTAATTTAACCTAACCTATCCAAACCAACACATGCCCTCATCATAATATACATTGTAATTTTAATCTAACCGAAATTCAACCGTTCTAATCTTGCGTAAACATTTATCATTTATTCTATGTACCCATTACCTAACCTAACCAGCGGAAGTTATCCAACATTGACTTATCCTAGCCGAAGCGATCCTTACAAAGCCCACCTAACCTATATTTCACTGCATGTTGACCTAAGCTTGGCACACTTCTCTCATTTTAATATGTTTTGTTAGTGTTTTACGGTAGTTTATTTCATTTTGGTGGCATATATGACATACATACACACATATTGGTTGTGGCCTTAGAGTATTCCTACCTTATTGTAGTGATTTGGAGCATTTTTCCAGTTCTTTGAAACCCGTTTTATGAGTATTTCAGACACTGAAATAGTCATTCCGGAAGCACTGTTACGAGCATTTCAGGCTTTGGAGCAGGCCTTTCTGTTATTTTGCTACATTTCAGAGGTATTTGAAGACATTGTACCCGCTTTTGCAGACTTTCTAGACGCTAGCAAGTATTTAAGAGTGCTGGTACAGGCATTTCCAGCCTATTTTGCACACTTTAGAGGAATTGTGGGGCATTTTACAATATATCAAGGGTGTTTTAGCCACTGGTGTAGGTATTTTTGGGGTATCGCTATTAGATTTTAGCATATTTTGGAGCAGAGGCGGCCTATTTCAAGCATTTCAAGACATTTGGAAGGGATTATAGACGATGGAGAAGGTATTTTCAGGATATTGGTAGAGAGGTTTTGGAAATGACAAGGATTTTGAAAGTATTTTATGCTGTTTTAAGGTGTTTTATACAATTTTCTAAGCATTTGAACCATTTCAAACGTATTTGAGATACTGGAGCGGACATTGTCGGGCATTTTAGAGCATTTCAAGGGCATTTACTAATTTTGTAACTATTTTCGGTATTGACATTAGGTTTTATCGTATTTTGGAACACAGTTACGAACATTTAGGGATACATTCGTGGTATTTTTTCGGCGATGAAGCTGATATTTAAAGAATACTTTTCCTAAATTTTAGGACATTTCTAGAAATTTTGAAGATATTTCATACTATTCAAGGTATTGCAGCAGTTTTGCAATCATTTTGAAGGTAGTTTAGGTACTGCAGCGGATATTTTCGGGAGAAGTGCTTATAGAATATTCTGGGACATATTGCAGGTATTTCGTGCACTTTACGCCCATTTTATCTGGTTTGAAGACATTTCAAACGTAGGAATGGGTGTTGGGAGCTCTAGTAGAGGTATTTGGAGCACTACAACAAGGTTTTGGACTCCTTTATGGATATTTTCACCGCTTTGAAACCCTTTTACTACATTTCAGGACGTTTTATTTTAGCTTGAACGACCAGTAAGGACGGAGTCTCATTCCGGAGACGCATCACCCTAATTTAATTAATTCCTCACTCCGAATTCCCAAGGGCGTAAATAGGGCTTAGGTCATGCTTTCGTCCTGGCGCCTCATCTGCACCTGGCTTTGGCCCCAGTGGCCGGCCAATATATCCTTACCTTGAGTACGCTGGTGCAACAGCGATACAGCCACACTATCACACTGAATTCCTCTTTATTCTTCTTCCATATTTTCCTTCCGGTGGTGGAGTTTTTAGTGGATATGCCGACTATTGGTGAGTCCTACACTCTCAGTCCCGACTCCCATCGGAGCTGGGTTGTGATTAAATCATTTTCTCCTCCACTCGAATAAAAAGCTTGAACCTGTTTTAATGCTCATTTAACATGTTTTACCAGAATGTGATGGTATTTTTGAATTGTTTCATCTTTTAATAGCAATTATGCCTTTTCACAATTTTTTGGATATATTACAAGAATTTCGTGTATTCTTAAAGTACTTTTATATAATTTTAAATTCCTTTTTCTATATCACTTATAAACATATAAATTGCGAGCTGCTAGCGTGTGAGGGGGAGGAGGGATGAACTGTGTATGGTTTACAGTCTTATTGAAGCATATCAAATATCCTAACCTAACCTGCCCTAGAAAATCTTTTCTTCGTCCATTCTATCTCGCCATCTTCTAATCAATTCTCACACCGAGCATCCTAACCTAACCTATTCCAGCCTTACTTGCTCCGGAACACTCACTCATTAACTATTCTATTTTTACATCGTCTAACCTAATCAAAGTGTAACCAAAATGTAACAAAACGTCACCAAACGTAACAAAATTAATCATACGCAACTACAAAGCGTAACCAAACGTAACAAGACTTAACATAATGTAGCCATCAAACATAATAAAATTAACGGAACATAACCACAAAATGTAACAAAACGTAACAAGACGTAACAAGACTTATCCACAAAATGTAACAAGACGTAACCAACAAAAGGTAACCAAACGTTACAAAACATAACAAGACCATAGCACAAAACGGAAACAAACGTGGCCAGCTCGTTGTTAAGGCAACCTAAGCTAACCCATCCTTCATAACTTACACAATTGGCATGCGAGCCTAACCCAACCTGTATCAGACTATCTTTCCACCACCTATCATCGTCTAACCTATACTGACGCCATCCTAGCTTAATACCAAGCATTCTAACCTAAGCTAACATTCCTTATCATCTATCTTACCATCCTCTACCCTAACCAGACACTGAACATCTTAACCCCACCTAATCAGAGCTATCCAATATTAACCGAAGTTGACCTTGAGCTTCTTTTTAGCCAAGTTGTAGCATTTCATTGAGGTTCTTAATTAGAAAGCTTTATATCAACGTAGTTTTATTCTACTTTTGTTGTTAGCGTCTCTCCTCTTTTATCTAGGCTTGAGACCAGCACCAGAAGTTACACGTAGTAACCTTTTGCTTCCATTCTTCTTCTTTCTTCGTGTTTATGCAGGATATATGTGAGTGATAGTTGAATAAACATTCATTTTGTGTAAGCAGGCTCACGGATAAAACCAACGTGTTAGTGTATGCATCATAATTTCCTATGCATGGCTTACAATGGTCCAATAACCATTAGCGCATGTGGATATTCTATCATGTGATTCACTCTTTTATCGTCATGAGATGACAGCGATTTTATTAGCTGCAACTGTTGAAACAATATGATGATGACACTGAATTATATCCATCGAAGTTTTTATGATTTAATTGCTTTTTAGACAGTCACATAATTATTGAATGTAACATAGCGGTTAATAGCGCACCGTTTAATGCCCTTAATCTTGTAATTACACGTTCATTAATATCGAGCACATACATTTTAGGTCTCAGACCTACAAAGCGTTGAATAGTTTCCCTTGACTTCAACTTTAAACCTTCCCAACACCTTTTTAATTTCAGATAAATAGCATATATACTCTGTCGGGTGACCAGAGGTACCTAGGTGCTTGAGTATGTATAGTTTATCCTAGTACACATCTTTTGTAGTCACTCGATGGTCAGCATCCATATACAAGGGTTTCATGTTTTCAACTCTATAATACGGAAGTTACACATAATAATGATACGAGTACATGAGGGTTTTAGAAACTTTAGCACACTCATGCCACTCATGTTAAACAAATCTGTCGTGAAGCATATGTACAGGGCCAGGTTATGTCCATATATAGTTCTATCAATGAATGTAGGGTCTGCTATAAGTTTTTCCAAGCTTCTACGATGTGTCACAAGTCGTATATCCGTCCGATTCCGGATATTGTCCATTGATTTACCGAACAAGCGTTCTTGAACAGTTGTAAAGGCCCTTCTCAAAATCGTTTCTTGTTCATTGCCGTAGCGTGTTATTAAATTCGACTAAGGTTTTAACCATCGTTCTTGTCGAAATCCTAATCGCGGTGAATTTTCGTCATCTGTAGTCCATGAGAGAAAGCCTGTTTAAGGTCATAATGGACAACATACTTTCGTCGAGACCCAATGTGAGGAATTAGGTTCTTTGTAGAAGAATCCTTTGGTTTCAAAAACTCGTGTAGGAATGGTCAATCGTAACGTAGCTCATGGAGCTCAGCAGGATATTCAATATCCACTTCTAAAATATATCAGTGAGAGTCAACTCTTTCAAACTGTTTAGATCGATATCTTCAAGGGAAACGCACTCTAATCCGCCATAAGGAAGGGCGTGGTACATTTCGCAACCATATTAGTTATTACCGTCATCGTAAGTGATACATTGAGAGGGTTTCGCTGAATCAAACTTCTGTATGTAGGAGTTTTCTTTTTTTATTTATGGACGCTCTTTAACTGCTGTGGTCCTTAGCGTCCCATTATATATTGGGAGTGAAAGTCCGGTAATTTTGCTCAGAGGCCCCTTTATCAGGCTTGAGGTTCTTTTACGTGCCGTAAATGTACGACACGGGACCACCGGCTTTACTTCCCTTCCGAAGGAAGGGATTTTTATCCCGAAAAAATCCATCGCCCTCCCCCGGGCTTGAACCCGCAACCTCAGGAACTAGAGGTTAGCAATGAGAACCACTACACCACGGAGGACGACTATAAGTAGGATTTCTTAGTCTCTTCATACCGGTGGGAAACTTTGTTTTGATTGTCTGGTCCGTGAATGTCTCAAAAACATTAGCTAAAAGAACTTCGGAGGTTAAGTGAGGTTACTGTACTCGCCTAAATTTCTAATGCTAATCTGCCCCCATGTGTGTTTAGTATGACCGTAGGCATCGACGCTAACTTCTTCTCTATTTAATTCGCTGTAGAATGCTTCCCCAGGAAGCAATTGTTTCTCATTCAAGCCATTACATGAAATGACGTAATCGTATAGAGATATGCCCTTGCATGTCATCAATCTAGACTTCTCAGGTGCAATGTACTTCTCGGTTTCAGGATATGCTGTTAGGGGTTTACAAGCTTATTCAGGCTCGTACTCAGGAAACGGTAGGTATCCACAAACCGGAGCTTTATATCCCCAGCATACTAGAGAATTAAGTGTAGCTTTCTTCAGAGTTAGGAATCACCTGTACTCCCTCGCTTGTATATCCGCGCGCCTTAACGATGAAACATGAATCATGTGCGCACAGATTATGAAGTAAAACAGTTCTATATTTATGCATTTTGATGGGTAAATTGCACTTATCATGGAGACGTCCGAGGTATTCACCGCTGATATGACTGTGGTTGCGCAGTTTGAGTTATGTTCTGTAAATTCCTTAGCACATAAGCAGCACTGTGTAGAAAACTCGAAATCCTTTTGCTGTTCATCTATAATTTTCAGAAGCTTAGCAGATTTGTACGAGACGTATTTCAATACTACAGCCCGATGATCAAAATGAGTGAAACATCATTTATGTGTGTACACTCGTCCTTCACATTTTGTTCTTTGATCTCGAATAAGCTCCTCAGAATTTCTTTATATAAACAGTGTTGCAGCTCAGTACGTTGCCCAACAAAAGGTAACAATGGTCAGAAAGTTCTTAATCAACGACAATTGTAGGAAACACTTCGTGTTTCTCATTTACTCCAAACACATTTATAAATATGTTGTAAGTTTACTCAAGCTTTGGGACTTGAATCATTGATAGGAAAGGAAACCATGAGACATCATACTTATCTTTCAGTTGTCGGTATTTGCTCACATCTTGTGAATACTTTTGTATTCATTTTGCGAGGATAACATACATAAAGCATTTGTATCACGTAGTTCCCAGTGTTTTCACACGAATTTCTTGCTTCAACAAATGCTGGCAGAGGAATATAACTGCTCCGTTGAAGGGGATTGTATTTGTTAATCGGAGCTGGACCCCCTCCACGGCAAGCAAATTCCATTTGCCGCCCTTAAGCTGGGATTATTCCATTTCAGTAGTTAGGTTCTTGAATTTCACATCCAACATAGAGTCCAGATCCGTTTCTAGAAACACGGGCTGGTTACGTGTTCTAAAGGTTTTATCAGTTGTTATTCTAACAGCATTTACAAATCTGCATTCACCCAGTAGATTCGTTTTCACAGATTTATGAACTCTAAGCTCTTGCTAAACTGCTTAAATTCTACGCTGCTTTGCCCTATGTAGATAAACGTTCATGTCTTTGGATGAATAACAGCGAACGAAATAAGATTTCAGACACGCTTCAAGCGTTGTTTCGTACTCTCTTATACCCCAATCCTCATCCATTATTGATAATAGCGCTGTTTCTTGGGCTGTGCCTTCATTAACTTGCAAGGGTCAGTGAATCTAGACCTTCATGACGTACTCACTTATAGCTATCGATGAGGAATCTTTCACAATGTTTACACTTGAACTGTTACTTACAGGTTATTTTATGCCGCCTCTTATGATAAGCTTGTAGAAAACTCTTTCCACAGTTGCTACACTTGTTAACAGACTTTGTATTTCGAAATTCTTTCTGGAATATAGCGCTCTCCGTCTTTACAATCTAAATACTATAAATCTCTTACACATACTGATCAATATATCCTTGACCGACTTATTCAAAGGAACACACTTCTTCACTTTGACGGCTTTCAGACACTCGACGGCTGATTTCACTTAGAGGAGGCGATGTTGTTGACCCGAAGCAAACCCGCACAATGAAGATAAAGGTTTCTTGGAGTGGAGGAGAAAATGATTTAGTCACTGACCTCAGTCCCGATGGGAGACGGGACGGAGAGTGTGGGACTCTCAGAGCGTCGTCATACCCACTAAAAACTCCTCCACCGTTTAGGACGTGAGATTTGAAAGGAAGTTCGTGTGAAAGGTAGTACGGTCCCGCATAGCACGTGTATTCAAGTGAAAGATTCTAAGCTGCCGCCCAATAAGCGGGAGCGACATAGCGTGCGTCCTAGGCTATAGCCATGACAGACTGCAGCCTGGAGGTTGGGAGATGGAAATAGTAGGTGTTCAGAGAAGATATTAGGTAAGGAAGGGTGGAGATGTAGTTACTGTGGCTCTGGATGCCTTCTCTTGCACAAGGGCACGCATTGTGCAAGGATGAGCTGCTGTTGGTCGCTGATGACCGGCGGTAGCTTCTGGGCTGGTTGTGGAATATGTGTAGATGAAGCCTTCCTCGAACCTCACTTCCAGGTTCTGCAGCCATTCCGTGATGATGTCCAGTTTGGACATTAGGTCAGCGGCGGAGGTCTGTTGCTGGCACAAGCCTAACGTGAATGGTGATCTGCAGATCCTGGAGCTTCTTGGTGTTGATGGTACTGTATTCGTCCAGTGCAGCAAGTCGGGTATCAATGTGCAGGACCTCCACATGGAGAACCTTCACGGCGTCCAATAGGGCCACCTGGGTTGGAACTGCCGGGGTGCTGACGTCGATGCTGGCTGGCGGATGATGAGTCGTTGGCATCTGCTGTTGAGTAAATCTGCCCCTTGGGTATAGACGACACTGGGTCTAGTCGGTGAAGTGAGTTGTGCCACCACAAGTGGCACAGTTGCGGCGGTGGTGGCTAAGGTCGTGCCCAGTGCACTCGGCAGTGACGGCGTGGGTCCCGCAGTAGTGGCACATCGGCGGCGAAGAGCAGTTGTGAGCGTTGTGCCCGAAGACACAGTAGCGGCGGCAGAAAGCCCAGCGTTCTACTCGGTCGGTCTCGCTGCTTAAGCACCGCCCTAACAAGTGCAGACCCGCCTTCAAGGCCGCTTCGTGGGCCTAATGCCACTGCTGGTGCGCTGCGGTGATGAGAAACCCTCGGGACCTCTCTGACGACAGCACTGCACCTCCCTTAAGATACAGGCCGGCTCTGCGGAGGCTCAAAATCTCCTAGGATTGGCGGCGTGGATGCCGGTTACTGCGGAAAAATTCGCTGTGAAGCTTCGGCGGCCTAGGCGGAGGTGGTCTCGGGCTGCGGTGGCTGTATTGACTTCCCCTCGGTGGACGCCGCTCAGTCGCGGAATACCAACTAAATAAAACCCACTTGTTAATTACGTAGTGCTTTGTTTTTCGTGCAATTCATGCATCGTCGGGTCCCGCATAGCACCGCGGTTGGTATGTGAATACCTAAGTTTCTGGCATGCATTCCATGTGAGCGCGTCTATTGTTAATTATTGGGATTGTCCATGAAACCTGAACAATACCAGTGGGAATTCATGCGTTATAAAATTGTGTATTTTTTGGTTGCTTACATTTTAATGTTGTATGTGATTGTGTGCAGGGATATCCTGCTAGTCATAATGTTAACACAGGTTAATAGTTTTGTGTATTATATGCAACTTGTAACAGCCGGAGGTGAAGAAGAAGTACCTGCCTTAGGAGGCTCGGCGACTCTACGTTGCTTCTTCTTCGCCATCTATGAGCTGAGTGTCTTAAGACCTAAGCTCAAAGGGACCCCTAATTATGGAGAAAGCACGGAATTCTCAGAAAACATTTCATTTCAGATCCGACGTGATAGAGTTTTACGTGTTTTGCCTGTTCAACGTCAACACCAATGTTTTATATATTTAGAGGGTTTAAGAAGTTAATTTATATAATGAACACAATTTATTCCTTATTATCGATATGTTTTCTCGTTTTTATATTCTTTCCCTCCAATCTTGCGGCGACTTCAGCAATTAAAACCTGATTAGGTGACTAAAACTGCGGTATTTTACTAGCATACCATTCCATAAAAGCTGTTTTGTTGTATACCACTGGTCTTTGCGTTCTGCACGGATTAACTTCCGACATATCACGTTACACCGAAACAGTTTAGGACGTCAGGCTCTGCCATACACGTTTAAACTCGTGTCATAACTAACTGTATATGGTGTCAACAAATAGACAAGTATTCCCACAAGCACACTCCGAAGGATGTCTCCAATCAGACTACCATCACCACCGACTCCACCACCACCACCACCAGCACCACCACCACTACCATCACCACCACCAGCACCACTCATTGCATCAAGGTTTACACAATTTCTGTTACCAAAATACTTTAGAAGTAGACGATCAAAAGGTAACGTAGACGATTTTCTCCCCTTATGTAATTTTATATATTACACATATTCTATTATTTCATGTTTTCATTCCTTTTCAAATATTTCTTTCCGTCTTCCCTGTATTATCCACAGAATCAGTACACAATATGAAATTCCTATAGGTTATTATATAGCAGACAACCTTTCCATTTCACTCCTGTAATGTGCAAAGTAATTTTTCCAGAGTTATACAGATTTTGAACTTCTAGAATCGAACCACGTAATAGCTCTAATAAGTTCTAATACTTCACCCCTTAGGGATTTGCTCTGAGCACTTAAAGTTAATTGTTCTCGTGAGGACGATACTTACAGATCAGACGGTCACTTTACTTTTCATTTTGGCGTCTTTATCTAACGTAGTGTGTGAGCTATTAATTTTATAAGTTAATTCCATTAAATCAGTATTTGAACCCAGAATACTAGGAACAAGATGATTTATAAAATTAATTTAGTATGTTAAATATAGACACATGCACTTTACGGCATCAACCTAAGTGATATATCCTAGAGTAAAGAGGAAAATTAAGGAAGTCAATGAAATAGCGGGATTCGAACTAAGGACAACTGATTTCGAAATATTTACGGTACTAATTTAAAGTAAGAGCAGCTATCCATCATGCTTTGTTTCAGTTTTTTTAGAGATGACGGAGTCGGAGATAATTGTGTTATTAAAAACTTGCACTCAAACGCATGACCTTAGACACTGACGCATACACTAAACAAAGCACCTATTAATGTGCATTTAATGCAGTTTAACTGAAGTCTTTATCTAAACTAGTTCAAGAGCTATTACATTTAGAACTAAATTACATTGAATCAGTATTCGCACCTAGGACACTAGGATCACAGATATTTAACATATTAATTTTTCATGTTAAACACGTTTATACGCACTTGCGGCATCAACCTAAGTTATATATCCAGAGTATAGAGCAAACGTAAGAAAGTCATTGAAAAATCACAGTTCGAACTAAGGACTACTGGTCCCCAATTATTTACAATAGTAATTGTAAATAATATTAGCTATTAATCATGTATGTTCCACCGCTCTATCTCTTTTAGTTCCTGAGATAATTGAGTGTTAAAGAACTAGAGCTCAGATCCAGGAACTTAGGTAACCATGAAGGTATAACACTTGATAGTAAATGCAAACCGGGATTGCGGATATCTTCTTTACACACCCATTTTTCTGTGTAACTGTTAAGTTCCTTTCTTCCACCGCACAAACTCACTTTGGGATCGAAGTGTACTATTTATAACAGCCTCCAGTAGCATGAAAGTATATGTAAACACTCGAAAACTCGTTACGGGCTATAAGAGCGGCGTGGCGTGGCGAGGCGAGACGTTTGCCCACGACCGCTGCTCGGAAGCAACTGCAAATTTAATGATCTGAGTGTAACATTTGAAATACGTATGATATAGTTTCTAACAGCTGAGTTTCTGCAAATTGCGCAGCAATTTATATTCTTGAAAACAATTGAAGGATATAGTGTAAAATACATGGAATACTAATGAATGAAAAAAATCTGATGCGTTACACTCACATGACTTTCTCTACTCTTGTACAATCTATTTTTACAAACGCTTATTCTCCATATGCTTCATGTTAATCGAGATGTCAATCTTATTGGTAATTTTCATGTAGATGCAAGGGGAATATGCTAGGTTTAAAGCGATAGTCAAATATTTTATCGCTGGTTGCTATGTGGAGCATTCCATTCTCTTTGCATGTCTAGGACACAAAAAAATGAATAACGAATTTGAGAAAAAGTATAAGTATTGGAAAATTTAAGGAAATAACAAGCAATATCTCGAAAACGGTTCACTCAACAAAAAAAAATGTATATGACATAAGTTGTGTATTTTAACGCGATCTACATTTTTTGTGTAGTAAAATTTTGTCTATCTCTTATGGTTTACCAGTTATGCAAAAGTCGTTCATAATGAAGAATACTTTTGGAGACATTCCCAGACATTTCGAGATATACATTTTATTTCTCATGACATTATCTTAAACATATGATATTTTCATCAAAATCGTTAGAGCCATTTTTGAGAAAATTAAAATTTTCGAAAAATCTTCCATGTAAAGGGTAGTCTGGGGTGGGGGGATTTTCTTGAAAATCTTCGTGTCGCATCTCTGGAAGATACTGAAAGTAAATTCCAAGTTTGGTGTTTATCCGACTGTTAGTTTGTGAGTTATGCTGTTCACAGACACACACACACACAGACACACAGACACACACACACACAGACACACACACGGACATGTTTCCAAAAATGCTTGTTTTGGATTCAGGAGGTCTCAAAACATGTATTTCCGGTGAAATCTCGGTATCGAATTTTTGGGTGGAATGCAATACTTCCCCTACTTACTATACGTAGTAGAGAAAGTAAAAAATCAAAAATCTGATGTGTTACACTCACATGACTTTCTCTACTCTTGTACAAACTATTTTTACAAACGCTTAATCTCCATATGCTTCATGTTAATGGAGATATCCAGATGTCAATCTTATTGATAATTTTCTTGTAGATGCAAGGGGAATATGGTAAGTTTTAAGCGATAGTCAAATATTTTAACGCTGGTTGCTATGTGGCGCATTCCATTCTCTTTGCATGTCCAGGACATAAAAAAAATGAATAACGAATTTTAGAAAAAGTATAAGTGTTGGAAAATTTAAGGGAATAACAAGCAATATCTCGCAAACGGTTCACTCAACAAAAGAAATGTATATGACATAAATTGTGTATTTTAACGCGATCTACATTTTTTGTGTAGTAAAAGTTTGTCTATCTCTTATGGTTTACCAGTTATGAAAAAGACGTTCATAATGAATAATACTTTTGGAGACATTCCCAGAAAATTCGAGATATACATTTTATTTGTCATGACAATATCTTAAACATATGATATTTTAATCAAAATCGTTAGAGCCGTTTTTGAGAAAATTAAAATTTTCGAAAAATGTTCCATGTAAAGGGTAGTCTGGGGTGGGGGGATTTTCTTGAAAACCTTCGTGTCGCATCTCTTAAAGATACTGAACCTAAATACCAAGATTGGTGTTTATCCGACTCTTCGTTTTTGAGTTATGCTGTTCACAGACACACAGACACACAGACACACAGACACACAGACAGACACACAGACAGACACACACACGGACATGTTTCCAAAAATGCTTTTTTTGGATTCAGTGAGTCTCAAAACATGTATTTCCGGTGAAATCTCGGTATCGAAAATTTGGGTGGAATACAATACTTCCCCTACTTACTATACGTAGTAGAGAAAGTAAAAATTAAAATGCCAAGTAACTAGTTAGCTTACCTCGCTTTGCACAAGATGCGTTTTAGACCTCGAATGTAATAAATACGTCACAATTACCCATCTCCGATGTATCTGTTATTTAATACTTTATAATTCTTTAAAGCGCACACAGTTTATGGACGCGTATATAGTGACTCAGTTTTAAACATCTGAGTATCGATTCGGTTTTTTCTGTCCCTTTGTATATTCAAAGAAATGTGCAATGTAACCACTTCTGAAAAGATTTGTCTCGATTATAACGAATTTTTTAGAAAACAAGCTTTCGTAGGATTAGTTTTATAAGAAATATTATCAATATTCTACAATGAAATTCATACGTATAGGAAAACACCAAGCAATAAGATGCACCCTTCGCTGAGGAGGAGAGGTCTATGTACTCACCGCAGTTCACTTCCCTCATATTCATAATACTGTTAAGAAAGCCAAGCTCTGATGCAATAAATACATATCTCACAGCCATCCGTCACTAGCAAGAGAAAAGGAAGCTCAGTGTTTCGTACTGCAAGAAAGACGTACATAGCACCCACTGATTCTTATGTAGGACGCGGCAATAGGCATTTTAATGGCTGGACCAATTATTACAATCTGTTTATACTTTAAATGAACTTTGTAAGTATAGTTAGACTACAGCTATGGGTACATGCCACTAAAGGATTAACTACTTGTTAGCTAAATAAATAGATTTGCCTAGAGGAAGTGGATAGGACCCTACCTTGGCATATGTAAAGGAAGAGGTATACTTACATTATACGCTGTTCTACAAAAAATCCTAGTTTTATTTCCAAAAGTTATGTTGATAACTAAGACTTGAGGAATATCACATTATCTGTTTCTCTCACATAAAGTTCCTCTTCTCCCATTTGACTTTGTACGATATACCAGTTAAGCAATCAAACAAGCGTTATAAATTCAATATAACAACTATAACTGAATTTGTATATATATTTGTATAAATTCAACAACAATTCGTAACATTCTGTACCCTTAATATTATATATAAAGTTTGGCTTCTCCCGAAAACGTTTAAGAACTTCAAATATGTTTAATCCAAACCGCATACCTTTAATGGTTCGCTTGAAAATAGCTCACGAAGGGTTCTCTTCACACGCATTATTCTATTTCATTGCTTTTAGGTGTGAATAACTTTCGTTCACCCACAATGCTCCGTGGCAGGATAGATTTCAAATCAGGCGGCTTACCCCAGTACGGTGTGATCTTACACTCGAAGACGGTATTCCTGCGCACGGGGGCACTATGATCCTCATGATAAATTTGTGGAATCTGTATTCTTGCAGTCTGACGTCCAGTCAGTGGCTGTAAGGATTAAGCTACCATCCAACCGATTTACCATCGGTAACATTTACTTGCCTCCCTCCGATGACCTCTAGCTCGTGGATTTAGAAGATCTAGTCTCTCAGTTACCAACGCCTATTCTGTTGGCAGGAGACGTTAATGCCCATCACCCTCTTTGGGGCTCACCTTTGGCTTGTGCGAGAGGTAAATTAATTGCTGATTTTTTGGACAATAGTAACCTAGCTCTTCTGAACACCGGAGAGCCTACATTTCTCTCAGACTCCTATAACACTTTTTCACACCTTGATATTGCAGTTTGTTCCCCACAGTTAGCAGTTTCCTTGCAATGGAATGCCATCTCTGATTTACACTCTAGTGTACACTTTCCAGGTCTTATTAGTCTCTTAAAACAAGATAAGTGTTCCACATGCCTACCTAGATTGCGCTTAGACCAAGCCAAACAGCATCTTTACTCCCAGTTGGCTGTGTTTAATTCCAATGAGGCAGACTGTGTTGATGTTTTGGTCCAGCATCTCACAGAGAAGATTCTTTATGCTGCTGAGCAAGCTATTCCACGGTCAAATGCCAATCCTCGTGGATTTCCAGTCCCTTGGTGGAAGGAAGAATGCCGAAATGCCATTCGTGCTCGCAGGGTTTTCCAGCGTCGCCGCACACTTGATAACCTAATTGAATACAAGAAAATGCGTGCCAAGTCTCGATATATTATAAAGGATAACAAAACGATATCATGGAGCAAGTTTGTAGCTTCATTTAATCGACATACATCTTCGCTTGTCGTTTGGGATAAGTTAAGGCGTGTGGCCGGAAAATCGACCCACATGCCAATTGTTGGTCTTAAAACAGCTGCAGGAGCTGTTGTTGATGCATTTGAAGTGGCTAATACATTTGGCCTTGCCTGCGCTCAAGTATCTAGCTCAGATAACTATTCCCCTCCCGTTAAGACTCAAGTTGAATCTCAAGGTTTCCTTTTTCGTTCAGAAAAATCTTGAAGATTACTATCGCTTCTTTACCATGTCGGAGTTAGTTATCTTCGCGACTATCAGCACTAGAAAATTATCGTATCCACGTTGAAATGCTCCAACAGCCCTCTGCTGAAGGTAAGGCTTTCCTACTCGAGGTCTTTAATCGTGATTGAGTTGATGCCACTTTTCTAGAGAAGTGGCGGGAGGCCACTGTCATACCCATTTTGAAAGCTGGAAAGGACCGTCATCTTCCGTCCAGCTAGAGTCCTATTTCCCTCACCAGTTGTGTTTGCAATGTGATAGAACGCAAGGTCAATGGGCGGTTGGTATGGTGGTATGAAAATCACAAGCTGCTGACCAACACCCAGTGCAGTTGTCAGAGGCGCCTTTCTACAATGGGCCACCTTGTGTCATTGTCGACACGGATCATGAACGGATTCATGAAAAAAGTCAAACCGTTGCGATATATTTTGACCTCGAGAAGGCTTGCGATACGTGCTGGCAAGCAGGGATACTACGTTCCCTGCACGCCTGGAATATACGTGGACGCTTACCTTGTTCATTCAGGAGTTTATGAACGAGCGTGTTTTCCGAGTAAGGGTCGGCTCGGTTTTTTTTAAACCTTTTTGTTCACATGAACGGAGTATCTCAGGGATCGGTATTCAGCGTTACACTGTTTGCTATAGCAATTAATTCTATCTCTAAAGGTGCTCTTCCAGGGGTATGGTCATGCTTATTCGTAGACAACTTTGCTGTTTATTGTACTTCTCTGCGTACGCCGTTTTTGGAACTCCGTATGCAGCAATGCTTAGACAATCTCCAAAATTGGAGTTCTAAAAACGGCTTTCGTTTCTCAACTGAGAAGTCAATCTGCGCAAACTTCTGGCGCCGTAAGAGACGATTACCACCTTTGCTTTGATTCGGTCCATATTTACTACCATTCGTAGGTTGTACGAGATTCCTGGGTTTGACGTTTGATAGGAAACTTAATTGGTCTTCGCGTACAGCACAGTTGAAAGCGCGAGTGACTGTTCTCTGAATATCTTGCGGATATTAAATGGAAAATGATGGGGCGCGGATCGGATTATATTGCTGCGAATGTGTCGTGCACTGATCCGATAAAAATAGACTATGGGTGTATCATTTATTCCTCAGCACGACCATCTGTGCTGAAGGGATTAGACACAGTCAATAACTGGGGCATTCGAGTGGCAATTGGTGCCTTTCCCACTAACCCAGTTATTAGTCTTTGCGCAGAATCTGCAGAACCTCCTCTGCGTTATCGGTGTGATATCCTTTTGGGAAATTATGTTTATGCACTTAAATGTATGCCTCAACATCTAACGTTCCTTTCGTCTTCTCACACTGCGCTGGACGAATGTTATAGGAACAGTTCCATTAATCCAAGGCCTCCAGGTGTTCGTTTCCGGGTATTTCCAAGAAAGCACACATTGAAATGCCTATCATGTTTGCTAACGGGGAGAGGGTGTTTCCCCCTTGGTTACATGCGACATCTCACGTAGATCTCGGGATTACGGTATACTGGAAGTTTATGATATCTACGCTCAGTATCCGCACCAGCTTTTTAGAATGTCTGTCAGGTTACGCAGGCCGAACTTTGATCTACACCGATGGGTTTAAGTGCGCCAACGGTGTTGGATGTGCTTATGTTTATGGAGCCGAACCCTATGCATTCAGCTTTCATGATACCACATCCATTTATAGTGCAGATCTGTATGCCATATACCGAGCCATTTTGCATGTGCGCCGTCGAAATTGGGAGACTATCTCATTTTGAGTGATTCCTAAGTCCACTTCAGCGCCTTCGTGAGCTGTACAACTACCACCCCAATGTTCAGCGAATCCAGGTTGCCCTCCATGTTTTACACGCTTCTAGCGTTAATGTGGAGTGTGATTGAATACATGGTCACGCCGTCCTCCGTGGACTAGTGGTACCATGCGAGCCTCTGGTTCCCGAGGTCGCGGGTTCAAACCCGGCGGAGGGTGATGAACTTTTTTCGGGCGTAAAATCCTTAGTATCGTTTCCTTCGAAGGGAAGTAAAGCCAGTAGTCCCGTGTCGTAGATTTACGGCATGTAAAAGAACCTCAATCCTGATAAACAGGCCTCTGAGCAAACGTACTGGTCTTTCATGCCCAATATAGAATGGGACGCTAATGACCATAGTATTTAAAGAGCGCCCATAAATAAAACTCAATTTATACCTGGTCACGTTGCCTTGCTGGGGAATGAACTTTCGGATTTGGCGGCTAAGGCGGCAACCATAGAACCCAGTGTTACAATACCTCGGGTAACTTCGGAAGGATTTAGGCTTGTTGTGCATAGAGCGGTGCTGTCGTGCTGGCGCGAGGAGTGGTTAGCTCTCTGCGGAAACAAGCTTAGGGCAATTAAGGACATGCCGATAAACTAGGTAACTTCCTCTCACGTATCTCGTCGTGAGGAAGTAATTTTGGCTGGATTGCGTATTGGTCACTGCAATTTTACACACAGTTATCTTTTTAAGGGTGACCCTGCTCCTATTTGTCCGCTTTGTGGCGAGGTTCTGAGGGTTCGTCACGTGTTGCTAGTGTGTATTGCTCTAGCACATCATCGAGACTCTCTGTAACTGCTGGACAGCCTTGCAGAGGTCTTAGCAGATAATAAACAAGTGGTTGATAGGATTTTTAATTTTGTGGCGAAAGTGAATTTCCAAATGCGGATTTAGTGATCTTAATAGCAGGTTTTTTATACTGATTGATTCTTAATTGTATATATTTATTTATGACTATTGCTATGACTTTATATTGGTATTTAGCTCTGGCTTTTGCTCTGACTTTTATTTCATGTTTATCTCTGGCCTTTGCCATGATATTTTGTACTGATTTTATCTCTGACCTTTGCCATGAACCGTTTTACAAGGGGGTAATGACCAAGCAGTTGCGCGCCCTTAAACAAAACAAAAACAAAACAAAAAACGAGAGATTGTGTTAAACAAGCCTTTATACATCTGGATGAGTGTAATGCATATCTGTAAGGCATTAATATATCACTAATTGCGATGTGTTGTTGCCGTATTATGGAGCTGAAAATATGAAGCTTATGTATATGGACACTGATTCCTTCATCCATCGAGTGACAAGTAGAGATGTACGTCACGACAAGCTACTTTTCTTGTACACCTAGATGCAGCTGATTACCTTCCAAAGCATATAGTCGCTCTACACGAAATAAAAAGGGGTTAGGAAAATTTAAAAATGAGGCCAATGGTAAAATCATACGACCAAAGATGTATGCACTAGATATCATGACTCTGCGATTAAAAAGATTAAAGATATAATATACCGTTTCACTAAGGAGTATATAACATTTGAAGGCTATGCGGACTGCCTTAAAACTAAAGAAATATTAGGAACGCTGATGGATTTAATCCTGTCACGAGAGCATATTGTTACGTCATTGCAACTGAATAACATTACGTTGACTTCTTATGACAATAAAAGTCATTGCAGATGATGGCATATCTACATGTGTATACGACATTACAGAGTTATAACACTGCTCAAGAGAATGTGATTTGGGTCTCAAAACAATGATTTTCTCCTGGAGTCTACAATTACAAAATGGAAGTTTACATAAGTGTTGCGTATTCCCTTAGCAGCCGTCTGGCGAAGAAAGAAAAATAAGAAGGCGGGAAAGGAAGCCGATAACTCTGCCGTTTGGAACAATTCTAGTGCTGGTCTCAAGCCCAGATAAAGAGGAGAGGCGTCTATCCTTACAATGGTTATCTAAAGAATCATCGATTAACTTTACATGAACCTAAATAAAAGTGATAAGCACAACATGCGTAGCCAAAAAATGTAAGCATATAAAAACGACAAAACTGAATCAAATGTTATAATATCTCTTAAAACACAAAAAAGGGGTTAGTTAAGACTAGCTCTACATGTGTTAGAAAGACTGTTTACTCATACATAGTTTATCGCATGCTAGTATTAGAATATGCAGAAGTTCATATTAGGGATCATTATGACTGTAAAGCAGGAATAATAACTGCAAGACATCACAATTTGGGTGTAATACGGGAGACAATCTCTAGAAACCATTATGAAATATCTTGAAAGTATGCTAAACACCTGTTCCAGAGCCTGAAGGTTCTATAAAAGTAGCCAAAAATACCTTTAACGTACAGCAAAATTGACTTTTATTTATGGACGCCCTATAACTTCTATAGTTCTTAGCGTCGCATTCTATATTGGACGTGAAGTTAATGTATTCTGAAATACCCTTAAAGTAGCCTGAAATACCTACAATGGCGTCCAAAATACCCATACAATTGTTAAAGTAGCCTAGAAATAGCCATGAAATTTGTGCCAATGCCAAGGTTAATACCAGAATTACCCATAATTTTACCGCTAAATATATGTGATTATAGCAGAATTACGCATGAAATTACCGCAAAGTATCCGAGTAAACCCCTAATTAGCCACTAAATTATCCAAAAATACCATTGTTAATACCTGAATTAACCATTGAATTACCCAGAAATACCTGCGTTAATATCGGAGTAACTCTAAAATTACCCACAATACCTATGTTAGTATCCGATTTATCCATGGAATTACAGCAAAATGACGTGTTAGGACCTAAATTACTTATCAGATTGTTCAAAGTGGATGTGTTAATACCAAAATTGCCCTCGAAATTACCCCAGTATACCCATGAAATTACCACAAAGTGCGTTGTTAATACCTGAATTACCCATGAAATTGTCCAAAATACCTGCGTTAATAGCAGAATTACCAAGAATGTATGTCAATATATTAGAATTGCTCATGAAATTACCTCGAACATCTGTGAAATATCTGAATTACCCATGAATTTACCCCAAAATATTGCGTTAATGTATTAATTACCCACTATATTATCCCAAAATATCAGTATTAATACCGTTTTAGCCATGAAATTACTCAAAATATTTTTGTTAATACCAGCTTTAACTATAAATTTACCCCAAAATACCTGTGTGAATACCTGAATTATCCATGAAATAACCCCCAAACTATGTATGTTAATACCAGAATTGCCCATTAAATTACTCCAAAATACCTCTGTAAGCACCTAAACTACCCCTGAAATTGTCCCAATATGTCGAAGCTAATACTTGAATTACCCACGAAATTATCTAAATATACTTTTGTTAGTATCGGATTTGCCTATGAAATTATTCCAAAATACTATGTTAATACTCGAATTATCTATAAGTTAACCCGAAATAGCCATTTTAATACGAGGGTTACCCTGAAATTGTCTAAAATATCTGTATTAATACCTTAATTTTCCCTAAAGTTGTCTTAAAATATCTCCTAATACCAGGATTACCCATGAAGCTACCCTCCAAAATAACTTCAAAGGTCCTAAACCTGCACCAACACCATGAAAATACCTGCACCATTTTCTAAAGTACTTCAAAAATGGTATGAAAAGTCCTAAAAGTCACGAAAAACCTGATTCAGTTTCCAAATCCACTGAAATATCATGGAATGCTCAAAACACCTCCTAAAATTTTCTATCCTTCTGGAAAACATCCCTAAATCCTTCAAATACGGTCTCCCCTAGCATTTCTCCTTGTATTCCTTGTTTCTTCTAGGTAACAGCACTTTCTGGACCTCAACCGCCGTCCTGCCTAGCATTTCACCTCGTTTTCTCTATCCTTTCCCTTGTATCACCATTTTGATGGGCCAACTATCTCTGAGTACCCTACTTTTTATTTGTCATATAAGTATCTTCAAATTACGCACGTTAATCAAAATTGTTGGACCATTTTTGCTAAAATTAACATTTTCCCAGAATTTTCCATTCAAAGGATAGTTTTGGGTGGGGATCAACACCAAACTTGGTAAGAGTTCAGTACCTTCCAAAGATGCGACACGAAGATTTTCACGATAATCCCTCAAACCAAACTAGCCTTTTCATGGAACATTTCTTGAATGTTTTTATTTTCTGAACAATGGCTCTAACGATTTTGATTAAAATAACACATATGAAACACGTTTACATAACAAATAGAATGTGTATCTTTAATTCTCTGTGAATAGCTTTTGAAGTCGTCTTCATTCGGAAGGAATTTTATATAATCTTGCATAACTGTTAAACGTTAAGCGATAGATGTAAACGTACTACACAAGAAATGTAAATCTCTTTAAAACACACAATTTATTTCAGATAACTTTTTTGTGGCACCAGCTATTTCCGAAATAATCTTTATTAATGGTTCGAATTGTTGAATACTTAGCCATTCTTTTAAAGTCCTGTTCAACATTCAGTTGCTCCTTGCGATTGCATGAAAACAGTATAGAATTTTAAGGTCGGCCATTCCACCCACTTCTTACATTTTAAGAGCGCTGTTTCCTCTGCATCTATTGTGAAATATACGTGTAATATATCTATTTCTGCAAAATGCCATTTGGAATAAAATTAGGTGGATATAAAAATTGAACTTTAGTAAGACTAGTTTATATACCCACTAATAAAAAATTTAGGGTGGAATGTGAATGTATCACATAACATGTTTACTATCTCCACCACATAACTAGTAGATAGGTAGAGAAGGTATTGCATTCCACACAAAAACTGAATATCGAGATTTCACCGGAGATACTGTGACATTTGGTTAGGGTAATGTTTGTTTTTTGGTTGGTTGGGAAATGTATGTACTAGTGTGTGGGTTGGTAACAGAGATCGTATGATGTTAGAATAGTGGGGGAAACGGTTCGTTAGAAGGTAGTGTCAGTTGCCTCTCTCTCTTCCAAGGGAGCACTCGTGCAGCATGGCCACCACAACGACTGACGCGTCGCCGATGGCAAACAGGTAACATTTTGTATCTATTAATATCCAATATATCTTGGTTAATCCAAAGCCCTGGCATGCGATTTTCAGTAGATATTTGATCCTTCTTCCTTCCCATACAATGTTTTAGAAATCTTTGTGTGTAATTAGGATTTTGTTGAGCTCGCCCCGTCGGACCTCGTGTAGTTTATTGTTTGATCCTGTTCACGGTACCTATCGCTCTACTCCCCACTTAGCTAAAATATGTAAAGAGCTTACGACAATACATACCTTGAAACCAACTAAAGCATTTTTAGATAAAGGTCCCCGCGCGGGCACGTGTGTATGCTTGTGCGTATGTTTGTGTGCGCCTGTTAACTGCATAACCCAACAAGTAAAGTCGGATAAATACCACTCTTGGTACATATATATCTTCCAAAGATGCGACGCGAAGCTTTCCAATAACATACCTATGCCCCAAACATGGAACATACTTGAAAATTTGTATTTTCTAAAAGATGGCTCTTATGATTTTAATTAAACTACCATATATGAAAGATATTTAAGTGTCAAATGAAATGTATATCTTGAATTTTCGGAGAATATCCTATGAAGACCTCTTCATTCGGAAGGAATATTGTATTATCTTTTTTTTTAACTGGTAAAGGCTAAGCGATAGACGAAAACGTACAACACCAAATATGTAGATCGCGTTAAAACACACAATTTATCTTAATTTTTTGTAGCTGTGAAATATCGTTATTAATATTTCGAAATGTTTATTTCTTGGTCATTCTCTTTAAGTCCTGTCAACATTGAGTTGTTTCTCGCGATTGCATGGAAAAAGTACGGAATTTTAGGGCAGCATATAGCGTCCAGTTCTTAAACCTTTGACTGTCGCTGTTCCTTTTGTATCTATAACGAAATGTGTAATATAGCTATTTCTGTAAAGCCTTATTGGGATTAAAATGTATTCATTCATTCGTTATCTGTTTACCCTCCTCTTATGTAGGACTTACAAGCGGGTGCCTGGGGTCAGAGGCCCGTCGAGGAGCAGACACTCATGGATCAGACAGAACATCCAGGGTGGGTGATCAGTATGGGATGAAGGAAGTAGATGAACCGAAATGTTGGTGAAATGGATGAAAGGAAAGGTGATGATGGAGCAGTTGGTGGAATGAATGGCGGGGGAAACCGGAAACCGTCCCTGGGATGCAGGTCCCTGGGATTGAACCCGGGCCGCCTTGGTGGGAGACGAGCGGTCTAACCACTCGGCCACGGCGCCGCCTGATTAAAATGTAGTAGATAGAAAAATAAGGTTTAGCAAGAATAGATGGTATACTTGCCAATAAAGGACAGAGGGCAGGGAAATTCAATTGAGTGTATCAAACCAGATTTCTTTTTTCTTCAAGTGCTAAGTCGCTATTAATGACTTTCTCTCGTGGCCATGTAAAGACTGGAATTTCAAAGCCATTATATTGTGATTGCGTTTTTAAAGGTTTGACTATCGTAAGACTCCTGTATTCTTCTCGTGCTTACAAAGAAAGTGTATTTAAGGCATCAAAAATTAAAATCTGATGTGATACAGAATTTCTCTAATCGCTATCCTTTATTTTTATATTCCTTTTACACCCTTATCTTACCAAATCTTGTTTTCCTGTCCAGTTCATGTTAATAAAAATAGGCGTATACACATAATGTTTCATTTTCACCTTCTCTACTACGTATAGTAAGTAGGGGAAGTATTGTATTCCACCCCAAAATTCGATTCCGAGTTTCACAAGAAATAAATATTTTGAGGTGCCCTAAATACAAGAAAAGCACTTTTAGAAAAAGGTCCGTGTGTGCGTGTGTATGTCTGTGTGTCTGTCTGAAACAGCATAACTCAAAAACGAAAAGTAGGATAAATACCGATCTTGGATTTAGGTTCAGTACTTTTCAAAGATGTAACACGAAGATTTACAAGAAACCCTATCACACCAGACTACGCTTTACATATAAAACTTTTCGAAAATTTTGATTTTCTCAAAAATGATTACAATTAAACCATCATGTTTAGGATATTTTCATTGCAAATGAAATATGTCTTGAATTTTCTGGGAATGTTACCTAAAGTCCTCTTCGTTTTGAATGACCTTTGCATAACTGCTAAACCATAAGACATAGACAAAATTTTACCATAAAAATAATGTAGATCTCATTAGAACACACAATATATGTCACATGTATTTTTTTGTCGAGTGAACCATTTCCGAGATATTCGTTTTTATTTGTTTGAATTTTCCAATACTAATACTTTTTCCCTAATTGGAATTCGTTATTCGTTTCTGCTTTCTCTACTACGTAGGGAAAATGGGAGAAGTATTTATTCCACTAAAAAATTTGATATCGAGATTTCACCGGAAATACATGTTTCGAGGCTCCTGAAAATGGGCACTTTTAGAAAAATGTCCGTGTGTGGTGTGTGTGTGTCTGTGGAACAGCATAATTCAAAAATGAAACGCACAACTGGTATTTAGGTTCAGTATCTTTTAAAAATGCGACACGAAGATCTTAAAAAAAATACCCTGATCCCAAACCACCCTTTACTTAAACATTTTTCGAAAATTTTGATTTTCTCAAAAATGGCTGTAACGATTTTGATTAAAATATCATATAAGTATTTAAGGTATTTTCATATAAAATAAAATGTATATCTTGAATTTTCTGGGAATGTCCCCAAAAGTGCTCTTCTTTCTGAATGACTTTTGCATAACTATTAAACCGTAAGAGATCAGACAAAGTTCTTCTACACAAAAATGTAGAGCAGGTTAAAACACAGAATTTATGTCATATAATTGTTTTTTTTTCTTTTGCTTTGTGGAGTGAACCATTTCCAAGATATTCCTTATTATCTGTTTGAATTTTCGAATATTTAATACTTTTTCTCAAATGGGATTTCGTTATTCAGTTTCTTATGCCCTGTACATGCAAAGAGAGTGGAATGCTCCACATAGCAATCAGCTCTTAAAAGAGTTGACTATCGCTTAAAGCCTAAAATGTTCCCCTTGCAGCTACAATTAAATTACAGTAAGATAGCTTTCGCAAATGTTTATCTCGATTGACATGAAACGGATGGAGAAAAAGCGTTTGTAAATATAGTTTGTACAGGGGTAGAAAAAGTCATGTGTGTGCGACACATCAGTTTGTTTCTTTTTGTTGTAGATACAAGGGGGACGTGGGTGGCTGAAGCGAAGTCAAATCTTTAAAAAGCGGGTCGCTATATGCTGGCTTTGAAATTTCACACTTCGCATTATATCATGAGAAACTAAAGTAGTTCCCTTAGTATTTCAAAATATGTATCATAAAGAACTGAAACATTCAAACTATACCAACAAATATTTAGAAAAGGTTTAATGCATTAACTTAACATAAATGTTTTTATCGAGTTATAGGTTTTTGCGCAAATTTTTTTTTGATAATTTCTTATCGTTTAGAAGAGATAGAAAGTCATACAGGATTAATTCAGTAGGAAGATCATACCACTGACTATTCGCAGAAAATTCAAGTTATGCATTTTGTTAGTAATGCATTTATCTTAAACATGCGTTATTGTAATAAAAAATGTTGGAGAAATAGACAACTAAAGCATTGGTTAAGCGTATTTTCTTGAAAAACCTTTGTGTCACATACTTAGAAGGAGCTGAATTTAAATGCCAGTTTTGCAATTTATACGAAATTTTCACTTAGGTTACGCTGTTCAGGAATAAACACACAGACTGACACACACAAAACGGCATTTTTTTTCTAAACATATATTGTTTTTCTTCTGTGAACCTCAAAATGTGTATTTTCGGGAACGGATATACACGGAGCTTTTGAATGAAATTCAACACTTACTGAATTCCCTAACTATAGTTAGGTAATAGAGAATATAAAGGTCAGATAGGTCGCATCGTTATCAAGATGGTCCCATTGTCTTTTGTTTCGCTATGTTCTCTTTGTTTTACATTCTTCAAACACTGGTTTAGAAATGTCTAAATTCCCTGAGTGCCATTATCTCGCAATAGGCCTGAAATGCAGTTGGTGTCCGGGCATCAGGGCATCTATGGTAATCAAAAAAGGTAATCAGTTGGCTAAAACGTGTACAGATACCTATGTTGGCCGTGAACCCGTAATTGGAATCATTACAAGTACTGCCAAATCTAGTAAAAGCATAGCCTAAAGAAAAACACCAACTCAGATGGCACCCTAGCCTGCAAAGAGAGAAGCCAAAAAACTGGTGTTAGATCCATGCAACACTCTTTCGTCATCTCTCCTGAGATTAAATAGAACATATATAAGGAAATTAGCTGCATTCATTTCTTAATTTGCCCTTCAGAAGACACCTACTTAAAGTAGACTCTACAAGGATGAACTCATCTGTAGAATGTGCAAAGAGGAAACTACTTCGCACATCCTCTTTGACTGTCCATTCCTGGCATGAAAGAGTCTCCTTCCCAATGGGGTTGCACATTAAGCATTTTAAGCTGAAGTGCGTGAGCTCGATAAAGCTAAAAGAAAGAAAAAAAAAGTAAATCAATTTAATCTAATCTACATTCTTTAAGGTAGTTCAAACCAACGCTTATTAAAGCCTTAAGTTTATACTAAAATGTCTGGCAAGGTTAGAAGACTCATTCAATATAGGTAACCTTGTCCTGCAAAGAACAAATACGAAAATTCGTTTGCAAACTTAGGTTTATTGTCAGTTGCGTGATAGTTGCTGTTATTAAGAGCCAACATTTTTACATGATATTTCAGTGCCTCTCAGGGTAAGTATTTATTTACCTCCAGTTTTTCTTGAATTTCTTCTAAAGTTTTTCCCTTGGTTTCAATTCTAGGAAGAACATAAACAAGTCACCCAGGAAACATATGATGCTATACATGAAAACAAGTTGAGATGAATCCAGGGGCTATGTCATTGGTTGAAACGTGACAGCTACGAAACCTGGGACAGCGTGTTTAACAAGACAAGAGAGGGAAGAGTTCTTTAACCATTAGTCACGGAATGAGAGGGCTCCAACAGAGAAAAACAGCACATATGTAATTTGTATGTACACTATGTGATCAAAAGTAACCGGACAACCCCACAAACATACGTTTTTCATCTTAGGTGCATTGTGCTGCCAGCTACTGCCTGTTACTCACTATCCGCGACCTCAGTAGTCATTAGACATCGCGAAACAGCAGAAAGGGACGCTCTGTGGAACTCACGGACTTCGAACGTGGTCAGGTGATTGGGTGTCACACTCCTAAACATCCCTAGGTCCACCGTTTCTGATGTGATAGTGAAGTGGAAACGTGAAGGCACATGTACAGCACAAAAGCGTACAGGCCGACCTCGTCTGTTGACTGACAGAAACCCTCGACATTTGAAGAGGGTCGTAAAGAGTAATAGGCAGACATCTATCCAGACCATCACACAGGAATTCCAAACTGCATCAGTATCCATTCCAAGTACTATGACAGTTAGGCTTGAGGTGAGAAACCTTGGATTCCATGGTCGAGCGGCTGCTCATAAGCCACACATTACGCAGAAAAATGCCAAACGACGCCTCGCTTGGTGTAAGGAGCATCAAAATTACACGATTGAACAGTGGCAAAACTTTGTGTGGAGTGACGAATCACGGTACACAATGTGGCGATCCGATGGCAGGGTGTGGGTATGTCGAATGCCCGGTGAACATCATCTGCGTGTGTAGTGCCAATAATGAAATTCGGAGGTGGTGGTGTTATGGTGTGGTCGTGTTTTTCCTGGAGGGTGCTTGCTCCCCTTGTTGTTTTGCGTGGCACGATCACAGCGCAGACCTACATTGATATTTGAAGCACCTTCTTGCAGTTTCTTCATGAAGAGCGAAAACTCGTCCTTGAAGACATTTGTTAGTGATGTGAAGTAATTGGTAAACACCGTAGTGGTTGATATAGCATGTCGGCGTAATCGGTCGGTTCCCACTGTTGAAGAGCAATTCGGGGATAACGGTTGCATCTTTCAACACGATCGAGCATCTGTTCATACTGAACAGGCTGAGGAGGAGTGGTTACACGACAATATCATCCTTGCAATGGACTGGCCTGCACAGAGTCCTGACTTGAATCCTATAGAATACCTTTGGGATGCTTTGGAACGCCGACTTCGTGCCAGGCCTCACCGACCTACATCGACACCTCTCCTCAGTTCCGCACTCCGTGAAGAATGGGATGCCATTCCCCAAGAAACCTTCCAGCACCTGATTGAAAGTATGCTTTCGAGAGTAAACGCTGTCATCAAGGCTAAGGGTGGGACAACACCAAATTGGCTTCCAACATTACCGATGGAGGGCGCCACGAACTTGTACGTCATTTTCAGCCAGGTGTACGGATACTTTTGATCACGTAGTATATGTATGTATGTATGTATGTATGTATGTATGCATATATTATCTGGTAGTATCCCTGGAGTTCCAGAAGGTGTGTTCTCGTATACGCATGTGCAGCAACTTCTTAAAGAAATAGACAATTGCCCATTCCTGTGATATATATATATATATATATATATATATATATATCAGGAAATTAGCTCTCTCTTTCTCATATATATATGAGAGAGAGAGCTAATTTCCTTCCAATGCTATCAACCAGCCGAGTGGCTACCAGTGTTGAACAAATCTCTGTCACACCTAAGAACGTAATATTGGATCCAGAGTAGAGCCAGCGGAAATGAAAGCTTCCTTGGCATAAAGCGTTAGCATGTTAGCAACGCTGGAACAATAAATTAAATTAAGTTCTATTTATTGGCGCCCTTTAACTGCTATGGTTCTTAATGTTCCATTCTATATTGAGCGTGAAAGACCGGAAATTTAGCTCAGAGGCCTTTTTATCAGGTTTGGGGTTCTTCTACCTGCTGCAAATCTATAACACGGGACCACCGGTGTTACTTCCTTTCCGAAGGAATATTTTAACACCGAAGTATTTTAAGGAATTTAACACCGAAAAAAATCCAGGGCCCTCCGCCGGGTTTGAACCAGCGATCTCGGAAAACGGAGGCTAGCGTGGCACCCCTCTTTCATGAAGTGCGAGAGGAACAATAATATCCCAGTTCGGTAATTAACGATCTTCTCGTGTTTTAGTGGCAATTAAATCTTTAAGCGTAGCTATAACCGATTTTATCGCTTTATAACGTGATTTCATTTTCAGAAATAAAGTAGTGATATTATAGTCCTTACCACGGTAACATTTAAAGATATAATAGTTAAGTCCTTTTTTCCTTTTCCTAGCAGGAATATCGGTGTCTCAGGAAAGAATCAGAAGCACACGAGGAACACACATAGAGCTAGAGTGGTCAGAATTGTAAACAGTAATAAATTGCGACGGAGCCCTAATGCACAGGAATAAAGAATGCCAATGGTAAGGAGAATTACATCTTATGTTGCAATAATCTCCTTTTGGGTTGTATTCAAATCACGGTCCCTACACAGAAGCCAGCACATAGCACCTACACAGAAGCCAGCACATAGCAGGCCATTAAAATCCGTATAGCCATTCAACAGATGTGGTTTTGAATAATTCCAGGATACAGCACCGTTAACTTGCGTCCAATGCAGACAGTCGCGGTTTGGCCCTTGGCTGGTGCACATCGCGAGTTGGAGAGCGCTTGGTTGTTGCCGCGCCTCTTGTTTTCGTGTTGGTGGTGTTGAGTGTCGGCAGTGAAATTGAGCAACAGAAGACAGTACGTAAAAATAGTATAAATGTTGTGTTTAATAAGAGTATGCAACGGCCCACGGCTTTTGAAATTCACGAATGTATGCACCACACTTTGGAACTCACTCCGGAGCAGGTACATACAATTCAGTTGCTGGGAAGAGAAAACGCTGTTTATATAAAGTTTCACCAGTGCAGTGTTTATGAAGAATTACTACGTACACACGAGTGAGCTTTCCAATTTGGTTTAATAACCGGCGAAGTGTCGGATGGGCAAATTACCGTGGCAGATAAACAATATACTTTGGTTCGCGTCTACAATATGCCACCTGAAATCAGTAACGACAGAGTAGCTTACGAGCATTACGGCAAAACATTGCACATCACTACTGACGGTTGATCTGACCGTTATAGTTTTCCAGTTTGCACGGATATACGTTTACTGCATATTCAGCTTGTTAAATCGATACCTTCAACGTTAAAGATTGCCGGGTTTGAGGCTACATTACCTACAGTGGACAAGAGCAGGTTTGTTTCATTTGCAAGGATAACATATATCTTAAAGCAGATTGTCCTCAACGCTGGTTACGGGCACCTGTTCCTGCTCGATCCCGACTACGGCATCAGCTTATGAGTGAGTTATTTAAACCGGTGTCCGAGAAAGAAGTCGTTTCACGTGATGCAGTGCCTCCAGCGGACGTGACAATGGTTGTTGCAGTTCTTTCGGCGGTTACGGCTGTCGCAGTATCAATATCAGCGACTTCGGTGACTACTGCTAATGACCACGGGACAGCACCTTCAATCGCATCCGACAGTGCTGTAGGACTCTTTGCAATGCAGTCGTCCAGAAGGTGAACTTGATTCCAAGAAGTTGAAAGGTGATGCAGTAACCTCTCAAGCACAGAGAGTTGCGGCTGTAACCCGGCAATTGCTACCTGAGAAAGAGACGCAGTCACGGGATCCACGGCTTCGTAAAACATAACCCCCACGGCAGGACGGTGATACGGTTCCTCAACCCTGTCAAAGGAGTGGACGGCGCATTACCGTTGGAGGTAAACAAATTGGATACTTTCGAGTTGCCTGTCCTGACCGCAGTGACTCCGGATTGTGATTATGAGAAGACTGATAAGATGGAAGACAAATCTTCGCAGAAACACAGAGTGCATCCGTATGTCTTACCTACGGTGGTGCGAGACAAACCAGGTGAGGGTGGCGGATCAGTTTAAATGTCCCGTTCTTTCGTGTCCGGTCCCTTTGTAATGTTTTATTTCCTCATCTGTGCTTTACTTCTGCAGATCCTTTCATTCGTGGATTTTCTTATATGACACTTCTTCACGTCTTTGTTTCTATAAATGTTAATGGTCTTGGAACTCCGGTGAATCAGCCTTTACTTGCCGCATTTCTACATTTATATGATGAGAATGTTGGATTTTTACAGGAAGTCAATGTGTGCAATCTTGATTTTTTGTGTCATTATGACAACGTTGTCAATCTTGGATCGGACGGTCGAGGAACGGCGTTGCTTTACCGAAAAGGAATGCGTCTTACTAACGTCGACTTTCATCCCTCTGGACGCCTCATCTCCGCCCTGTATTCTGACATAGTATTAATCAATTTGTATGCACCTTCTGGCTCTCAACGTCGATCTGAACGAGAATTATTCTTGAAAACAGCCATTCTCAATGCCCTTTCTAAGGGTTCTAAATGTCTCATTGGTGGCGATTTTAACTATACTGTTGCCGCCAAGGATCAGCGTGGGATGCCCAAACTTAGTCCTATGCTCAAGCAAATTGTAATTCATTTGGACCTTGTAGATGCCTGGGAATCAAAATATGGTTCTCGTGTGGACTTTACCTCTGACCGTGGATTATCGGCTTCTAGAATAGATAGATTTTATTTCTCTCGCACCTTGGTTCCTACTGCCCATGATCTTCGGGTGCGTTCAGTGATCACCATGCAGTTTCTGTCGGATTAAGTAGGTTGCACCTGTTCCCCGGCCTGGGAGAGGTTACTGGAGGATACCTGTGTCAATTTTCGCGGAGGAAGATCACCAACGAGAGTTCCGCTTACTGTGGGGGAAGTTGCATAATTCCTTCCTCAACTTCCGCAACAAACTCTTCTGGTGGCTCTATAAGGCTAAACCAGCAATTATTTCCCTTTTTAAACGGGTGGTTATCCAACGAGCCGGGAACGGCGAGAGCTACTCGATTTCTATTATGCTGTTCTACAGGATCTCGCTGAACTGCAAAGAGCCGGTCGTGATCTGTCCCAACGTCTGCATGTTATTAAGGAACAAATTTTGTTAAAGCAATGGGAAATGCTCCACCTTCGAGAAGTCTCCCATCGTCGGCAAATGACTTCGGAAGAAACTTTCTCTCTTTTTCATCTTGCCGGTGATCGCCAGCAGGGCAGGCAGCGTTACACACCAGAACTTTGTTACGATGGGCGATTAATATCCGGATCATCTGCTATCATCCGTTGCTTTCGTGAATATTTCAGTGCTATATTTTCCAAAGGTTCCGATACCGGTGCCGCCACGTTCCCGCTGCATTATCACCTGCCTTCGCAAATGGCTCCTCTCTTTTGCAATCTATTACCTTGCGGAACTAGCGGCAGGGCTGTAGAGTGTGACTCAGAATACTGCTCCTGGACCGGATGGTATTCCGTACGCCTTCTATTCCACGTTTTGGGACGTCATTGCTACCAAACTCACAGCAGTGTTTGCATAAATTCAGTGTTCCTGTGTGGTTACCGAGAAGTTTGTAGAAGGCGTTATACTTCTGCATCCGAAGCATCGACGTGCGAGAACCGTTGCAGAGTTTAGGCCGATTAGTTTGCTCAATTGCGACTACAAGTTACTGGTAAAAGCGTTCTCTTCGAGGCTGACTTTGGTTAATGGAGCAATTCTCTGCAATGTCCAGACTGTGGTTCCAAGTGGCAGGAACATCATCCAAAATATTGGTTTATTGAGGGGTGTCATTTGTCATCTCGAAACCGAGAATCTTACAGTGGCATTGGTTAACCTTGACTTTGAAAAGGCTTTTGATGACGTTAGTAATTCTTTCCTGTGGTCGCTTATGCTGCATTTGGGGATCCCAGGGCATTTTCTTTCATTATTACAAAATCTTTTTGCTCCCGTCACATCCAGGATACTCTGCAACGGATATCTTTCTCCGATTCTCCGCATAGAGAGGTCAGTCCGACAGGGTTTCCCCATCTATGGGTTTATTTGCTTTGAGCTTCGATCCCCTTTTCCGACAACTACAGTCATCTCTCGGTGGTGTAGAACTGCACGGACAGCGATTCCAACTTACGGCATATGCGGATGATGTGACGTCTTCGTGGCAAACAATGCTGACGTGGTCACCATGCGTCAGTGTCTACGAGAATATAGTACCGTCTCTGGTGCCCAATAAAATTTTACCAAGTTGGAGGTATTACAGTTTGGTCATTGGCCAGAAGCCCTGAACCTTCTTGGTATGCGGACAGTAAGTAGCACGAAGATCATGGACGTCGTGTTTACGCACTGTTTTCGCGAGACTGTGGCACTTAATTGGGCTAACAAGCTGACGAAGTTACGGGTGCTCTTAGTAGAGCAGCGGACTCGATCACTCAACCTTTTCCAACGAGTGTGGTATGTGCACACTTACGCTCTCAGTAGGATTTAGTACATTGCTCAAGTGTTGCCCATTACCAAGCAATTTTCTCAGAGGATCGAATGCTGACTGGTTATTTTCTCTGGTCTGGAGCTGCTTATCGGGTTTCCAAATAATAACGTCTTCAAGTTAATAAAGGTGGTTGTGGGTTGATAGCAGTGGATGCGAAATGTGTGGTACTTCTTGGAAAAACTATACTACGTATTCTGGACGGTGAGGGCCTTCCGCTACAGCCATCACTTGGGGCAGCACAATTTAGTCTTCGAGATAAGCGGCTATCGAATTTCGGCGGTGGTGGAAGACATTTGTGAACCTACCCACAATGGCTACTCAAAGGTTGACCTTAACACGGTCAGCCTTCTTTTACAAACATCTCATGACTACCAACAGTGTTCTACCTCGAGTACAACAAAACTATTCGCTGAGACGATGGAGGACAATTTGGAACAAATTTCAGAATCCGGAGATCCCCACTGACTGGAAAGCTGCGGTCTACTCGGCTTTCAATGAGGTTGTTCCAACAGCTGACAAATTGTGGCAGCATGGCAGAATAACATCAAATCTCTGCCGCAGGTGCTCTGCAGTGGAGACTTTGTGTCACAAGTTGGTGGATTGTGCCGTCGTACGCCCAATATCGGACTGGGTATATGGACAAATCTGTGTGATCTGTAATGAGTACCGGTGTTTCCACTGGGGATCTATCTAAACCTCGAATTCAAGCATGATGATAAGAAACTGACAGATGCGTTCACTTAGCTAATCGTTGTCACCTATTTTTGGGTACTAAAAGTTGGAGACGCAGCGAATTTAAGCCGTTCCAGATATTTATCGGGAAGGAGCGCTGGGAGTTGGATAAAACAACCACTTTGGCCTTGGTTCTCCCGCATTTACGGAAACCTTAAGTGACCCTGCAGAAGGGCATATGATAAGAATACAACATATTAAGTAAATCTAATAAAAAAGGGAGAACTCAGAACCCCCACTTCCGGTTTGACTTGCGCAAAAACTGTTTAATTTTATTCTTTGTAATAAATGTTATTATCCTACGTTTCTTTTCAATTAAACGGTTACCCGTCATTGTAAACTAAGTCAGCATTATTTTATGTTTCATTTTCCCCATTCGCACGCAATCCGAAACAAAATATACCGTATTTATGTTCGTGAGGGACCGCATCTGCAAATGGCATTCAGCTGACGATAGCAAATATATAATATATATATATATAAATTAAAAAATAAATAATATATGTGTTCAGGTGCAAGCTGGTGGACCAATGTATATCGTACCTAGCGTAACACAACTGAGTGTTGCAACTTTTAATCTTCTCTGCCACTTGCGTATAGAAGGTACAGGAGGTAATGTATTCCACCCAAATATTCTATGTCAGGTTCACACACACAGATATATATAATTATGAGGACCGGTAAACTTAAAGAAACAGTTTTGGAAATATGTGTGTGTGTGCGCGCCTTACGTGTTTATTTTCTCTAATACGTATAGCATTAATGAGGCCCCTTAATCCATTAAAAAGAAAGAAGCATTTTAGAAGAATGTCGTGTGTGTGTATATGTGTATGTCTGTCTGTGAAAAAAAGAAAAAAAAATGCGATCCAAGATAAACGACATGATCAGTTTAACCTGCATAGCTCCTGCTGGCATCAGTGCACCGATGTTTGACTTATGATGTACTCTGTATGATATATACCTCGAGATGTTTCTCGTACTTGTTGATGTAGAATGCTGGGCTGCTATAGTATATGGCTACTCCTAGCATGAAATCGGCGGGCACAGCTACGGAGCAAATATCAACACAGAATGCATAAGTCTGTCGAGTAACATTCAAGCGAGCTTCTTATCATTTACGTACGTAGCATGCAGGAAAATGTTAATTACTATTTATACGTTCACAGCCTCTTATCTATAATAGGTAGAAGAGGTATTGCACTCCAATGAAAGATATCTGATGTTACATTCACTGACCTTCTCTGTCCATTCTACAAGAAACTATTCTTATGAAGTCTATTCTTCTATCTTTCATGTAAATGGAGATAATCCTTCGTAGAAAATGTGCTATTACAGTTTTTCTTGTAGGCACATTGGGAATAGGGAAATACGGTAGGCATAAGCGATAATCATATGTTTTAAGAGCTGGTGGTATGTAAGGGCTTTTAAAAGCCATTCTATTTGCATGATCCAAGAGGGAGAAAAACACGAATATCGGTATTTAACCCGAGAAAAGCATAAGTATTAGAAAATTTAAACCAATAAGGAACATTTCAGAAGTGGATAACTCCACAAAATAGTTTATTTGACACACATTATTTGTGTAGTAAAGCTTTGTCAACCGCTTATGGTTTAGCAGATATGAAAACGTATTTTAGAATGAAGAGTATTTGAGGGGCTATTTACAGAAAATTCAAGAGATGCATTTTATTAGTTATGCATTCATCTTAAACAGAAGTTATTCTACTCGAAGTTGTTGGATCAATTTTCGACAAAATAGCAAAATAAGGGAAATGTACGACGCAAAGCGTCGTTTGGGTTGGGGGCATCTTCTTGAAACATTTTGAGTCGCGTCCTTAGCTCATACTGAATTTAAATGCCAGTTTTAGAATATATTTGACACTTTGATTTGGGTTATGGTGTTCAAAGACATACGGACAGATGGACACATACACACACACTACGTTTCCCTAAAGAGTTATTTTTATCAAGCACCTCAAAATGTGTATTCTCGGTGAATACTTATGCGGAATGTTGAGGGGAATTACACCACCCCCTCAGCCTGCTATAGCTCGGTGGTAGACAAAGTATAAGTCACATGCATATTGGGCCTTTATAAGCAGGATCCCATTGTCTGTTGTTTTGCTGTGTTCTCTTTGCTTTCTTTTTATAAAAACAGCCCTTGTTACTTTTTTAAAAGATGAGATTTAGGTGCCATCAGGTAGACGGCAACTTCTTCTATAGTCTGCGTATATCATTACATCAAAGTCAGCCTATGTCAAAGCGTAAGGGCTAGTCATAATATGATGGTACCCATTTCAATTTATATTTAAATTGTTGCTACGTTCTCATTGTTCATTGAAATGTTAGCTAAATTCTAATTGGTTACTTATTCTAATTCAGTTCAAATTGTTGGCAAATACGCAACAATGCAGTTTACAGGATCGGTTTGTTGTTCACTTGCTGTAAACGTTAGTGTTTTGTGTTTGTACTCATTATTACTGAATAAGGACTTCTACACAAGAGCATGCTAGTTTTCCGCTGTAGAAAAGAAAGGAAAAAACACCTGGAGAAGAAGTAAGTAGTTATAAAAAGATTAAAAGTATACAGGGGAAAGAACACACGAATCATGTTGGGAAGTGTGTGAAAAGGAAAGCTATTGGTGTTGATTGTATGTAAGCAGTAGATTAGCTTTGCTGTAATATTAAATTTAACAAGCAGCTATTCATTATTTAATTACTGAAAGTTAAAGTATAATTAAAGTTAATAAATTGTTATCGTTGTTTGTATACAATATCACTAAGATTGAAGCAACAATTATTATTTCTAGATGCAATAATTATTTCGAGACAGTTTCTGAGGAAGCTCAAGAGCAATTTTTCCATAACTTCTACAAATTGTAATCAAACGTTTTACAAGATTCTTATCTAGCAGGGGTGATTACTGTAAAAGAAATGAAAGAGAGATGTTCCCGTAAGCAGAATATCAACCCTTCAGCAGCCGAGAGCATAACGTTTGTAAATAAGGGAGTTTGTTTTTCAAGGTAAGAATTACCAAGGAAGACGCAGGAGTTGATGTTCCATTATGTTGAAATGCCTTCATAAACTTCCATGGAATAACAAGAGGATGTCTCCGAACTATACAAGCATCATTGATGATTGGTAGACTTTACCTCGAAATTCTACAGGTAGGCATCAAACCCTACCTAGGTCTTACCAGAGAAAATTCAGCTACTTATCATAGATCATATAAGTTCTTTTAAACCCCGGAAGCTTCATTACTCCATCAGAGACAGTCCCTGAAAACTCAATCCGCCAGAAACCCTCACAATTATAGAAATGTACAACTTATTTTAAGGACATTGTCAAATTAATCTACCTCACAATGTATACTGGCGCATATTCAAGGAAAAAATTAATAGTGCTTTTCGTTGAACGACATCAGACACTTGCACCTAATGTGACACTCACAAAGAGCAGATAAATGGAATTACAAATAATGATGACAGAGTAAAATTTTATGAATGCAAAACAGCTTCATCATTTCTAAAAATGAGTCTTTCTACAATTTGAAGAAGCTTTACAAGCAAAGCATAAATGAATCTTACAACAGTCACAAGTTTTGAATATAAATAAAATTTACCTATTCCGCACCAACCATCAAATGTTATCTATTATTATTGACAATTATGGCTCTATCCTTTTGGGCTGTATAACTTTTCTGATGATCGTATCACATTGTTTACTTATCACGAGGATGTTGTAAAGAAAGGACGATGTGAAGTCACATCCATGCTCTTTCAATATTTGAAGGAAGAAAATGATAATAAAGAGGCATTTTTATTGATTTCAGACGGCTGTCCTGGGCAAAATAAACATTCGTTATGGTTTATTTCTGTTACTTTCTTGTACACTACTTTGGTATGTTCAATAGGATTACTTACCTGTTTACAATAAGTGAGCATCCCTTTCTGTCCAATAATTAGAATTTTTGCATTTTTGCGAAGAAGAAATGAAACGTGTGTGTGTTTGTTTTTGGAAAAACCTCAGAAATGAAATGAAACATTAACTTCCTGTAGGTCCCATTCAAGTTCATTTAAGGTTACGACAATGCATCACCAAAACTTTCATAATATTGAAGAGGCAGTGCAGACATACACTGTAAATCTCCTGGAATTAATGTAATGAAGCTTGAAAGTCTTAGGATGTATAGAATAATTCGAAAATCACCATAGATCGGGATGATGGACAGGTCCATAGAGCTCAGTTAATATATGTTGTAGATCAGCAATTCCTCAAGAGCTCCCCTCAGTAGTGGGGAAGGCAATTGAAACTAGAATGGAAATTCAGCTGTTATATTTTTTCAGTAAATTTCAGCCAAATTTGACAATATCTTTTGTTGAAGCATGAATAAAATGTAATGTTATCAAGTGCATTACTGTAGCGCTGTATTTGATTTTTGTAATAAACTAATTTTAACATGAAGATTATCTTAATTTATATTTTAAAACTTTCAGCTAAAACGAACCTTGTCACAAATGCTCATTTTAGTAAGCTATAACTGTAATATTTCTGTTACGTTAGGTCACTTAACCAGTAGAATCGTTATCATGTATGTGGATTGTGAGATATATTCTGTTTCTCTCTAAAAATTAATTTTTTGACAAGGGCTGTTTCTATATAAATAAACTCTCATATATATACAAAATCAGCTTTTGGTTTACACGCATTCTGTATGGAATAATAACAACATAATAAGAGCCTTAGAGTTGTATGTTCTATTATGATTCGAACATCCAGAGCTGGTAAATCCCTTATTTAGTCTTTGGCCATTTAGGAGCAGAAATGAGAAGTTGCTTTAAAATCAAGACTGCCTGCCTATATATTGTTGGGGGTGGGTATCGTGACTGGCTAATTTTTAAGAGGTATCGAGATCGAAACTCGTTTTTAGCTGAATTACCTGGATAAGGTTTTTATTTTAGGAATTTCCCTTATCCTGAAATGATCAATTTCGCATAACTTTAACTTGGGCTCATTTCATCCATTTCATTCATTCATGTCCGAAATGACCTACCAGGTTAAATGATGTTATACTTCAAGTCCCATCCCAAAAATCAAGATCCGTTGGGAAGAACAGTGCTTTTACATAGAGAAAGAATTATAAAGTTGGGCTGAATATAGTTTCAGAGATTATCATGCGCGTTCACATACACCTACACACACACACACGCATACACACTTATTCTCTTTGTAATCTAAATATATATGAAACATATTTCACAACAATTTGTAGAAGTTTCTGGGAATATGCAATGCATGGTCTTGCCTTCTTAGTATTAGTGCTTAGACAGTGAGTGTATGGAAGAACTTTTAGTTCAACAGTGCGAGATTTTACTAGTTCGCACCTTTTAGGGAAGTTCAAACAATAGCATATAAAAGCCTTAACTTTATACTCAAAAGTCTGGAACAGTTAGAAGGCATTATTGAATATGGGCAAACGTGCCCTGCAAAGAATAAAAAAGAGCATTCCTTTCAAACACTGGATTCTTTTTTATGTATGTGTTGCTTACTTTAACATCGAAGGTCATATCGGCGGCTATTTGTACTTGGAACAATTGTACATTGGCAATGTTGTTCGCTTGTTAAGCATCGAGTTAATCTTCGGATTTTTTATTTTTATATTAAACCAACTGTTTATTTACACTCTTACTCATACTTGCAGAGTCTGGAGAGGATGGGGCATAAGCCTGGCTAAAGAAAAACTCCACCCTCAAGACGGGAATCGAGCACGAGACCTCTGGATTTGGAAGCTAGATGCTTAAGTTTGTTATGAATCTCTCAGTTGTGAAATTAGTTGCTGTTTTATTGAGAGTCAACATTTTTACATAATTTTTCAAGTACACCTTAGGGTAGGTATCAATTCAGCTTCCCAGTTCTTCTTCAATTTCTTCCAAACTTTTTCCTTTCGTTTCAATTACGAAGAAGAATGTAAACACATAACCCAGGAAACACAGGAGGCTATATATGAAAAAAGGTGGGGCTGGACCCATAGCATCTGTCATTGGCTGAAACGTGACAGCCACTAAACCTGCGAGAGCCTGATCAACGACACCAGCGAGGGACCCAGACATTCCTTTAACGTTTTTTGGGAAGATCTCTCCAATCATAACCCACGGAATGGGACCATCTCCAAGAGAGAAAAACACTATATACAAGCTTATTATTATGAGCGGCAGCATCCCCAGATTTTCAAAATGTGTTGCGCCACCTATGTATGTATACCAACCTCCTAAGGCAAAAAGACAAACGCCCATTCCTGTGAGAGATGCATGAAGCAATATTCTTCTTCCAAGCCTATCGATCAGCAAAGTGACTACCAGGGCTGAACATAACTCCACCACGCCTAAAACTATAGAACATACTATTGGATCCAGAGTAGATCTGGCGGAAGCGAAAAGTTCCGCGGCATAAAACGTTACGACGTTAATGCCGCTTAATTGCTGGAATACCATCAATCCCAGTGCGATAATTAACGACCTTCTCGCGGCTTTAGTGGCAATTAAATCTTTTGGCGTAGCTGTCATCGATTTAATCTCTGCATAAATTGCTTTCACTTCCCGAAATTCTGTAGTGATGTTGTACTCCTTGCCACGGTACCACTGCAAAGATTTGATGGCCAAATCCTCTTTCCCTTTTCTTAGTAGAAATAACGGCGTCTCAGGAAAGAATAACAAGGATACGAAGAACACACATGGAACTATAGCGGTCAGAATTGAAAACAGTAATAAGTCGCCAGTAAGACCTAATATAAAGGAATAAAGAATCCCAGTAGTAAGAAGAAGTTGAAACATTGAACCTAATTTTCCACGAATCTCCTTTTGGGCTATTTCTCCGACATATATCGGAGCCGCGACACAGAAGCCAGCAGTGGAGAAGCCCATTAAAACCCGTGCAAACATCCAGCAGATATGGTTTTGAATAATTCCAGGAATGATGAAGGAAATAGCGCTCACCGGTGCCATACAGAGCATCGTTAACTTGCGTCCAATGCGATCCAAGATAAAGGACATAATAAACAGAACCAGCACACCTCCCATTGGCATCAGTGCGCCGATGTATGACTTGTTATGCATGATATCCTCATCGGGATGTTTGACGTTCTTGTTGATGTAGAATGCTGAGCTGGTCCATCCAATGGCCTCTCCTAGTATGAAGCCGCCAAGCATAACTACGGAGCAAACAGCACAGAATGCAAGTTACATTGAATCGATCTCTAATCTTTTACGTCCATGGTATTCCACAAAATATTAAATATTATTTATTACTTTCTCTTTTACCTACAATAAGTAGAAGAAGTATTGCACTCCAACAAATACATATCTTATATCCTAAGTTCGCATGAATTCTCTACCCATCATCGTTTGTTTTTATATTCCTTCTGTAATTTATGATAAAAGTGGTCGACCGACATTTCCACTGGTCCGGGATGTGATAAGCTGACGGAATAGTGCTCTCACCCAGTGGGAACAAAAGAAGAGTTTTCGAGAAATAGCAATATTCTTCTAGAATTTTCCCTCCCTACCTGCCTTCAGAGCATTCTATAATATTGTGTAGAAAATTTCGTTGGCTATATAAGCAACGTGTTCGCGAGTGAATCTTGAGTTCCTGAGTGTTTTTCTGATGAGACATCAAGTGCAATTCTGCAAGTGAATGTGTAACTACATTTCTGACGCAGAGTGAAATGTTGTTACCGCAAGAGATTAGAGACGTCTTGTGTTCGACTCCACAGGGCTGTGAATTTAATACTTTTTTGCGGCATGGGGTTAAACAGATCTCTAAACCTAATTTTGGTGTGATGAATTCAAACCTGCTTTCCACATTTCCGTATCACGTACCGTTGTTTTGGCATGCACAAAGGAAATACGTAATAATTGAGATTATTTCTAGTTTTATGTGCAATTTAATATGCGTGAAATCATGAAAGCAAAGAAACAATCTCAATTCTACAAATAGAACACTTTACATTGAACTAGGACGTTCCAAATATAACTTATGATTTTATTTTTTCCTTCGCTTTGTTGAAAATGAACGCTGAGTTGACTTGCATTTGTGGTCCTGACGAGAGTTGTCTCTAATTAAACACCAACTGCAGTCGGCCATCATGGAAAGGTCCCCCAACCCTGGAAGCTTTTTCTCATCTCCATTATGTCCTGATGGAATCTGTCTCCCTGTTCTTCATTTAGTGCCCAAGTTTTCAGGAAAGAATTGAAGATGCAAATGCCGAAATTGCAATTTTAAGCTCATATTGCATCCGAGGGCCTTTAAATGTTTGAGTATGGTATTAAAATATGCTCATATTGGCCATCTTTAACATTCCCCCAAAACTTGTTTATAATTTCATTGAATGAGTCCCAAGCTTGAAGCTCTATGTCTGTTTATGGTATTTCTAAAATAAACGTCCTTTGAGTTTGCGAATCCATGAGCCGTCAGAAATATCTTCTTCCAGTTTTGATTGGGAAATTTCTGAATAAGAGTTTGGAAACACGGACCACGTTTGTCCAAATCGTTGACAACTCCATTCATTATCCCTAATTTGATACGTAACAGGGGTAGCAAAACCTTTTGTGAGTCAATCAGCCGTGGATTTGTTAATTTTGGTTTCTGCTCTAAATATTTTCTTTTTGGTGAATTAGTTTCACCCCAGGTCTTTCTCTGGCTCTAGAGTTCCACTTACACAAACAGCACAGGGGTTTATGTACCCTGCTTGCTGGTCCAGTGAAATACCGCACATTTTACGATCATAGTACACTTACCATCATAATATTTAATTTTTTTTCTAGAACAGTATAGAAACTTTGTTACGTTTCTTTAACGGATGTAGAGTGAGCTATTGGAACAGAAGCAAGCATATTGCCATTGTGCAACAAAACATCTTTCAGACTTCTCTTGTTTGTGTAAAGAAATAGATGCCATTCTTCTGCTTCGTAAGCTGTTCCAAGACGCCTCTAAAGTTAGGTATATCACAACAATACACTAGTTGCTCTTCCATTATAATATATTTCTGGAACTCTTCTTCCTGATGTCTGTACCAGTACAAAACTGCTCCAGGTTCTAAAAGATGTTTTTCTTTCAGACCTGAACCTAAATGTTCACCTTTTTTCTTTGTTAGGGCCCAAATCAGTACCAAACGATTTAATGTTGACTGATTCAATGGATCTGGAATCTCATTTACTCAGTCCGGGGATCAATTTAAATCGTATTATAAACTTGAAGTATCAACCCTACTCTCTGGTAATAACCTAGCTGGTGATGGAACAGGAGCACCAGGTCCATGAGGCACAGGCCTAATTGCCTGATAGTAAGTTTGGATATATAATGACTGACTTATTTTCCTATTGATTCCAGATATATCACACCGGCAAAGATAATAGAAATTAAAAGTTTTTTTTTGGTTCGCACCATAACATAGGAACACCAAAATGCATAGATGAACGATCTTCCTTGTACCACTGTTAGGTTTTCTACACAACTTTTACACACAATTTGAGGAGCAAATGTTTTGTCTTGATCTAATTTAACTTTAAAATACGCCAGATACAAACTCTTGGTAAACGCGCAAATGTTTCTTTTCTGCTTATGGACGCTCTTTAACTGCCGTGGTCCTTAGCATCCCATTCTATATTGGGTGTGAAGACTTCTTTTTCGCTACTTTATCACATAACACCTTCAGACATAACAGAAATTGTTAGGAAAGTTCACATAGCCCTTCCTAGATATACCACTCAAACTACTCGAACTTGCAATTTTTTCCACAAATAAAATTCACAACGGAATATGACTTCAAAGAGACCTGCTGAGAGGTTTAGAACTGTACTCAGGATTCTAAGATAGGTTTCTGTTGATATCTTAGGCAATAAATGTTTGATGGGTTCAACCTTACCTGTAAGCAGAGATAGATAAAGTTACAGCATGTCGTCCTCCGTGGACTAGTGGTACCGTGCTAGCCTCTAGTTCCCAAAGTCGCGGGTTCAAACCCGGTGGAGGGTGATGGATTTTTTCGGGCGTAAAAATCCTTAGCATGACTTCCTTCGGAAGGGAAGTCACCGGTGCTCCCGAGATGTAGACTTACGCCATGTAAAAGAACCTCAAGCCTGATAAAGAGGCATTGGAGCAAAATTACCGGTATTGCACGCCCAATATAGAATGGGACGCTAAGGAGCATAGTAGTTAAAGAGCGTCCATAAATAAAGCTCAGTTTTCGGCACAACATAACGTTTTATGATTTAGCATGTTTACATATTCTAGCTGAAAAGTCGTATATGTAGTTATGTTAATACTAGCATTTTTAACTTTCAATTTTCTTCAAAACCTGTGCGTGATTCGCAAAAGCTGTAGTTATTTTCGAAATCAGAGCATCCAATATGACCATTATGATGTAAAATATTCTGTGCCGCAAAATCTTCTCAGGCCTGTGCTACCAGTGAACAAATTATTCAAACAAGAGGCTGCTTCGCACGTATTTGATTATGTGACTGCGATACTAAGACAAGTGAAATGAAAGGGTAATTTGAATTTGACCTACATTAGTGAAGTGACAGTGTGAAACTGGTGAAATCATAGTGAAGGTTGAACTTGATCACATTAATAAAATGTCAGAGAAACCTGGACAACGTCGCATTGGTGTAAGAAGTCGGATTTAAACACCATGACGAACGAAATGCTTTAAACCTTAATAAGTCAAGCTAGGACTATGAAATTCAGAAATGGAAAAAAAACGGAGACCGATATGAAATCTGGATAAGGAAAATGGAGAGTGAAATAAAAGATATATATTCGGGAATGGTTAAGATGGAGAGTGTAATCATGACAGTGAATTCTACAATGGAGAAGATACAGACGGAAGTGAAAAGTGTACCCGTGCTAGCCTCTAGTTCCCAAGGTCGCGGGTTCAAACCCGGCGGAGGGCGATGGATTTTTTCGGGCGTAAAAATCATTAGCACGGCTTCCTTCGGAAGGGAAGTAAAGCCGGTGGTCCCGTGTCGTAGATTTACGGCACATAAAAGAACCTCAAGCCTGATAAAGAGGCCTCTGAGCAAAATTACAGGTGTTTCACGCCCAATATAGAATGGGACGCTAAGAACCATAGTAGTTAAAGAGCGTCCATAAATAAACCTCAATTTTTTTTTAAAAGTGTACAGAAGCAAATGAAGAACAAAATGGAGAAAACAGAGACCGAAATGAAATCCGAAATTAATAAGGTTGGAACAGAAGTAAACAGTCTTAAGTAAAAAAGAAGAACAAGATGGATAAAACGAAATCCGAACTCGCCTTTGGCATAGAATTTTTACAATTTGAGATATGTGCTAGGTGAAAAACCTGAAGAATGTAGCTGGAAAGGTGTTAGAAATAACTAAACCTCACGTAGATTATAAAATTAACGCAGTGAAAGAGTATCTGGACCAGCAGACCAACGAAAGCGGGAGAATTCTGGTGGAGACGCACCACATCGTACTGAAGTTCTACGTTTACAGGGCGGCCGGTGTAAATAAAGTGAAACAACTGAAATTCGACGGTACTGAGTCCTAGGCGGTGTTTAAGTGGCAGTTTGGGACCATTCGTACACAGTGATTAGAATAGGCAAAGAAGACGACATAGCTTTCGACTGCCTTGCAGGGGGAAGCTACGGAAACCCCTCGTACCTCCCAGCCGAAGGGTCGGCCGACGATTCAATAAAACTGTTGGAGGGAAGCTATGGAGCACATGCATTTCTTACGCTTATAGAGACCAGCTGAGGTTAGAGTGCAACAAATAACGAGATATTACAAGAATTCGTTACGAAGGTAGAGAAGCTAGCACTCCGGGTCCCGTTGGATTTACCACAAAAGTTTAATATGCAGATAGGCAGCTCACGCGTGCATTAGTGGTGTAAAAGTCCGGGATTTGAAGCAAGAGCTTCTCCAAGCATAACAGCGTAACATGAACGACGCCCTGGTGGCTTACCTTCGCATTGAAGCGGCAAAGATAACGACCGGCAGAGCCATCCCGATGGCGGCCAGAGCTGTATCAGCCGCGAATGGCGATTAGGGACTCAAGCTTTATATGCTGGAGTTGTGGAAAGTCCGGATACCTACGGACGGACTGGACGTGCCCTTGGCAAATGTCCAGGAAAACTATTAATGGCTGGCGTGAAGAGTGGTATGCCGACACCTTCATCACTCCTCACCATGAACAATGTGTCTGGCAAAAATGAAGATATATTCTGGAAGCGCATGGTTGGATTCGGGATTGTCTCTGGAGGATGCTTGTTAGACACTGTGACTCACTGACTACCGTCAGGTACAATATGGTATCTGGACTACTGAAAATGGTCACTAGTCAGACGATACCAGCTACGACCCGCCTCGTGAGAAGCCCTGCCTATGACTGAAGAATTAACCCTGGTAGGAGAAGGCTATAAATTTGAGTGTTCCTTCACGGAATCACCCAGAACGTTATCCTGGTCCTGGACGCCATTTGATTCTTCGATGCCAAGGTGGACGTCGGGCGCTTCATATTGCACCTGAGCGGCAACGAGATTCCCTGAACTGTCCGGAAGAGGGTTTACACTCAGCGAGGTTCTTACTTGCAGAGTGAGGTGGTTCCAACCTGGAACGAAATAGTGGGGACGGCGCAGGTAAAGAATGCCCCAATAAGGTAAATGATTCTGGATGGAAGATCCCACCAAGATGGGATTTATGTCGCTACGGCTCTGCTTCTTCTAAGGGAGGCTGTTCTGGTAGGGTCCCTTAATGCCACCCTGAATGGAATGAGCCATTTCTTAGCGGGATTGTCTTAAAAAATATGAGCCGATCACCCATATAATACATGCCGCCACAGACACTGATGGCGAAACTAACCACAAGAAAATGGACAGTCGTCTGAGTAACCTTGTAAAGGAGGTGAATATCAACCTCTCACGTGGCGAGAAGAAGCAGATCCTTAACCTGCCTGCACAATACCAGAACATCTTCAGCCTATCAGAAGATGACTATGGATGTACCGATTAAGTAATGCATTGCATCGACACCAGTTATAGTCGACCAATTAGCCGCCACACCACACCGTATTCTGCTAACGAAGCAGGAGGAAATGGACAACCGAGTGGCGCACATGAAACCCAGAAGTATAAATGAGGAATCTTATAGACCATGGTTATCACTGGTAGTGCTTATGAAAAAGAATACGTATCTGCGCTTCTGCATTGACTACCGGAAACTGAATGACGTCACTAATAAAGAATACATTTCGCTGTCACAAATTACCGACACCAATGACACCTATGGAGACCCAATGACTTTCCATCTTGGATCTGATGTTGGAATCTGGCAAGTGACACATCACTCCAACAGCAAGGAAACACAGCGTTTGTGCATGGTCTGTGAAAACTTACGGTAATGCCCTTTGGACTCTGTAATGCTCCCGCAACGTTCCTGAAACTCATGCGTTCTTTAATGAGGAGTCACATTTACGATGCTTGTCTCCCTTCTCTCGAAGACGTAATTGTTATAGGCAAGTCATTCCAGGACTAACTGACGAACCAGAGGAGGGTGTTCAAATGGCTTAAGACAGATCAAAATCTAGCTAAACCCCAAGAAATATCAGCTGCTTAGAAAGGAAATGCGATATCTTGCACACATCGAAGGTCCTGATGGATTAGTTGCGGACGTACAAAGATACAGTCCACTATAGAACGGCACAGGACAAACAATAAAGCCCTGCAACGATTAACGGCCGTCTCTTCACATATTACTGGAAATTCATGACGAAGTGTACAGACATCGTGTTACTGATAACACAGTTAATAGGGAACGAAGAGATTTCCAATGGCCCGGTAAAAAATGTCAACGTAGATACGAATCAACTGAGGTTGGTATCAGGGATACCTTGTCGCAAGAGCAGGCCGAAGAAAGTACTGGCCTGTTTCAGTGAAACCCTGTCCAAGCACGAACGATATTACTTTGTGACAAGGCGAAAGCTGCTGGTTATTGTAGGGACCCTGAAGCACTTCAACAAGTGTCTGCATGGACAGGAGTTTCATCTACGAACAAAACTTTCCGCCCTAACTTGGCTTTTGGGCTTTCACAATTTGGAAGGACAGACATCCCTCTAGGTCCAATGGTTGTAAGCGTACTATCTTTCCTCGAGTACCGGGGTGGAATACGCCATTATGACGCAGAAGCCCTGTCCCGAATACCGCGCCTAGAAAACTGCAACCACTGTGTGAAAGTCTAGACGAAGGAGAGTGTTGCAGCCTTACGCTCAGTCACGGTGCATCTTGCAGTGAGTTGTGACGTAGAGTCTCTGTGGAGGCAGTAAGTATAAGATCGAGACATATGATCGATCATGCAGGATAAGGCATCAGGGAACGATTTCGTGTCCAAACTCCCGCTAGGAATGCGATCTGTAAATTCTACTGGGAAATGTGGTACTCTCTGGTGGTCAAGAAGACTGTGTTGAAAAGAGTTTGGAATCTGTAATAGGATAAACCAGGGTAGAAGAGGTAGTTCTTCCGAGGAGCAAAGATAAAGAAGCGCTCGGGGAGACCTATACCGGGACTATCGGAGGGCACCTGAATATAAATAAGATCTTTGAAAAGCTACGTCAACGATTTTATTGGTTGTCCTTAAAACAAGATGCGGAAAACAACGCTACATATATGGCAGTAAGTTGTGGGCCTGGACTGGAATTTGGTGCCAGATACAATAACGTAATATCGGAGCGCATTTCGAAAGAACTACCATCGATGTAGCAGGTTCCTTCCAAGGACAGATGCATGCAACTCCTGCTTGCTGTTAACCTGGACTATTTCCATTCAAGAGGTTTTTTGACTGTGGCTAATGCAGTGGTGCACTACATATTCTGGGTGTTTCACAGTGACCAGGGGACGAGCTACCAGTCCAATCTCATGTGAGAGTACTCCAACACCTCAGGATATACAAGAGTGGTACCAGCCCTTCATTCACAGTGGGATGGAATGGTGGAGCGTAATAAAAGACGATCGAGAATCACCTCTTTGCCACAAATATGCAAGAACAGCCTCAACATATGTATTTCCGGGGAAATCTCCAGATTGAATTTTTGGGTGGAATGCAATGCAACATTTTCAGGTATGGTATGATAATATGGTATCAAAGTTTGGCGGCAAATGAATGTTTTGACCTCCTTGCATAAAGAAAAATGTTTTTACAAAAGGCTCATGTGGTACTTTGTGTTTGTACGTGTGTGGTTGTGTGCGCAGAACGACTTGAAATTCAGATAAATACTAAACTTCGTATTTAAGACAGACGTCTTCTAGGGCACAACTTTTCCCGAGATTACGCTCTCTTCAAGAAACGGTTGATGTGAAAATAATTTAGGCCACTTTGTCTAGCAATTTCCAATTCACACATGGCTTGTGTATGAACAATTCCAAGAGTAAGATACTAAGATTCATAATAAATGTTTCCGGGTAAATCAAAATCTCACTCGCATAAGGGATTTGGAATATATGTTTTCACCACGGCATTCGATAGAAAAATCACAGAGTATTAAAATGATCACACAATGTGCAGTTTAAGACCAAATTCATATGAAATATTTATTCATAAACTTTTCATAATAGACTGGCATTTTTCCTGCTCTCTTTACAGGTCAAGTAGGGCAGTTCCAAACTCTTCTCTGACTTAATTCAAACATAGTTTTCAAAAAATCCGGGTTTTGGGGAGGATTGCTGCTTTATGATTAGTTTTTAAAAATAGAAATATTCCAATTACTGAATAAATTAGGATTAAAAATGTGGCGGTTGGAAAATTAGGCGGTTAGTCTGTGGCCCGCACTCAGGAGGTGGTGTATTCGACTCCCGCGGACAACCTTCCTGACGCAAGGGATTTTTCGGTTCCTTGCGTATGCTGGGAAGACGCATTGACTCCACCAAATTTCTCTGTATCTCTCATTCACTCTCATTTCGCCTTCCACTTTCGTTACAGGTAAACTCCGGGGCTGTATGTCGGAGGACTGTGAACAGACGGCGCAGATAGCTTGCATGTTGGAAGTTCTCTTCGGCCGTATTAAATGCAAACCGCTCGAAATTCCGCAGCCACGTCGAGCTCTCTCCGTTCTTCGCTGGAGGCGAGGTGATGAGGCATTCTCCGGTGACTTGGGAGGGCTCCCTTGAGCATTCTCGGCTGAGTGGTCAAGCGTGTAACCGATAGGGACTACTGCGCGTCTCTGTCGCCTGATCTTGCCGACCGTACATCACCCGTGGTTCCTTCATCTCATTCCTTCCTCCAGGGGGTGCATGCACAAAACATCCCTGTGTTAGTTTCGAGGTTTCCTCCTTACTGAGAGCCTAATCCTAATCCTAGGATTCAAAATGAGACTCATATCAGACTGATCTTTCTTCGCAACAGACTAACATCTCTGAAATTATACATATCGTATAGCACCGGAATAAAGAAAAGGAGCAATTGTTAAAACGAAACAACGCAATGCATAAAGGAAATAAAACATATTGATATATATTTATCCATTCATGTTATTTAAGTTTCAATAGGCGTGTTTAAAATTGATCACAATGTTAGCACTTAGAGATTTTGAATAATAGTAGCTGGTGTTAAGGAGGTATTTGTAATAAGGATTATTCATAAAGCTTCTTTATATGACACTTTCACGTCCAAGACAACAGCAGAGAGAGAGAGAGAGAGAGAGAGAGAGGTGAATATGACATGCTATTTTTGGAACGTAGAATATTTTGATTACTTACGATTAAATTCATGCAGCATGTGTAAAAAAGAAACCTCATTTTATGTTCTACTGTCACCACAAATAAGTAATCGAGTCATTCTTATGCACGGTTTTCTTAATCAAGTCCTTCAGATAAATGCAGATAAACACATTAGCCAGACGAATCACGTGGTCTATTTTTAATGGTATACAGATCTGGGTTATACTGCAGAATCACTAAATGCAGCAGACCTTGTACATAAAGTTCTGCTATTGTCTTGATACTGAACCGCGGAACTGCCGGATCAGCCTGACTGCCTGTTCATGTCAAAGGAGGCATACTCGATGACAGGCGGCATATATCACTTTCGAACCTTATGAGTAGTTTGCACACGAGTAAGGTTTTGAAACCTGTTGTCAATATATATTTTCATTTCTTCTACGTCACTCTGGGATATCCCCGAAACACTACTATGTTAGATTTCATTACAGGCACCACCAAGGAGCTTTTCTGAAAATTAAATTGCGTTTTATTTATGGATGCCCTTTAACTACTATGATCCTTAGCGTTGCATACTATATTGGGCGTAAAAGACCGGTAATTTTCTCAGAGGCCTCCTTATCAGACTTGAGGTTCTTTTACGTGCCGCAAATCTACTCATGGTGCCCCCGGGGGTTTACCTTCCGAAGCCATGCTAAGAATGTTCACGCCCGAAAAATCCATTGCCTTTCACTGGGTTTGATCTCTTCTGCATTTTGCACTCTAGTTCCAGTCTTAACAGCCATTCGTGCCATTTCTTTTACTTGATCTCCAATTTTATCCATAGCTCCTTTCCCGTGATAGGATTCAAATAAGTTTCCTGCTTTATTTTAATTATAGTTAAAATACGCTTTACAACTCTTTCAAGATACTCAATTTGAATTCTAAATATGAATTGAAAGCAGTGTTACATTCCTCAAAGTATAAAGTGGCGTGCAGCTCCATTAGAAAAAACATGGTGACTTCGAGGTAGGGCAGAATCTGCAATACTTGAGAAAATAACACTTTTTAGGCATTGTCAAAGGTATATTTATCGTGTGCAATATACTCGGATACCTGAGCAAAAGACCTCTTTCGAATCCCTCCATCACACCCTTTTATAAACCAAGCAACAGCAGTGAAGATGGAAACTTGTGAAGTTTTTCAATGAACCAGCCTGAATCTCATGTTGGTGCTAGCAGGTGTAGTTTTCGGAGATATCCATCTATAACACTGCTTCATTAATTCAGATAGATTTTCAAGCATGCTTGAAGACCTCTGCCTGCTGTATTTTAACATAAATGTGGTATAGAAAGTTTGCCAACTTCCTGCTCTGTTCTTCAATGCAGTCAATAACAGATGCCTCTTGTTCTTGAATCTGAGCTCTTGCGTTCCGCATTGTCCATTGATTGAAATACCATAGTGAATTAGCCTGGTCATCACTAATGTCTATTTTACTCAGAAGTGGACATTTTCCACAGCTTAAATGCTTGCATTACTCTTCATTCTGGACACAAACCATTCGTATATAAGCTCACGAAATTCAGTTTTAAAAAGTATCCCTTTCTTGTGAAGTGCAGTCAAAAGAAGCTTAAAGTTTTCATGCACAGTGCTTGTGCATACATTGGGCGGAATCTCATCTTGAAACTACACATTAACAGGATATAATTCTGCAAAGTTAGAAAAACTGGCAAACATGTCTTCGTTATTCCGTACAAATAATACACATGCATCTTATAGGTTTACCACCAAATATCTGATCCCGATATCTTTGGCTTCTCCATCAACGTGTATTCTTTTGAATTGCATCTCTCCCTGGAGCCCGATATGATATTGAATCACCCTAGTAGACATTGAAAATTGCAACTTTAACGTCTTCTGAAAGTCTGTGTTTTGATGCCGTTTTCTCTGGCTTGGTAACAGTTAAGCCTTCTCGGCAAGCAGATGCAATCTCTTCCGTAAAGAACTGGGTAGTGCCTCAGCAACACATTTTCAGCACTTTCTAAAATACCGTCTAGATCTAAATGGTGTTGCAGGTGTCGTAATAATAGCAACATATCTTGCTTCCTGCTTTCCATGCATCTTCTCTCTGATTCGTTGCATCCGTTTGCATCTGTTTCTTTGCGTTAATCAGTTCTTTTCCTCTTTTAATCTTGCTGAGATTAGATTTGGTTTTCTCTATTGTTTCTCTCTTTTTTGTTTATATTTACGTTCTAGCGTTTATATTCACGTATATAGCGACCTTATTCTCTTAGACGCTTTGCATACATTCACCTTGTATTTCTACTCGTACTTTAACCATCTTCTCGAGATGCTTGATTCTATAATCGCGAAGGTCTCTCTATCAACTGATGCAATATAAACTAGTAAGAGCATTGAATTTCAGTTTGTTACGGCACTATTATAGGAAGTCAACTGACTTAAGAAAAAAATTATCAGAAGCATTTTTGTTGGTAACGTGATGCTAACGCAGGATCTGGAAGGAAATTTTAATCACTAATGTATTTTACCATCTCTGATATTTTATCCATGTTCAGCACAACAGATTGACACTGATATGCGGTATGTATAAAAGAAGCAGAAAACCTCTTCAGAAATGTTTGTTTTTGGAAAATCTTATAACTGTGAATCGAGGAAGACCCAATGTCTGAAGTGAAGAAAAAAATCTGCTGTGGTACACTCAAATGACTCTCTCTACCCTCTATCGTTTATTAGTTGGTATATAAATTATTCTTACACAAGATTATTTTTCTGGCCACTATATTTTAATTCACATCTATATATTTATAGACATAGCTACAGTACACATTTTGTTATAGATACAAAGAGAGCAGCGATACTCAAATGTTTAAGACCTGGACGATATATGCTGGCCCTAAAATTCCATACTGTTTCCATGCAATCGCGAGAAACATTAGAATGTTGAAAGAACTTAAAAGAATGACCACGAAATAAGAGTTCGAACCATTGAGAACAGATATCTCAGAAATGACATATGCCACAATAAACATATTTAAAATAAATTGTTTGTTTTAAAGAGAGCTATATTTTTTGTATAGTACGTTTTCCTGTCACTTAACGTTCACCAGTTACACAAGATTATAAAAATGTCTGATGAGATACAGAATAAATCTACTTGCTATCTTTTATATATCTTTTACACCATTATTTTACCAAAGCTTTTTTTCTGTCTAGTTCATGTTACGCAAAATAGGCGTATACAGAAAGGGTTTAACTTTCACGTTCTCTACTACATATTCTAATAGGGGAGTATTACATTCCACCCAAAAATTCGATTCCGATATTTCACAGGACGTGCCTGTTTTGGGGTGCCCTGAAATCAAATAAAAAGTTTTGGAAACATGTCCTGTGTGTGTCTGTCTGTGTACAGCATAGTTCGGAAACGAAAAGTCGCAAAAACACCAAACTTGGTGTTTGAGTTTAGTATCTTACACGGATGTAACACAAAGATTTTCAAGAAACTCCGCCATCGTAGACTACGCTTTACACGGAAACTTTAGAAAACTTTGATCTTCTCAAAAATGGCTCTAACGATTCTAATTAAAATATCATGTGTTTAAGATGTTTTCTTTGGAAATGAAATGTATATCTTGAATTTTCTGGGAATGTTCTCATAAATCCTCTTCGTTCGGAATGACTTTTACATAACTGCTAAACCGTAAGAGATACACAAAGTTTTATCACACAAAGAATGCAGATCTCGTTAAAACGCACAAGTTATGTCACATGTATATTTTGTTTTTCGAGTGAACCATTTCCGAGATATTCATGTTTGTTTGTTTGTTTGAATTTTCCAGTACTTATACTAACTATGTAAAAAAAATCACTTTTAAAAAAGGTACGTGTGTGTCTGCCTGTTTGTGTGTGACTTTGAACAGCATAACTCAAAAATGAAAAATAGGATAAATATCAAACTTGGTACTTAAGTCCAGTATATTTCCAGGATGCAACACAAGGATTTTCAAGAAAGTCCCATTACCCCACACTACCCTTTACATGGAAAATTCTTCGAAGCTTTTATTTTCTCAAAAATGGCTCTACTGATTATGATTAAAATATAATATGGGTATTTAATATATTTTCATGAAAAATAAAATGTATATCTTGAATTTTCTGGGAATATCCCCAAAAGTGCTTTCTTTGTGAATGGCTTTTGCATAACTGGTAAACCATAAGATATAGACAAATTTTTTCTACACAACAATGTAGAGCTCGTTAAGACACACAGTTTATGTCGTATAAATTTTGTTTGTGGAGTGAACCATTTCCGAGATATTCCTGGTTATTTGTTTGAGGTTTCCAATACTTAATGCTTCTTCTCAAATGGGAATTCGTTATTCGATTTGTTATGTCCTGGACACGCAAAGAGAATGAAATGCTCCGCATATCAACCAGCTCTTAAAAGATTTAACTATCGCTTTAGGCTTAACATATTCCATTTGTACCTACAAGAAAATTACAATAAGATAGTTTCTGGAAACGTTTATCTCGATTGACATGAAATATATGGAGAATAAGCGTTTGTAAAAATAGCTTGTACAAGAGTAGAGAAAGTCCTGTTGAGTGCCACACATCAGTTTTTTTCTTTTTGTTGTAGGTACAAGGGGGATGTAGGTGGCTGAAGCGAGGTAAACTTTAAAAAGCGGGTCGCCATATATTGGCTTTGAAATTTCACATTTCGCATTATATCATGAGAAACAAAGAAAGTTGCCTTAGCATTTCAAAATATGTATCATAGAGAACTGAAGCATTCAAACTAAAAGCAACAAATATCTCGAAAAAGATTAATACTATAACATAACGTAAATGCTTTTTATCGAGCTAAACGTTTTAGTGTAAGAACTGTTTGTTTATTTCTTATCGTTTACAAGATATATAATGTCGTACAAGAATAATTAGTAGGAAGAGCATATCACTGACTATTCGCAGAAAGTTCAGCTTATGCATTTCGTTAGTAAGGCATTTATCTTAAACATGCGTCATTGTAATCAAAATTATTGAAGCAATACACAATTAAAGCGTACAGTAGGTGTATTTTCTTGAAATCCTGTGGGTCACATCCTTAGAAGAAACTGAATTTAAACACCAATTTTGCAATTTATTCGACATTCGTATTTGGGTTACGCTGTTCAAAGATGAACATACAACTTGACGTACACACAAAATGACATTTTTTTCTAAAAATGTATTATTCTTATTCAGGGAACCTCAAAATTGTATTTTTGGTGAAGGGTATATATGGAGATCTTGGATGAAATACAACCTTCCTTAATCTACTATAGTTAGATGATAGAGAATGTGAAGGTCACATAGACATCGTATCGTTATCAGAATGGTTCCATTGTCCTTTGTTTCGCTATATTCTCTTTGCTTTACATACTTCAAAAACTAGTTTAGAAATGTCTAAATGCTCTGAGTGCTACATTATCTCGCAACAGACCTGAAATTAAGTGGGTGCCTGGGCATCACGGCTCTATGAAAATGGAAAAGCTAATCAGATGGCTAAAATGTGTACTGGAATACCTGGCCCTGAACCGTAGATGGAATCAGTACAAGTACTGCCAAAATCTAGATAAAAGCATAGGCTAAAGGAAAACACCAACTCAGGTGACACATCTAGCCTGGAAAGAGAGAAGCTAGAAAACTGGTGTTAGATCTATGCAACACTCTTTCGTCATCTCTCCTGAGATTAAATAGAACAGATATAAGGAAAGTAGTTACATTAATTTCTGAACCTGGCTCCTTCAGGAAACATCTACGTAAAGTAGACTCTACAAGGATGAACTCATCTGTAGAATGTGCAAAGAGGAAGCTACATTGCAGTTCTCGTTGTGCATTCCTGGCATGACAGAATCTCATTCTTTCCATAACCAGAAAAGATATGAATCAGGGGACAGATTTTGCGAAAAATGAAAATATCCTTTCCGTTGTGGTTGCACAATAATAGCATTTTAGGCTGACGTGCATGAGATCGACAAAACTAAAAAAAATGTAAAACAACTAAATCAATCTACACTCCTCAAGGTAGTTCAAACCATTGCTTATTAAACCCTTAAGTTTATACTAAAATATCTGAAAAGGTTAGAAGGCACCATCCAATATAGGAAACCTTGTCTTGCAAGGAATAAGCACGAACATTCGTTTGCAAACTTAGGTTTATTGTGAATTTGTCAGTTGTGTAGTAGCTGCTGTTAATGAGAGTCAACATTTTTTCATGATGTTTCGGTACCTTTCAGGATAAATATTTGTTCAGCCTCCAGTTTTTCTTGAAATTCTACCAAAATTTTTCCCTTCATTTCAATTACTGGAAAAGCATAAACATGTCACCCAGGAAACATATAATGCTATACATGAAAGCAAACTAGGACAAATCCAGGGACCATATCATTGGTTGCAGCGTGGGACAGCGTGTTTAACAAGACAAGAGAGGGACCCATACCTTCTCTTTACGTTTTTAAAGAGTGCTCTAACCATTAGTCACGGAATGGGAGGACTCCAACAGAGAAAATGGCATATATATTTTCTGTATATATACACAAATTTATTATTAGCTGGTAGTATCCCTAGAGCTTCAGAAGGTGTGATCAAGCCTATGTATGTGCAGCACCTTCTTAAAGAAATAGGCAAAGGCTCATTCCTTCCATATATATTTACCTGATTTCCTTACAATCCTAACCACCAGTAGAATGGCCACCATTTTTGAACTTATTACTACCACACCTAAGCAGGGAAATGCAATTACAAGTAATGATAACAAAGTAAAATTCATGATCAGAAAACATCTTTTCTAAAAATGAGTCCTTCTACAAGATCAAAAACTTTACAAGCAAAGGGCCTAGATTAATCTTGCAGCAGTCACAAGTTTCGGTTATATGCAACATTTATCTATTCCACATCTACCATCAAATGTTATCTATTATTCTCGATAATTATGGCTCTATATTTTTGGGTTGCACAACTTTTCTGATGATCGTGTCACATTGTTTACTTATCACGAGGATGTTGTAAAAAAAGGACAGTGTGAAATTACATCCATGCTCTTTCAATATTTGAAGGAAAAATTATAATAAAGAGGAATTAATATTGATATCAGACAACTGTCCTGGGAAAAACAAACATTTTGTTATTGTTTATTTCTGTTACATTCTTGTACACCACGTTGGTATTCAATCGGATTATTCATCTGTTTCCAATGACTGAGCATTCCCACCTGTCCAATAATCAGGATTTTTCGATCATTGTAAAGAAGAAAAGAAAGGTGTGTGTGTGGAAACCTCAGGAATGGAATGAAATACTATCTTCCTGTAGGTCCCATCCAAGTCCACTTAAGATTACGACAATGCATCACCAAGACTTTCATAATATTAAAGAGGCAGTGCAGACATACTTTCGTAAATCTCATGGAATTAAATCATTGAGGCTTAAGAGTCTAAGGATATATATATATATATATATATATATATATAAAATAGATCAAATATCACCATTTCTCCAGATAAGGGGCTTCTACACGTCCACGAAAATCAGTTAATATACGTAGTAGATCAGCAATTCTTCAAGAACTCCCCACAGCAGTTAGGAAGGGAATTGCAATTAGAATGGAACATCAGCGGTTATATTTGTTCAGTAAATTTCTGCCAAATTTGACAATATTTTTGGTTAAAACATGAACAAAATATAAGATTATCATGTGCATTACTGTAGTACTTTAATGTTTGAGGTTTTATAATAAACTAATTTTTAATACGGAGATTATCTTAATTTATTTTTAAAGTTTTCACCCCAAAACGACCCCTGTCACACATGCTCATTTTAGTAACTTATAATTGTTATATTTAAGCCTTGATTGATGAGAATTTTCTGTTGCGTTATGTCACATAACCTATAGAATCATTATCATGTATGTGGACTACTAGATGTTTTTTGCTTCTCCTGAAAAATTGCCGTTTTTGACCAGAACCCCTCATGTACACACACACATAATTATATGTGTGTGTATAAAATCAGCTTTTGTGTTTATATACATCGTCTATGGAATCATAACAACAAAATAAAAGCCTTATACTGGTATGTTCTATTATGATTCCAACATCCAGAGATTGTAAGTACCTTGTTTAGTGTTTAGCCATTTAGGAGCAGAAATGAGAGGTTGGCTTAAAATCAAGATTTCCGGCCAATATGGTGTGGGGGTATCTTGTCTACCTCATTTTGAAGACGTCTCGAGTTCAAAACTCGTTTTTAGGCGAATTACCCGGATAAGGCTTTTATTACAGGGAGTTCCCTTATCCTGAAATGATCAATGTCGCATAAGTTTAGCTTCGGCTCATTTCACCCATTTCATTCATTCATTTCCGACATCACTTCCCAGGTTAAAGGTCATTATACTTCACGCCCGAACTCGTCCGAAATCAACGTCCGTTGGAAGAACAGTGCTTTTACATAGCGAAAGAGTTATAAAGCTGGGCTGAGTATATTTGCGAGATTATCATGCGCGCGCGTTCACATACACTCACATACAAACACACATTTTCTCTTTATAATGTAAATAAAGATGAAACATATTTCACAACGATGTGTGCAAGTTTCTGGTAATACTGGAATGCAAGGTCTTGCCTTTGTTTGTATTAGCGCTTAGACGGTGGTTGTATGGAGAGACTTTTAATTTAGCAGTTGAGAGTTTATTAGTTCGCACCTTTTAGGGAGGTTCAAACAATAGCTTAATAAACCCTTAAATTTATACTTAAAAATCTGGCAAAGTTATAAGGCATCCTTAAGTGTGGGCAACCTCGTCCTGTAAAGAATAAACAAGGACATTGGTTTGAAACCTTAGATGCTTTTTTATGTATGTGTTGCTTTAACATCCAAGGTCACATCGGCAGCTATTTGCCTTTGAAACAAAGGTATATTGGCAATGATGTTTGCTTATTAAGTATCGAGTTAATCTTTGGGTTTTTTACCTTTAAATTACACTAACCACTTATTTACACTCTCACTCATACTTCCAGAAGGGAATAAGACTGGATAAGAAAAATCCCACCCTCAAGTTCGGCACCTCTGGATTTGGAAGCTAGATGCTAAGGTTTATTGTGAATCTGTCACTTGTGTAATTAGTTGCTGTTTTATTGAGAGTAAATATTTTTACATGATTTTTCAAGTACAACTTAGGGTAGGTATTAATTCAGCCTCCCAATTCTTCTTCAATTTCTTCCAAACTTTTTCCTTTCGTTTCAATTACGAAGAAAAATACAAACACATCTCCCAGGAAACACAGGATGCTATACATGAAAAAAGGCGGGGCTAGACCCATGGCATCTGACATTGGCTGAAACGTGACAGCCACAAAACCTGCGAGGGCCTGATTAACGAGACCAGAGAGGGACCCAGACATCCCTTTAACGTTTTTTGGGAAGATTTCTCCAACCATAACCCACGGTATAGGACCATCTCCAAGAGAGTAAAACACAATATACAGGCTTATTATTAAGAGTGGCAGTATCCCTAGAGCTTCAGAAGGTGTACTGCCATGTATGTATGTGTACCAACTTCCTAAGGCAAGCAGACAAATGCCCATTCCTGTGAGAGACGTATGGAGCAATATTTTTCTTCCAAGCCTATCGACCAGCAGAGTGGCTACCAGTGTAGTACATAACTCCACCACGCCTGTAATGATACAACATACTATTGGATCCAGAGCAGATCTGGCAGAAGCAAAAAGTTCCGTGGCATAAAACGTTACGACGTTAATGCCGCTAAATTGCTGGAATACCATCAATCCCAGTGCGATAATTAACGACCTCCTCGCGGCTTTAGTGGCAATTAAATCTTTTGGCGTAGCTGTCATCGATTTCATTTCTACATAAATTGCTTTCACTTCCCGAAATTCTGTAGTGATGTTGTACTCCTTGCCACGGTACCACTGCAAAGATTTGATGGCCAAATCCTCTTTACCTTTTCCTAGTAGAAATAACGGCGTCTCAGGAAAGAATAACAAGGATGCGAAGAATACACACGGAACTATAGCGGTCAGAATTGAAAACAGTAATAAGTCGCGACTAAGACCTAGTGTGTAGGAATAAAGAATCCCAGTAGTAAGAAGAAGTTGAAACATTGAACCTAATTTTCCACGAATCTCCTTTTGGGCTATTTCTCCGACATATATCGGAGCCGCTACACAGAAGGCAGCAGCGGAGAAGCCCATTAAAACCCGTGCAAACATCCAGCAGATATGGTTTTGAATAATTCCAGGAATGATGAAGGAAATAGCGCTCATCGGTGCCATACACAGCATCGTTAACTTGCGTCCAATGCGATCCAAGATAAAGGACATAATAAACAGAACCAGCACACCTCCCACCGGCATCAGTGCGCCGATGTATGACTTGTGATGTATGATATCCTCATCGGGATGTTTGTCATTCTTGTTGATGTAGAATGCTGAGCTGGTCCATCCAATGGCCTCTCCTAGTATGAAGCCGCCAAGCATAACTACGGAGCAAACAGCACAGAATGCATGTTACATTGAATCGATCTCTAATCATTTACGTCCAGGGTATTCAACAAAATATTACATATTATTTATTACTTTCTCTTTTACCTACAATAAGTAGAAGAAGTATTGCACTCCAACAAATAGATATCTTATATCTTAATTCGCATGAATTCGCTACTCAACATCCTTTATTTTTATATTCCTTCTGTAATACATTGTGTACAGATAAGTGCCTTCTATATTGGCAGAAGCCGCCGATCGACCTACTCACTGACCAGGGAAGTGATATGCTGAAGGAATAGTGCTCTCACCCAGCGCAAACACAAGAAGGGTTTTCGAGAGATAACGGTGTTGTTCTAGAATTTTCCCTCCCCTGGCTTCAGAACATTCTAGTACATTCTGTGGAAAATTTCAACTGCTACTAATCAGCGTTTTCGCGAGTGAACTTAAGTTGTTGGGTGCGTTTCTGATGAGACATCAAGTGCGATGCTGCAAGTCATCTTTGACGACATTTCGGACCCACAGTGAGTGCTGTTACCGCGAGAGATTAGAGACGTCTTGCGTTCGATTAATTACCCAGTGAGTGGATCATCCGCAGAAGAGACAGCTTCTCACGTATGTTATAACGTGGCTACGACACCAAGACAAGTGAAATGTCAGAGTAAGTTGAATTTGATCACATTAGTGAAGCGACGGTATGAAATTGGTGAAGTCACAGTGAAGGTTCAACTTGATCATATTAGTAGGGTGACAGTGACAGCTAGATAAAGTCACATTGGTATAAGAAGTCGGATTTAAACTCCACGACGAAGGAAATACTTCGAAACTTAATAAAAAAACCTAGGATTATGGAATCCAGAATGGAGCAAATTATTTACCGAATTGAGAAAATGGAACAGAAAAGAAATGTAGGATAAGGAAAACGGAGAGTGAAATATAGACTGTAATTTCGGAATGGTTAAGATGGAGAATGAAATTATGACAGTGAATTCCTAAATGGAGAAGATGCAGGCGGAAGTGAAAAGTGGATAGGAAGAAATGAAGAACGAGATTGAGAAAACTTGGATGGAAATGAAATCCGAAATGGATAGGGTTGGAACGGAAATGAAGAATGTTAAGGAAAAATGAAGAAAAAAATAGTAAAACGTAAACCAAACTCGGCTTTGATATAGACTTTTTAGAATTTGAGATATGTTTTAAGTGAAAAACTTGAAGAACGAAATTGTAAAGGTGTTAGAAGGAATTAAATCCCACGTAGACGATAAAATTAACGCAGTGAAAGATAATCTGGACCAGCAGACCAAGGGGAGCTGGAGAATTATGGAGAAGACGCACCACATCCGTACTGAAGTTGTAGCGTGTCCTACGATTACACGCCGCCAATGCAAGAACAGTGAATCCAACGAAATTAGTTGGTACTTTGTCCTAGGCCATGTTTAAGCATCAGTTTTGGGCCAGTTCTACACAGTGATTGGAGTCAGTAAAGAAGAGGAGATAGTTTACGGCTGTCTTGCAGGGGAACCAGCAACATCTGTACCTCCCAGCCGAAGGGTCGACCGACGATTTAATTAAACCTTTGGAGGGATGCTACCGAACACATGGATTTCTGAGGCTTACAGAGCCAGCTAACGGTTAGGGTGAAACAGCGAACGAGATCTTAAAAGGATTTGCCATGGAAGTAGACTGACTAGCACACCGAGCTATGCTGTATTTAACACAAAATTGTATAAGCGGAAAGGCAGCTCGCGCATGAATTAGTGGTGTAAGAGCTCGGAAGTTGTAACAACAGCTTCTCCAGGCGGAAAACCGTAACGTAAACAACGCCCTGGCGGCTTCCCTTCGCATTGAAATAACAAAGATGACGGAGGAAGAGTAACCCCGGTGGCAGCCAGAGCTATAACAGCCGAGAATGACGATTAGCATCCCGAAATTTATGAACTGGAGTTGTGGAGAGCCGAACACCTACGACCGGATTGGGGTACCCTCAGCAAAGTTCAAGGAAATGGCTAAGAGCTAACGTGAAGAGGGTCATGTCGGCGCTTTAATCACGCCTCACGGTGAATAATGTTTCTGGAAACAATGAAGATATTCTGATGGCGCATGAATGGACTTGTGATTGTCTCTGCAGGGTATTAGTAGACACGGTGCCTCGCTAACCATCATCAGCAACGATGTGGTATATGGATTACTAGAAAGTACACCGATCAGACGTTGCGAGCTACGAACCGCCTCCGAAGAAACCCTGTCCATGAATGAGGAAGGTTACCTAGAATTAACCATTGGCAGTAAAAGACTAGAAATATAGGTGTTCGTTGCCGGAATCACCCAGAAAGTTAAACTGGTCCTCCATGCCATTCGATTCTTCGACGTCAGGATAGACGCCGGGCGTCTCATATTGCACTTGGGCAGAGACGAGATCCTCTGGTATTGTCCGGAAGACAGTTTACACTCAGTGAGGTTCTGACTTGTAGAGCGAGAGATAGTTCCAATCTGGAACGAAATAGTGGTGTCGGCGTGGATAGGAATGCCCCAGTGAGCAATATGATCCTGGACGGAAGACACCACCAAGGTGGGATTTATGTCACTACGGCGTTGCTTGTTCCTAGAGAGACTGTTCTGGTGAGAGTCTTTAATGCCACTCCGACTGGGGTGAACCACAGTTTAGAGGGATTCTCTTGGAAAATATGAGCCGATCGCCTATATAATACACGCAGCCACAGACATTGGGGACGGATCGAACAAAAATAAAATGGAAAGTCGTCTGAGTAGCCTTGTCAACCTCTCACGTGGCGAAAATAAACAGATCGGTAACCTCCTTGCAGAATACCAGGACATATTTAGCATATCAGAGGATGATTATGGATGTACCGATAAAGTGATGCTTTGCATCAACACCAACTATGGTTCACTAATTAACTGCCACGCCACGCCGTGTGCCGCTATCGAAGTAAGAGAAAATAGATAACCGAATAACGGACATGAAATCCAGATGTATAGTACAACAGTCTGATAGACCGTGGTCATCACTGGTAGTGCTAGTGAAAATGAAGTATACAGAATATCGCCTCTGCACTGACCACCGGAAAATGAATGACGTCACTAATAAAGACTGCCTTTCGCTACCATAGATTGCCGACATCTAGGACACCTATGCGGACCCAATAGTTTTCCACCCTGAATGTGTTGTCGGGGTACTGGCAAGTGACACATCACCCTGACAACAAGGAAACACAGATTTTGGATATGGTCTGTGTCAGTTTACGGTAATGCCCATTGGAAACTGTAACGCTCCCGCAACGTTCCTGAGACTCACACATTCTGTATTGAGTGGTCTCATTTACGATGCTTGCCTCCCTTCTCCCGATGACGTAACTATTATAAGCAAGTCATTCCAGGAATAACCGACCAACCTGAAGAAGGTGTTCAAAAGGCTTAGACAGACCAAACTCTAGCACAACCCCCAGTAATGTCAGCTGTTCAGAAAGGAAATAAGTTATCTTACACACACTACAGGCCCTGGTGGAGTATTTGCGGACCCACAAAACATACAGACCGGTATGTAATGGCCCACCCAAGTAATAAACAAACCCTGCGACGGTTAACGGTCCTCTCCACATATTACTGGAAATTCATGACGGGTGTACAGACATACTCATACCGACGACAGAATTAATAGGGAACGACGAGGCTTCCATTATCCCGGTAAAAGGTTCAATGTGGACAAGAATCAACTGAGGTTGGTATCAATGTTGTGTTGTCGTAAGAGCAGGCTGAGGAATAGAGAGTACTGGCCTCCTTCGGTAACATCCTGTCCAAGCCCGAGCGACATAAGTACGTGACAAGACGAGAGCTGCTGGTTATTGTAGGGACGCTAAAGCACTTCCACAAGTACCTGCATGGACAGGAGTTTTACCTACGAACAAAACATTCTGCCCTAGCTTGACTTTTGGGCTTTCACAATTTGGAAGGATAGACATCCCTCGAGGTCCAATGGCTACAGGAGTACACATTTTCCTCGAATTACCGGGTTGGAAGACGTCATTATAATGCAGACGACCTGTCCCGAAGACCACACTTGGAAAACTGCAACCACTGTGTGAAAGTCGAGACGATGGACAGTGTTGCAGCCTTACGCCCAATCACGGTGAACGTGCAGTCGATTGTGACGAAGAGACTCTGAGGAGGGAGTAACTGTAAAACTGAGACATATGGCAAACCTGCAGGTAAACGAATCAGGATAACAACTTGGTGTGTGGAAGTTCCACGAGGGGTCCGATCTGTAAATGCTACTGGGCGCAGTGGTTCTCTCGGATGGTCAGAATGGTATGTTGAAGAGAGTTTGGGAATCTGCAAAAGGAAAAACCAGGTTAGAAGAGCTAGTGCTCTCGAGGGGCAAGGTTAAAGAAGTCCACGAGGAGATCTACGCTGGCATACCGGAGGACATCTGAGTATAAATAAGGTCTTGCAGAAGCTACATCACCGATTTTCTTGTTTGTCTTTGAAGCAACTGGAATGGTGCGGAAAACAATGCGATATCTGTTACAGTAAGTTGAGGGTCCCGGACTCGAATTAGGTGTCGTCCTCCATGGTGTAGTAGTTACCATGCTAGCCTCTAGTTCCCAAGTCGCGGGTCCGAGCCCGCCGGAGGGTGATGGATTTTTTGGACGTAAGAATTGTTAGCATGGTTTCCTTGGGAAGGGAAGTAAAGCCGGTGGTCTTGTGTCATAGATTTACGCCACGTAAAAGAACCTCAAGCCTGATAAAGAGGCCAGAGAGCAAAATTACCGGTCTTTCGCGACCGATATGTAATGGGACGCTAAGGACCACAGGAGTTAAAGAGCGTCCACAAATAAAAAAATCCCTCAAATTTGGTGCCAGATACAACAATACAACTTTGGAGCTCCTTTCGAAAGAATTGCCATCGATGTGGCAGGAATGGTTGGACGGAACGATGGAGCATAATAAAGGACGATCGAGAATCACCTATGCAGCCTCTAAATATGTATTTCCGAAGAAATATCCAGATTGAATTTTTGGGTACAGTTAGGCGGAAGAGAACGTAATATAATATCAAACTTGGCTGCAAATAATTTCTTTGAGCTCATTGAATAAATAAATGCTTTTACAGACGACGCATGTATCAGTTTGTTTGAGTTTGTACGGTGTGTCTGTGTGCGCATAACAACTTAAAATTCGTATAAATACTAAACTTCGTATTTAAGATAGTCATCCCTCTAGGGCAGAACTTTTCACGAGATTTCGCTCTCTCCAAGAAACCTTTATTTGAAGGTGATTCACAGCACTTTCTCCAGTAATTGCAAATTATCACATGCCTTGTATTTGAACAATTACAAGTTAAAGAAACTAACATTCATAAACATTTTTCCGAATAAATGGAAATCTCACACGCATAAGTGATTTGGAATATGTGTTTTGACCGCGTCATTCGATAGAAAAAGTACAGAATTTTAAAGTGATCACAAAATATATGTTTAAGACTAGTTTATAAAAAATATGAAATACATTTCGTAATAGACTGCGTTGTTCCTACTCTCTTTACAGGTAAAGTAGTGCAGATTTAAAGTTTTCTCTGACTTAAACCAAAAATATTTCTAGAAACATCCGTTTGCGGGATAGGATTGCTGCTTCATTATTAGCTTTAAAGACCTATAATACCCCAATTATCGAAGAAATTAGGTTTCAACAGCGGAGGGATGACTCAGGCGGTTGGGTGTGTGACCTGCATTTGGGATGTCGTGGGTTCGATTCCCGCGGCCAAAATTCCTGACCCAAAGGTTTTTTCAGCGGTTTTTCTAGAACTCTTAGCGAATGCAGGTAAGAGAGATGACTCCCCCGAATTTCTCTGCCCCTCGTTCCCTCAATTCACCTTCCACCTTCACGTTATAAGTTGACTCCGGGGCTGTGTGTTGGAGGACCATGGACAGATGGCGCAAATGGCTTGCGTGTTGGAACTTCTTCTCGGTCCTGTTAGGTGCAGGCCACCCGTATAACTGCTTCCGTGTCGAGCTTTCTCCGATCTCCGCTGGAGGAGAGGCGATGAGCCACTCTCCGATGGCTTCAGAGGCCTTCCTTGCGCATTGTCCGGCTGAGTGGTGAAGCATGTAACTGTTAGGGAATTCTGCGCGTCCCTGCCGCCTGGTCTTGCAGGCCATAAGCCGCCTGTGGTTCCTTTATCTCATCCGTTCCTCCAGGGGGTTATTAATCCTAATCCTGCGACTCAAAATGAGACTCATAACAGACTTATCTCTCTGCGTAACCGATAGCATCTGAGAGAAATAGAGAGAAAATGAATACGAATTGTTAGCTTTTCTTTTTATCGAACGTACAATCTTCCAATTTCATGCGCTTTTTTTTTAAAAAGTTCCCTTGTTGTACCCAGTTTATGCTACTGTGTTTGACTGTTTTCATACAACTTATTTCCGCAACACACATACTCACACAAACACCCATGCCCGTGGCGGGACTCGAACCCGCGACCCTCAGCTTGGTGGAGCGCCGGAGCGACCACTCCAACGACCACGGCTACGAGGACCGGCTCTTAAATTCATATAAATTAATATAAAAGAAAACTTCATTTAACTTCCACTCTCACTACAAACAAGTAATCGAGACATTCTCATGCACGGTTTTTTTAATCAAGTACTTCAGATAACTGCAGATACACATTACAAAGTCAAATCACGTGGTTTATTGTGTCACAGCATACAGATCTGGGTTATACTGCAGGATCACATTGCAGCAGGCATTGTACATAAAGTTCTGCTATTGTGTTGATACAGAACCCGGAACTTACGGATCAGTCTGACTCTCTGTGCAATGAAAGGGAGCATACTCGATGATAGGCAACACCTATCAGTTTCGAACCCTATGAGTACTTTGAATAGGCGTAAGATTATGAAATCTTTTGTCAGCATATCTTGTTTTCACTTCATCAACGTCACTGGGTGATATTTCTTGAACACTACTACGTTTGATTTTATTACCAGCACCATGAATGAGCTCTTCTGAAAATTAAATTGAAATTTATTTATCGACGACCTTTAACTACTGTGGTCTTTAGCGTTCCATTCTATATTGAGCGTGAAAGACCGGTAATTTTGTTCAGAGGCCTCTTGATCAGACTTGGCTCTTTTACGTGCCGTAAATCAACGACACGGGACCAGCTTTACTTAGCTCTCGAAGGAAACCATGCTAAGGATTTTTACACTCGAAAAAATTCATCGCCCTCCGCCGGGTTTCAACTCTTCTGCATTTTGCACTCTAGTTCCAGTTTTAATCACCATTCATGCCTACCTATTTACTTGTTCTCCAATTTTTCCATAGCTCCTTTCCCGTGATAAGATTCAAATAAGTTTCCTGGCCTCATTTTGATTATAGTTGTATGTTTTACAGCTCTTGCAAGATAGAATCAATTTGAATTCCAGATAAGATAGAAAGCAGTGTTACATTTGTTAAAATGTACTGCTGTTTAAAGTGGCCTGCAGCTCCATCAGAAAAGATGTTGATGGCCTGGAGGTGGGGCAGAATCTGCAATAATTGAAAAATAACACTTTTTAGGCGTCAAAAGTATGTTTATCGTGTGCCATTTAATCGGACACATCAGCAAAGGACTTCTTCCGAATCTCTTCACCACACTCTTTTCTAAACCAAGCAACACCAGTGAAGATGGAAACTTGTGAGTTTTTCAATGGGCCAGCCTGGATCTCATTTTGGTGCTAGCAGGTGTAGTTTTTGGAGATGTTCATCAATAACATTGCTTCATGAATTGGGATAGTTTTTCATGCACTCTGAAGACCTCTACCTGCTGTATTTTAACATAAACGTGGTATAGAATATTTGCCAACTTCTTGCTCGGTTCTTCAATGCAGCCAAAAAACAGATCCCTGTTGTTCTTGAATGTCAGCTCTTGCGTTCCACATTGTCCATTGATTGAAATAGCATAGTGAATTAGCCTGGTCATCACTAATGTCTATTTTACTCAGAAGTGGACATTTTCCACAGCTTAAATACATGCATTCCTCTTCATTCTGGTCACAAATTATTCGATATATAAGCTCACGAAATTCAGTTTTAAAAAGCACCCGTTTCCTGTGAAATGCACCCAAAGGAAGCTTACAAATTTCATGCACAGTGCTTGTGGATACATTGAGCGGAGTCTCACCTTGAAGATACACATTAGTAAGATTTAATTCTGCAAAGTTAGAAAAACTAGCACACATGTCCTCATTATTCCGTACAAATAATACACATGCATCTTTTAGGTTTACCACCAAACATCTGATCCGGGTATCTTTGGCTTCTCCATCAACGCGGATTCTTTTGGATGCTTCTCTCCCTGGTGCCCGGTATGATATTGAATCACTATCATAGAAATTGAGGATTGTAACTTTAACATCTTCTGAAAGTCTGTGTTTTGATGTTTTTTTCTCTGGCATGGCAACAGTTAATCCTTCTCTTGTCGCTAGATCGGCAAGCAGATACAATCTCTTCCGTGAAGACCTGGGAAGTGCCTCCGCAACACATTTTCTGCACTTTCCAAAATACTGTCTAGATCTAAATGGTGTTGCAGGTATCGTAATAATAACATCTCTTGCTTCCTGCTTTCCATGAATCTTGTCTCTGATACGTTTTATCTGGTTGTATATCCTGTTCGTTTCGTCAATCAGTTCTTTTTCTCTTTTAGTCTTGCGGAGTTTATAGTTATTTTTCTCTCTTAGCAGCATTTTCTTTATTTTTACCTTCTCCATAGCAACCTTGTTCTCTAAGACGCTTTACATATATTCACCTTGTATTTCTGCCCTTCTTTAAGCATCTTTTAGAGATGCTTGATTGTACAATCGGCAAGGTCTCTCTAGCAACTGAGAGCAATAGGAGGTAATAAGAGCGTGGAATTTCAGTCTGTTATGGCAATATTATAGGAAATCCACTGACTTAAAAAAGGCTTAGTAGTTTTTTTGTTGATAACCTGATTCTAACAAGGATCTGTAAGGAAATTTTAATCGCTAATGCATTTTACCGTTTCTGTTATTTCATCCATGTTCAGCATAACAGATTGACACTGATATGCGGTATGTATAAAAGAAGCAAAAAACCTCATTATAAATGTTTGTATCTAGAAGTGCTTATAACTGTGAACCAAGAAATTCCTAATGGAGGAATAAAGAAAAACTCTGATGCGATACATTCAAATGACACTCTCTACCCTCTATCGTTTATTAATGAGTACATAAATTATTGTTATACAGGGTTATTTTCTATCTACTACATCTTAATCTAAATAAACGTTTACAGACTTAGCTGCATTACACATTTCGTTATTACAAAGAGAGCAGCGATAGTCAAATGTTTAAGACCTGGACGCTATATGCTGGTCCTAAAATCCCATTCTGTTTCCACGCAATCACGAACAACTGAATGTTGAAAGAACTTAAAGAGAAAATCCAAGAAATGAACAATTCAAACCTCTAATAACGGAAATCTCAGAAATGGCTTATTGCATAAAAAGTGTATTTAAAATAAATTCTGTGTTTTAAAGAGAACTACATTTTTATGTAGTACTTTTCGTCTGTCGCTTAACGTTTAGCAGTTACACAAAAATATATTAAATTTCTTCCATATGAAGTGGACTTCGCAGACTTTTCCAGAAAATTCAAGAAATACATTTTATTTGTCATGTAAATATTTCTAATATATTGTATTTCAATCAAAATCGTTAGAGCCATTTTCTAGAAAGTCAAAGTTTTCGGGAAATCTACCATGTAAAGGGTAGTTTGGGGTAAAGGGATTTTCTTGAAAATCTTCGCGTCGCATATTTGGAAGATATTGAACTTAAACACCAAGTTTGCTGTTGTACTAACTTTTCATTTTGAATTTTGCTTTTCACAGACACACAGGTCCACAGAAACAAGCACACACACACAGAAGATCTTTTTCTATAAATGCTTCTATTAATTCAGGGACTTAAAAACATGCATCTCCCGTGAAGTTTTCATATCGGATTTTTGGATAGAGTACTATAATTCCCCTACTTACTGTACGGAGTAGAGAAAGTACGAAAGGTGGTAAGAAAAGAAAGATTCAACAAAAGAAAATCTCATGTAAATTATAACGATTATCTTGTACAATTTGAGCACAGGAAACAAAAACATTTATGCGTTTTTATTGGGTTTTGCATTCACTCAAATCTTTAGCAATAAATTACCTTAAACTTTGTGATTTTTGAGAATTTTATTATTGAATGAGGCACCTCAGAGAATAAGGTGTCATATACCCTTACTTAAAATATTCCAATGTTGAATTAAATATTTACCGCTTGATATGACATATCTGTGGAACTGCCCATATTATACTATTATTTAAACACAAGTGTTTTTATACACGATGTTCTAAGTATTTTTCATAAAGAGCAAGAAGTGCTTCGTTTCAACTTCACAGCAGGCGGAAGCAACATTCAAATGTTTTTCGTGCTAAGAAGTAGATACGATGGAAAGAAAGTAATGAAAGAAAAGAATATATATATGTGTGTGTGTGTGTATGTGTGTATGGAGTTTCCAGTGCGCCGAAGTTTTTAAGGGATGATTCCTGACTGGAAATGGAGCACAAAACCTTATATTATCTTGTGTCCGAAAATACGTAGTTGCCACGGTAGATGATACTGAAGGACATAAAACAAAGGGCCCTGGCACACAGTACATGGCCCGAATCCCGTTCCTGTCACAACAGATCTTCGAAGTGGCCTCTCTGGGATGCAAACCACGCGTTCACACATCACATCATGGTTTGCCTCACTCGTTCAAGTGTTCCTAGCACTGTTCGAATATCGTCACAGGCTACGTGGATACGCTATTGAAGGGTCTAAACATCAGGAACAGTCTCACTGTACGCAATGCTTTTCAGGTGTCATTACAAGTAAACATTCCGCGAGTTTAAGCCCAGTGATTGACCAAGCCATGCAGCAGGGTCTTCGCGTCCTATCCAACGTCTGGGGAAGATTTTGTTTAGGTGTCGGCGAACATTAATGCGGAAGTAAACTGGCAATCCATTGTGCTGCTGTCACATTCCCTATCGTATGCCTAAGGCATATTCTCCAGCAATGGATGCAGCGTGTCTGTATGAAACCAGATAAGTTTCTATGCTCAGGCGTTGTGGAAGAAGAACTGGTCTAAGTACGCTGTCTCCAATAATACCTGTACAAGCAGTGATGCTGAAACTCTGATGCTGAGACGCTTCAATCATTTCGTGAGGATTTTCTGTAATCCACAGATGGCAATAAAATGCAGGTTAATGATACCAATTCTACCAAGATCACTTCATCAGTGAAGAAAACTGGGTGATAGCCTGTTGCACAAATCAGCGACAGAATCTTTCCCGTGGAGGAAAATCCGCCGCTAGTAATCCCTGCACACGTTGGAGGTGATAGGGATAATAGCGATTGTCATGTAGGACACAGTTAACTGCATTTTTGTTTACACCATGTTGGCGGGATAATTGGCTGTAGCTTCTACCAAGTTGTTCGCAGTATGATGGAGAACATGCTCCTCCACTTCTGGTGTATTCACAGCCCGCGGCCGTGGTTACCATGACAGCATCTAGTTTCTGATGTCACGGGTTCAAACCCGGCGGAGGGCGATGGATTTTTTTCGGACGTAAAAATACTTAGCATGGTTTCCTTCGGAAGGGAAGTAAAACCGATGGTCCCGTGTCGTAGGGCTACGGCAGGTTAAAGAACCTCAAACCTGATAAAGAGGCCTCTGAGCAAACCCACCGTTCTTTCGCGCCCAATATGGAATGGGATGCTAAGGACCACAGCAGTTAAATAGCGTCCATAAATAATACTCAATTTTAAGTCTGGAACGTTTGTTTGTCACAAAGAACACATGCTCACACAAACACCGAATATGGCTCGAAATGTTGTGTGATATGGATGGTACGTTTTGCTTGGTACATCCGTGCTGGCTCTCGACCGCTTCCACCTGCCTGGCCATACACGAACGCAATCTCGGCTTGTTCCTGGAATAAATACCGGTCCATTGTGCTTTTACGTTGCTTAAATCACACGTGTACACATGTGTGTCTGCAACGTACAAAACGCTCACTGCAAGTTATGAGATTGTCGTCAGTGCCATCTACCATGGAAACTATGCATTCCCGGACAAATGATGATATGAACTTTTGTATTCCTTTTGTGTAAGGAATCACTCCCTGACGCTTGTCGATGGACTTAAAGCTCGCCCTACACACACGCATATTAGCACACTACTCTTTTTATTTTTCTGTTTAATTCCTGTGAGCCGAGATAACCGTTTATACAAATGGTTTTATTACACACTTCATTGTATGTACAAAGAGATACAGGAGACCGAACCGGTAGTCTCAAGTGAAGGGCCATGAAAGCCATTGGTAGAGGGCCAAGGAATGATACAAGTAAAGGTGCCATGGTGGGTAATAATCTTATGATAACATACAGTTCCGTACCAAGGTACAGCATAAATATACAGATGGGCAGGTAGCCCTACATTGCATGCAAAATCAGTGAATCAACTGGAATTATAGTTTCATAATAACGATATTTATTGACCGGCGAAAATCAACTGATGAAAGCGCTATAAGGATCACAGATACGGAAAAACAACACAACGCAAAACTAAGGGGGAAAGAATGCATAGATAAGAGCGCACATAAACAGAAAAAAACACTGAGGACGAAGGGGGAATGAGTAAGGAAAGTAGTAGGTAATACCGCACAAACGCAAAAAACATTGAGGGAGAAAAGAAAAGGAGAAACGAAGCAGAAAAGGACAAACAACAAAAAAACATTAGACACAGAAAAACATAATGAAACATGGAAATGGTAGGAAAAACCCACAGAAAGGATTTATACCAATATAGGCTTGAGCGTGATAGCATGAACAATATAGCTGCTCGAGCATTGAAAGATAAGATGCCAGCTTACCTGCGAGTAATCGAGCTAAAGTGCTAGAATTACCCTTGTGATAGAAATTTATGTTGGGAGGCATGAGCTGTGGTCATCGTGCCTGTGGTACAGTCCTGAAATTGAAATGACTCTGAATTAATTATACGTACTATTCGAAAGGGTCCTACATATGTTGGAGCCAGATTCTGTGCAAAACTCCTCGAAGCATAGCTTTAAGGGTGAGTCCTCAACTAAACGAGATACCCAACCTGAAAAGGGGGTGGTTATCATCGAACATTGTAGAGTTCTGCAAGCTGGTGATGATCATCACGAAGTCGTGCGAAGATCGTGCTCCGGAGCTTTTGCACAGCCCCGTTGGTGGAAGAAGCTTATACTAGATCAAACTGCCAACGATTAGGAAGAGGGCAAATGAGAGAAAATTTCAACATTAGATGAAATGGTACCTGCTGATGAACCTCATGTTTGACTGTGTTCAAGGCAAGTTATAACTGATGTAAGGAGGTATTCCAACGGGTATGATCATCAGGGTGTAACGTAATGAGAATGATTTTCAAAGTGCAATTTACTTGTTCAGAAACTGAAGATCGCGGGTAATACGGTAAGGTTCGAAGAAACAGAATGCCTCGCTCAAGTAGAAAAGTACAAAATACACGTGTTCAAAAATAAGAAGCATTGTCAGAAACTATGGTGCGCGGAATACTAAAGCAGGTAAAGATTCCTAATAGTACCAAAATAGACGCCAGAGCAGTAGCAGCTCGAAGTGAAACTAACCAAGCTATCTTCGTGAATGCATCAATGACAAAACAAAGATGTGCATTGCCACGAGGTGATCGGAGCAAGGGGCAGATATAATTCATAAACATCCGTTCCATCGGATAAACTGCAATTTTTTAATTGAGAAAGCCTAACCGGATACTCTATGTCGGCTTAGCCCTTAAATAGACTTCCCAAGACTTAATAAATTTCGCAATATCCCGGTATATGTTATGCCATACGAAGTATTGGCGTATCTTCATCTTTTTTTATAAATCCCAAGGGCAGCACGAAGTTGTGAGGCATGAAAATAGTGCATAGCGATGGGGACCAAGCTCAGGGGATGTAAAATTTTAAGGATTTGTGACCGTGGCAGGCGGGAATATAAAATCCTGTCTTTATACTTATATCCCTAGTGAACATGTTCCGACTGACAACGTCGACACAAGGGCCAAGCTCTGGGTCGGATGTAAAAGCTGCGTGGAAATCACAAGAAAGGGTAGCAATCTGCAGGGCTAGCAATGGTACTACTGGTTCCTCGTTGGAAGGCACGTGGGACATCCGCGATAAGGCACCGGCAACTGAATTGCCCAAAATCGGTAGTGAGTGACTGTAAATTTTAAAGCCCTAAGTCAAACAGCCAAAGGAGCGATTTTGCCGGCTTTTCTAGCATACGACAAACCCCAAGTGATACCCTGGTTGTCACATTCTAGAACGAACAGAGAATGTTTCAGAAATGTTCGAAAGCTTTCGAATGCTATAAGCATGCAAAAACCTCAAGTTATACACTGAAAGCTTACAGTCAGCCGCTGACACCTCCAAATCTAAATAGGATGACGTCCTGATCCAAAATGTTGCAGTAGAATAGCGGCGACTGCACGAGAACCGTCAGTTCGGACTATAAAGTGCAAACTGGAATCTGGCATGAACTACACGAGCGGGTTCATGGTTGCAGTTTCAAATACTCAAAGGCGTGTTGATGGACAGATGTCCAGACAAATTTGGCCTGTTTCCGGCGTAACGTGTTTAGCGGATCAACAACGTGTGCGAAGGAGAGACTGAATTTTGAAAACTAGGCCACCATACCTAAAAAGGATGTCAACTGTTTTTGAGTGGTGGGCGAGGAAAAATGTGGAAGAGCCAAAGTGCGCGCAGGATCAATAGATACACCCAGAGGAGGAATAGTAGACGAACAAAGCAATTTGAGTGACTACGAATTTTACGTTGGGCTTGCTTAATGTTAACACAGCCTCTTGAGGACAACTAAAACGAAGAGGAAAACGCTGCAGATGGGACTGTAGATCCGGGGAATAAATAATTAAATCGTCCAAGTATATGAACACAAATTTAAATTTATAAGGATGTTGAATCCTACCCAATAAGGGAAACATTAGTTGGGCACCTGTCGAAAAGCCAAAGGGAAAGGGCTTAAATTGTAATGAGTTCCATGGCTTCGCAAATGCGGTACAAGGACGTGAAGATTTTATAACTATATTTGGTAATACGCCTGATTAAGGGGACCTAGGACAGATTTTTTAGTCAAAATGGCCAAAATCTTCAATGTTTTGTTTTCTGCAAAAATTAACTCTTTATAATGTTAGTCAAACATTTAAATGCATTTTATGCTGATAAGCACCTATTTAAAGGGTTTGGTAGCCATTTTTAAAAACCACTGCACGGAAATTAAATGCCTGCCACGCCCATTTTTGTTCTCACTTGCAAAATAGTTACTTTCTTTCCAAACAATCATTCAAATTTGCACCATAGTCAGTGTGTATTGGTTGTTGCGTCCATCTGGTGTTCATTACTGTAACTACAACAAAACTTCATCTTCATAAGAGTTCAAAATATAGCCGAATTTTTTAGAAACAAAATATACAGCCGTCTCACACCAGTAAAATATATATATTTTTATAGTATTTAAATATTTTAAGAATTTATTTGTTATAAGTTTTAAATAATTATGTGTTATGTATACATGCAGCTTGGTTTTGTAAGGGCATTACTGTCAGTGTCTTTCAAGTTTATTTATTGGTAATTGAAATGCATACACTAAGTGCAAGTTGGAGGAAACCCACAGGTAGGATGAGTAAAAGGAAGCTAAAGACTCTGAAAAATATTGAAAAAAGATGGAAAGGTGTTCCCAAAGAAACTATAGAATCACAACCTGGCCCATCAACATTGCGATATGATCACAAAAGTATTTTATCTGATTCAAATAGTAGTACAGAAATTTCAGATTCTACTTCTGTTGTACATAATACATTACCCACACATATCAGTACACATGAAATAATTTCTGCCAGTGACAAAAAGCTCAGATATTTTGAAACACCACTTACACAGCCTAACCTATATGAAAATAAATACATTTTAATTCACTCACAAGTTCTGAATGAGTTATGTGGCAATATAGTATGTGATGAGTGTGGGGAAAAGTCTTTGATTATTGAAACAGGAGAAAATAAGGGCCTAGCATGTAAGATTACTGTAAAATGTAAGAATTGTGACAAGACATTTTCAGATGTTTACTCCAGCTCAAAAGTAAAGACTGATTCCAAAAGTAAAAAGGCTGCTTTTGATGTAAATAGAAGATGTATAGAGCCATTTTTAAAAATTGGAGGTGGTCACAGAACAATGGAAAGATTTTGCATGAGCATGAATTTGAATATAATAGATTCTAAAACATTCACTAAGCATATGCATGCCTTAGCAGATGAATCAGAGACCATAAGAAAAAATGTTCTTTCCAAATCAAGAGAAGCAGTGCATAAAGCCCATAAGGATCTGAATGCTGCAAACATAAATAAGAAAGTAATAGATATAGCTGTGTCTTTTGATGGAACCTGGCACAAAAGAGGGTTCAGATCTCTATATGGGATAGGGATAGTAATTGATATTTTAACTGGATTAGTCATTGACTTTGAAATTTTATCAAAATATTGCTCCATGTGTGTCCTCTCTCAAAATGAACTGGGAGAAGATACTCCAGAGTATAACATATGGCTTAGAGGACATAAAAGTATACCTGGAGAATGCTGTAGGAATTACTCTGGTTCATCTGTTGCTATGGAAGTTTCTGCAGCAGATATCTTATGGAAGAGATCTGTAAGTGAGTGTTCCATGCGCTACACAACTCTATTATCTGACGGTGATGCCAAAACATTCCTTCACCTGACAAAGGAAGCTATACATGGATCAGATACCACAATTATAAAAGAAGAGTGTGTTAACCATATTGCCAAGAGGATGGGTACAGGATTAAGGAATTTGGTACAGGATTGGAAAGCAAAAGGCACTCAACTTGGTGGGCGAGGACCAGGAACACTAAAAGAAGCTAATATTGTCAAGTTAACCAATTATTATAGGAATGCCATTGTCTCTAATTTACCTGATGTTGATAGGATGAAATCTGCCATCTATGCCACTTTGTATCATTTCTCATCTACTGATGAAAGCCCAAAACATAGTAAATGTCTTTCTGGAAAGGATTCATGGTGCTTCTACAATAGAAGTATTGCAGAAGAAAAAAACCAGAAAGCCATAAGGTTATGTCTATACAGTTTTCTTCTGCTATGCTAGTAAAAAACTTCCATTGTACCAAAGACTAGCCCGTACTGAACTTTTGTCAAGATGCACCCAAGGTGGAACTCAGAATGCAAATGAAAGTTTGCATTCTTCAATTTGGAGAAACTGTCCTAAGGAAACCTTTGTTTCCAGGAAAAGGTTAGACATAGGAGTAATTGATGCCATTTCTGAATATAATATGGGATGCATTGCTTCACAAGAAGTAAAAGCCAGTTCAAATGGAGAAGAAATTACTGGAATAGGAAGAAAAATAGCTCTGAAAAGGGATTCTCGCAGAAAGTATGAAAGTCGCCGCTCCACATTACAACAGCAGAAGTCCACCAGAAAGAAGAAGAAGGTGTTGAAATTGCAATCAGAAGAGGCTAAGAAGAAGAAGGAGGAAAAGAGCTATGGTTCTGGACAATTTTAACCCTTTACACCAGGTACATTAGCCTGTATAGATGTTTTCAACATAAAATTTAACTTTTCTCAGAACGACATTTTTCAATATGTCAAATGTCCCATGCGGGACAGTTTTCTTTAGTTTTGCATGAAACTTGGCATAATAGCTCTACTATTCTATCTAAATAAGTTGTAGTATCATTTTTGGGCTACTATGTAAAACTTGAACACAGTGGGCTATTAACCCTAAAAAGTTTTACTTTTTAGGCTGTAATATCTGCATTAATGATTATAATTAATAATTTGTTATTCAAAGCACAAAATGAAAAAAGCATACTAGGATTATTTTTAAGGAGTTCAAATATTAATGTGACAAAGTGGTACTGATGAAAAATAAAATTTGTCCCGCATGGAGTATTTCATAATTTTCAAATATCGCGATATGAAAAACAGAAAATAACTCATATCTGAAAAACTAATTCATCAATTTTATTGAAATTTACACATAATGCTACTTAGAATGAGGGAAACGAACATACAAAATTTTAATAAGATTGAAAAAAATTGTAGAAAATCATATACTCTGTCCTAGGTCCTCTTAATGTCTAACACGGTTAAGAGCTTAGCTTTCCGAAAACAGTAAGCCGCTGTATGCGATTCGGGCACAGGCTCGGAATCAGGTTTTATTGGTATATTTAGCTTACGACAGTCGACTACAACGCGAGCATCCTGATTCTGTTTTGGCACCAAAAGACAGGGGCTTGAGTAGGGAGTTGCCAAAAGACAGGGACTTGAGTAGGGAGTCTCCGACGTTTGTATAATATTTTGCCTTAATATGGTGTCAATTTTAGTGCGGAGTAGTTCGAGCGTCGTTGGAAAGAACCTATAAGGCGGGGAACGTATGGGAGTAGTAACCAAGAACTGAATATAATACTGTATACCTTTAGCCCTACCGAGGTTTTCAGTAAAAAAAACCTCTGGAAACTAGTGTACAAGATCGATAATCTCCTGTTTCTATTGTGGAGGTAAATGCAAAAAATATATATTTCCTCATTATGACCGGTTGGCAAGATCATGCACACAAGCTAAGGTGAGCTTGGACCCAGCGTAAACGGAACCATGTTTCTGGGCGAAAGGCAGAAGCTAAAGTGAACTGCGTAAGATATAGCCTTAATTGAGTGTAAGACATAAAGAGTGTCCCATATCATAAGTTAAACCTTCGGCAACATGGAAGGCCATAGGAAGATCTGACATTGTGACGCAGTGCAAATCCACTGAGTGAAAAGTAACGCGGCATTTAGGCGGTAGAGATCTCCAAAAGCGGACATCAATTAAGTCTATCGAACAGCCGGAATCCAGAAAGGCTTGTACCTCAAAAGATAAGCAAGGAACCAGGACAACGGGCAATGGTAAAAGTGAAACACGTTGAGCAGGTGCCACGAGCTGTATTCCGGTAGCATGGACATATTTATACATGTTTGGTAATGTCCTGATTTATTACACAATTAACAAATATTTAAGAAATGGAAACCGAAAAATTAAATTGTGTTTTATTTATGGACGCTCTTTAACTGATGTAATCATTAGTGTCCCATTTTATATTGGACGTGAAAGACCAGTAATTTTGCTCAGAGGCCTCTTTATCAGGCTTGAGGTTCTTCTACGTGCGGTAAACTTACGACACAGGACCACCGGCTTTACTTCTCTTCCGAAGGAAGCCATGCTACGAGCTTTTATACCCGAAAAAAACCCATTGCCTTCCGCCGGGTTTGAATCCGCAACCTCGAGAACTAGAGACTAGCATGGTAACCACTACACCACGGAGGATGGCGACGGAAACCGAGGATGGGTGCAAATTCATACCAGGAGACGAACTTTCTACCGACATACTAATAATCGGAAAGGAATTGCATTCGAACTCGAGAAACAGAAAAAACTTAAACACTGACGAATGTAGCTGTAGTAGATCCCAAGTCTAGTCTAAAGCCATTCGTAAAAGAAAACTTAGATTACCTTAAACATCGTCAAAAGTAATACATATACTTATGTGGAAGAATGCAATGAATGCGAGCATAATTCTCGCAAGCGCACATAAAATTTGAGAAACTCCAAAGCCTAGGGGGACGTAATGGACAATGAAATGCGCATTATCCAGCAAACACTGTGCTGGTTGTTTAATCTGTAATTATTTAAGTAGGAATGAGGAAGCGCTCCCCGAGAATGTTTCAGTTACAGGTTGCAAAATTCGCGATCTCGACGCAGAAATCGAAATAGTGAACTGTTGCGCGACCTCTTTGCTAGCCCGAACTGGATCTGATAAAGAACTACGTAGTTCACCATATTGTGTTCCGATGTTTTGTAAGCGGGTTTTATCATTAACTACAAAGGTAGACTGCTGCAGAAAATTAACTCCACCTATATGGTACTTAAGTCCTGCCCATAAACTTCCAAGGACGTTGCTGTAAACAATCCTCATTGTTCCGAAACAAGCGTATGAAGTTCCTTAAATTGAAATTGCGAATCCTGAAATAACTCCTTAAGTACTGTTTCAGTAACGTAGTTATATTAGGCCGACAGTCGGACTTTTCCTTACGCAATGCTAACACTAATGGCAAGATGGATATTGCGTCGAAATTCACACCTCCTAATTTCAGGTAAAACGATTGTTCATCCTTCCGCAACAATTCCAAACTTAAAAGTGCTATATTAAAATTAGATATGCAACGAGCAAAAAATTCTCCCCGAAAGCATACACTCAGAGAGAAGCTAGCAATAAATCGAGAAAGAACATAGACGCAAAGAGAACTGATAGTGTAAGTCGCGTAATAAATCATCGTGTACCTAAAGTATTTTCAACGCTCTGATGCCATTTCTATTTTAACCCATATCACTTTCCGGTGTGTTTTTTGTATAAGAAGATATGTATACCATTAGTATAATACGTTCAGAAAATTCTCCAAACTGGACCTTGGGTGCACGTGGCTTAGAGAGTGAACATTCCGGATTACCATATTAAACAAAATACCGTACCAATAATAAATGGACAAATTCATTTCCTTTAATACAGAACGTTTATCAGAATCTATGGTGATGATGATGATGATGAGATGATTTGTGTTTAAGGACGTTCAACTACTAGGTCATTAGCACCCTTGTAAAACATATCACGGCAAAGGCCAGGGATAAAGATGAGTACAAAATATCATGGCAAAGGCCAAAGATAAGCATGAATATAAAAATCAAAGCAACAGTCGGAGACAAATATCCATATAAAAATCATAGCACAAGTCATAAGTAAATGTAAATATAAGTGTATAAAACCAAAACTAGAAGTAGAAAACACCTGCTATTAGATGACTAAACGCGCATTTGAAAATTCGTCTTTGACAGAAATTAAAAATCCGATCAATCGCTTATTTATAATCCATTATGACCTGTACAAGACTGGCCGGCAATTGCAAAGTGTCCCGAAGCAATGTACTCTAGCAACACGTAACGGACCGACAGACCTTTGTTACAAAGCGGACAAATAGGAGCAGGGTCACCCTTAAGAAGACAACCGTGCGTAAAATTTAGTGACCAATACGCAACCTAGCCAAAATCACCTCCTCACGACGAGATACGCGAGAGGAAGCTACCCAGTTTATCGAATGCCCTTCACACCTCTAAACTTTTTTCCGCGAAGAGCCGACGACTCCTCAAGCCAGCACGACGGCACCGCTCTCCGCACAACAAGCCTAAAGCCTTCCCACGTTACCCGAGGTAACACTCAGTTCTTTGGTTGCCACTTTGGCTGCCAAGTCAGCAAGTTCATTCCTGGAAAGGCAACGTGACCAGGCATCCAAACACACTCCACATTAACGCCAGAAGCCTATAAAACATGGAGGGCATCATGGATTCACTGAACTATGGGGTGGTAGTTGTACAGCTCACGAAGGTTATGAAGGGGAGTCATTCAAAAAGTGTTAGTCTCCCAATTTTCGACGGCGCACATACAAAATCGCTCGGTATATGGTATACTGCTCTGCACTATAAATGGTTTGCGTTCATGAAAACCGAATGTATAGAATTAGTTTCCATGAGCATGCGCACATCCAACACCGTTGGTGCACTTAGATCCATTGGTGTGCTTCAAAATTAGACCACTGTAACCGGGCAGAAGTTCTAAAAAACAGGTGCGGATACTAAACTCAGGCAAAGTAGACATCTGGTATACCGTCATCCCAAGATCTACATGAGATATCAAGGTGGAACAAGGTCTCCTCCTTAGCGAACATGCTAGTCATTTAAATATTGTGCTTTCTAAGAAGCTACCGGAAACGAAAACCTGCAGGCGTTGGATTAATGGGGCTATTCCTAAAACGTTCGTCCAGCGCAGTGTGAAAAAAGAAGCGAACTCTTGATGTTTTGGCATACATTTAAGTGTACAGCCATAATTTCCTAAGAGGACATCACGTCGACATCGCAGAGGAGGTTCCACAGATTCGGCGTAAGTACTCATAACTGGGCTCGTGGGAAAAGCACCAATAGCCATTCCAATGCCCCGATTTTGGACTGTGTCTAATCTCCTCACCACAGATGGTCCTGCTGAGGAATAAACGATACACCCGTAGTCTATTTTTATCGGACCAGTGCGCGATACACTCAAAGCAAAACTGTCCGATCCGCTCCCCAAGGTTTGCCATTTAATACCCGCCAGATATTCAGAGAACGATAAAATCACACTTTCAGTTTCCTACGAAAGGACAGCCCCAGAAATCTCGTCGAGTATGTGAATGGTTGTAAATCTGGACTGCATCGGAGCGAAGGAGGTACTCGTACTGCTGGACTTTCATTCGGTTCCACATGTTTCACTGCGGAGCCACTGTGTTCATTTGATATTGTTACCTAGACCGTGGACAACCATCCATAACGTAACTGAGAACACGATATGAATTCTCTGGAGGTTCTACAAATAAATCAGTATTGTTTTGACTCCTGGAGACATAATTAGTTAAATCTTCTGCTGAGATAAGTAGAATCCTTGCTGGGAAAATTAAAAAAAAAGCTTTTAATATATTCAGAACAACAGTCCTTACACGGAACGTTATTAATATTTGCCTTCCTTTACTAGGGACAATTGCCTACATAAGGAAACTGACTCGACAATTACTCAAATTCAGTACTCTTGCTTTAGGATAATTCTACGTAAGTTTCAGCATTTGCGGTATAGAATGGCTCACACGAATACTTTAATAAAGTTCCGTTTATTAAGATTATCATTACAATATCTCTCACAATTAGAGTTTTCCTTTACTTCCTTCACGAGATGGACAATTATAATTCCATATTATACAAATATTTCACAAAATTCTCTCGTAAATCCTGGTGGCGTTTATACCTTTTGAAATACAAATTATATTTTGTTCACAAGATTTGCACTCAATTAGTAGCATTCGAGATTGATTTGTTTCAACTCACAATATATATAATCACCAGTTTTCAAACCGTTCAGGGTAAAAAACATTTATGTACTTGAAACCCGCTTCTGTGTGGATCAGTGAAAAGATGCAAATAACAAATTTTAAAAAATGAACTCTGAACGGAAATTATTTTTATTCGGCATAATGATCCCCCATTAATGGCACAAAGTATCTCTGCAAAATCAGATTTAATACTCACTGTGTGAAGTCCAAAAATACGAAGTGTTATAGTAGTGGTGCGATTTCTGCCTTGCCACCACTCCATGCAGTTTCTTCACAATATGCCGACTGACGCATTGCATTCGTAAACCATCCAACCATGAGTGAATAGATGGCAACCCACACATTACCGATGACGCTGTCCTGACAAGCCATTTTCGAAAGTGTAATACCTTAATATATCTCGCCCGCAACCTACTGCTACGGTTTACCGAGATGTCATCTCTGGCTGGTGTCAACACTGAGCTCGCGAGCTGACTTTCTATCCATGAATAGTATAAAGGAGCAAGGGGGCCAAATTGGTGCACAATACGAGAAACAAGGGAAGAGCGACTATAAAATTGAATCCAACGGCAACGAATATGTCGAAAATGGTTAATGCAACCAATAGTGTGGCATTTGGTTGTGGAAATACATTTATAAGAACACATGTGATTTTGGCAACATTTGTTTGGGTGGCTCTTGGTTTGGTAACACAGACCGGAATGAAGTAATAGGAGTGGGGGTAAACCGGTTATATCTTGACTAAGCGTCTTGGTCGCTCTCTCTTCTAATGTAACTAGCGAGCAGTGTAGACATGTAGGACAGGACGATCCGTCAATCAGAAGGTACAATTGACGCAGTAATTTGTATCACAAATTATGTAAATGTCAAGAGTGATTATAGTGTGAATATGCATTATTGTGTGACATTGATTTGAGATGTTTGATTATTGTAAGCATTGTTGAGAAGTGGGTTTATACGGCCTTACTGAAACTGACAATAATAGCGTGCAATGATGTAGCGAGGGGGTGAGCTGTTTATCATTATTAAAGACGAGCAAATGACGTAATATTGGCGCGTTTTTCTTAGGAATTTGCGGGAACATTTTCCCTAGAGCATATGTTTTCGTAATTTTCATTGGATATAAAAATAGACGCTAATGTTGGCGCGTTTTATTAACCAATAGCAGCTCGGTTATAATCTTTAGGCATATCGGGGTGTAGGAGTATAAAAAGGGCTAAGTCAGAGTCAAATTCGTACAGTCCATCGGAAACATTTGTACATTACACGTCGTCTACAGTCCATCGGAAACATTTGTACATTACCCGTCGGCTCCAGTCCATCGGAAACATTTGTACATTACACGTCGTCTACAGTCTATCGGAAACATTTGTGCATTACACGTCGCTGAATTCAACGAAAGCAGTCATGGTGAATACAGAGCATAGTTTATCGATTCGCAGATTACGCGTAGCAAAGTTCTGAAAAATCTCAAGTGTCGTAAAGTTAATTACACAAAAAGTTGAAGTTCGCGAATTAATAATGTGCAGTAAATAAGTTATTATAACAGTTTCAGTTTGGTGAGTGTCACGATTAATAGGTGAAAGTGAATAATGTGTTAAGTAAATAAAAAGTGTAAAACAAATCCTTTCATCAGTGTTATCTTTGGATAAAAACTCCTTTCCGTTTACACACCTGTATAAGATAAGTGCTGGACCAAAAAAGATCATAGCTAACCGGAGGACAGTGAACCCAAAATTAAATACAATAATAGGCGCTCAGTAAAAGATAACACGAAGTGACCGCGACAAATTGTCTTTTATACGTGCGGCAAATAAACAGTAGCATTCTTTAAAATAAACACTAATACCGCCACAAATTGGCTACCACAACGTGCAACTTAACAAAGAATACCGTCGCATATTTGGCTCCCAAACGTGGGGCAATACACAAGTAAACACAAATACATTAATAACCGCCGCAAAATGTATCAGTTTTAATTCAATATACATTCTGTCCATCTAAATTTCTGTCATGTAGTTATTTGATGTAGATTGTTCCTTCCTCCCTTCCCCATAATGATTTAGGAATATTTTAGAAATGTTCAAGTGTTTTAGGAACTTTTGTTTACCTCGCCTCCGTCGGACCTCGTGTAGATTGATATAAGTTAAACCCCGGTACCATGCTCTACACCCCGTGATATGTGAGAATATAAGAAGTTACGACAAATTGGTGGAGGGCGGATAGAATTTGATATTTTGAAGTGCCAATTTTTTTTCTCTTAGTTTTGGAAATGTAGTTTTCGTGATTTGGTCCTCCACGTGTTCGATGGAACATGGAACTCCTTAGTTTCTGATTAATGGTAAGGATTTCTATTTGAAAATTGTGGTTTTGTGTTCAAAATTCATCTAAAAGCATTCCCTTAAAAGTCCAGTGTCTGTATTATTATTTCGAGCTTACTTTAAAATTTTACATTGTCTTTCTGTTGGCGGAGCGTCGTTAATTTTTGGCTTCATTCTTCCACTTACCATTGTTTAACCCTCCGTCAGTCGCTAGGGACCTGAGAGACCCCTGGCATTATATAAATGTTATAATTTTCGAACGAACGCACCTATGCAATTGCCTGACTAGGACATCTAACATTACACCTTGCGCGATTATTTGCTGCAGCGATAACCTTATCTGTTTATTTGTTTGGCTGGAGGAATGAATAATCAGCAGTTACGTGTCGCACAGGTCAACCAGGTTCCGCGCGCCTGCTCTCGTTACATATTGTTGACAGATTTGTTTCTCATTAGCTTTTGTGCAATATTGCTTTGCCATTGCAAGGAGCTGTTGCTGCTTCGTCATGAATACGAGTAAAAGTTACGATCTACAAAATACGAATGATTTGGAAGAAGTACATCGCCTACTTTGCGATGATGATGCCTTGCCCGTGGATGACAACTTATATGAATAAGATGACTCTGATTCAGAAGATAAACTCGAAACGAGATCTTTAGATTCAGAAACTGACCATGAAGATGAAGAGGAAGACAATGAAAGCAGCTTGTGTGATAACATGTATTTTATAGATAACATCATATGCGTATCATAGTAATTCTTCTTCTTTTTCTTCTTCTTCTTATTATTATTGACAATACATTCTGTTGTTATTCACAGGAAGAGATGGAACAAAATGAAAAAAAATACCTTTGAAAATAACGCAGACAAGCGCTCACAATATATTGACCAAACTTCCTGGTGTGGTAGGAGCTGCCAAAAATGCGAAAACGGAAATTGATTGTTGGAACCTTTTTGTTAGCGAAGATAGTTGATTTGATTGTTGAAAGCTCAAATACTTACATTAGCAGTGTGCAGCACAAATTTCATTGAGAAAGAGACAGCAGACCTACAGATGTAATAGAAATAAAAGCTTTTCTAGGCTTATTGTACTTGGCAGGAATTTTTCGTGGTGGACGCCAGAATATTCACGATTTTTGGAAAACCGATCTTGGAACTCCTCTATTCCGAATGGCTATGTCCGAAAAAACGATTCAGTTTTCCAATACGCTTTATTCGCTTTGATGATAAAAGCTCAAGACTGGAGCGACGAAGATTGGATAAATTGGCTGTTGTTAGAGAAATGTTTACATTGTTTCTGAACAACTGTCAGAACCATTATTCTCTTGGACAAAATGTCACTGTCGACGAACAGTTGCCGGCGTTTTGTGGTCGATGTGCTTTTAGACAATATATACCATCCAAGCCAAACAAGTATGGCATAAAGATATTCTGTTTGAGTGATGCAAAACTGTTTTATACAACTAACATGGAGATTTATTGTGGACAGCAGCCGGACGGACCATATTTGCAAACTAACTCGGCAGAGGCTGTAGTGCTGAGACTAACTGAACCAATCTCTGGTCCTGGACGAAACGTTACTGCAGATAATTGGTTTACCAGTGTATCGCTGGTGAATGAATTGCACAAAAGACAACTTTCTTTCGTCGGTACAGTGCGAAAGAACAAAAAAGAGTTACCCACTAATTTTACTTCTCCAAAAGATCGCAGACAGTACGAAAGCATATTTGGCTTCACAAAAAATGAAACACTTGTTTCATAAGTTCCAAAAAAGGGTAAAACAGTAGTTTTGCTCTCAAGTCTACATGTTTCATCCACACAGTTATCAGGAGGTGCTGAGAAAAGGCCTGAAATAATCCTGCATTACAACGATACTAAATGTGGAGTTGATGCAGTAGATAAATTGTGTGCTACATACAATGTAGCCAAACAACGAGAAGGTGGCCCATGGTATCTTTTGACCATATCTTGAACATTGCAGGTATTAATTCTAGGGTTATCTTCCTTGGAAACCAAAATAAATATTTCACAAGGCAGGAGTATTTTAAATCACTGACTTTAGCTTTACTGTTGCAACAGCTACAAAGGAGAGCAACAGCATCAAATCTATCCGATGATTTGAAAGGACTTTTGACAAAATATTAACCTGAAGAATCCGGCGTAGATGAATTGTCAAATACATCGCCATGCACATTGAAAAGGAAACGATGTGAACCCAGCAACAAAGACAAAATGAACTGCAAAACTAAATATGCATGTGGGAAATGCAACACCCCCCCTGTGTTTGAGCAAACATGCTAAAATTATTTGCGATAGTTGCTTTGTCGGGGAAAACACGGGTGAAATAGTAGTGAAATAGTAGATGATTCTGAACATTTGAAATTACAAGTTATATGTAAACCTGGAAATGGCAATGTATTTTTTTATACTTACTGTAATACAATAACGTATATGTACTCATATTTTAGCTTGTATTTTTATGTTGTAAGATAATACCTATTAATAAAAGCCTTGTACGCTTAATCTAAATAAAGGTAAAACAGGAAGAAAAAAGAAAATAAACGAAAAAAACAAAAATACAAACAATAACAAAAATATAGCGCGGGTCTACTAGGTCCCGCGCGACTAACGGCGTTCTACCAAAGCGCGCGCCTGACGGAGGGTTAAATTCTGTTTCTATGAAAAACGTTTTGCACTGGCCTTTCTAAATTTCTTGTTTTTTGTGAATTCTGGGAATTTCAGTGGTATTTTAAGCTTTAATAATGTGGTTGCCATGTGTTAGCTGGTGTTTCTAAAATTTCTATTTTCAGTGCTAATTAGTAATATTTTTGGAGCTCTCATTCTACTTTACGCTTGTTTTAGTTTTTTACGCATTACCGTATTTTTGGTGCATTTTTTCTTGCAACTTTTATGTAAGCACGTGTGTTGCGTTTTGGTACGTAATCTTTCCGTGATTTGGCTCTTCAGCAACAATTCTAGAATGTTAAGCAAATCTTTTACAGTTCACGTGTTTTGTGCATCAACTTGCGTGTGTGTGTCTAGAAAGTGAAGAGCATATATTCAACATTTCATATTTGTGTATCGTACTCGGGTACGTTTGCCGTGGACGCTTAGTGGTAGTACTACTAATAATTTTGCTTCACCGTTGCCATGATTGGTTTTATCTAGTTACGCAATTTTTGAAAGTATTTCAAATGACTAATTTGAGTGAAAGTTTCAGCTACCACCAGCTGTGCCAGTATCTTAAACACCTATATCGGTTCAACGAGCATCCAACATGGACCAGCAGGACTTAACCACCTCCATTAGATGTCGATGGTGCAGTTACATGTGTGTTACCAAAAATTGGAAAGTTGCACTGGAATTTTAAGGCTAAAAGAAAAGAAAAAGAAAAATAACCTGTGAGTATGTGCACATTGTGTGTACCAAAGTGTGGTATGTATATTTTGAACAACTGAAAACTTTCAGAATGAAGACAGTTATGCTATTTTTTTGCTTTAATGACCAATGCTTAATTAAGCTTTGATTTTCAGGAATGAAGTTTATGTTTTCCTAATTTGAAAGTTTTGTCACCATTTTGTGTAACCAAAATTTTGGATTTTGCTTTGGTCAATAGAGATTGTTTGGTTTGTTATTTTATGCTGCAGTGTATTTGTCTGATATGTACTGTGTCTTTAATTTTGTTTGACTTCCAGGAATGATATGTGAAAGTGTTACTTTGGTAATGATGTGCTTTATTCTGTTGCATTCTTTTGGTTTGATTTTGTGTTTCATTATGATGCTGTGATCTTTCTTTGCGGAAGTTGTTGCATAGATTTTCTGTGTTTATGTGAGGTTATGTGAGTAGTATATGGAAGATTTGCCTCGGTGGGAGTGCCAAAGATGGTGGTAGTGAGATGTGATGAGTTAATGTCAGCTTCGATGGGATAGCTACAATGTACCCTTGAAGTTTGAATGTTTGAGCCTTCAGGAGGGCTAACAGGTACCTGGAAATTTGTTGTGATGAGTCGAGATATATTGTGTATATTGATGTTGCTGAAATGTGCCCAGTATAGCGTGTGTGATGTGTTCACAAAAGTGATGTAATGTAATGAGAATAATTTTTTTGGAGTTTATGCAACAAGTGTTAGTACCATCTATTTTCCAGCTTCATCTTGATTCTGCAGATGTGGGTGTAACAGTGTAATGCTATGTTATTTGTGTAATTCCTGAAATGTTAATGTGATTTGTTCAGTGTATGCCTATGTCAGGTTTCTTTGATTTTGCAGCTAGTTGAATGAGACATGTCAGTGAACTAGGATGACGATGATAGGAATGATGATGATGTTGATGATAATAAGAATGATGCTAATGAGGATGATGGGAGGATAAAGATAGTAATGTGAATGAAAATTTGTGTTATTAAGAGTTAAGCATGAGTATTTTTATTTTGAAGCATGTAGTAATCTTTACAGTAGCTTTGGTAGTTATTAAAGTGAGTGTTCTGTATTATTTGAGATATGGTTGTTATGAATGATTTTGTTTCATTGGTATGTATGTATGAATTATAAGTGCAATTATTTATTTTGTTAGTTAGTTGTACCCGCTGGTTAGATGTAATATTGGGATCCCAAATGATTTGCTAGATTTGTATTGTGTTATTATGTGTAGAGAGTGGATATAATTGACATAATATTCATGTATTCTGACCATCTCGTGTCTGTGTACTTTGATTCTTAAATATTTATTGTAAAATTTTAGCTTGTAACCCTTTGAAAAATTCAGTTTTTATGTCAATATGTAATCATTTGTTTTTCGTCTTCTCAGTACTAAGATTAAATGTTTGTAAACTTTTGCCAAATTTGTGGCATTTTCGGTTCATATTATTTTAAATGACATACTATTTTCTTGTTCTATGTATGATGATGTTTTGGGAGCACACGTTATACCTGTTTGTAATTCATGTTGTAGTGATTTCGCTGGTTGGGGAGCATGAGTGTCCACTGTGGAGTGACCCAGATGTACAGAGACATGCCAGAGGCTGCATATATACACCGAGGAGAGCTGCTGCCTGTTAGTTAACTACACTGTATGTTGCAAAAGGAGCCACCATTTAGGGGGGGCAATCCAATTCAGCGATTGCTACCCACATCATCAGCGATTTACATCAACAGTTAGTAAAGACTCTTCGGCTGAAACTTCGTCGTTCTGGGTGATGTTGAAGTTCCACCCATGAACAGATACGACGAGACTTGGTGCAGTGTAGTGCGTGTGTAACAGTGGCAGCAATGTATAATGTGCGTGTGCGGGGTTCACTCAAACAGACAAGATAACATCTTAATAAATATCGTCGGTGGCACTCAAGACTCCATTATGTTAGTACAAGCTTCACACACATGTTAACAGGCATTCAAATATTCAACTTCTTCTTTGAGAGACATTTCTGCTCCATCTTATCTTTGTAAACATCCAGATATTGTTATTTTTGTAATAATTTTGTGAAGTATGTCATTTATTTCCTTTTCTGTAATTTTGTTTAAAAATCCTTCTTGCTTCGATGAGGACGTCGATTTGGGTAGCCAGAGGGGATGTGGCATTTGGTTATGGTAATACATTTATAAGAACACATGTGGTTTTGGCAACACTTGTTTGGGTGGCTCTTGGGTTGGTAACACAGACCGGAATGACGTAATAGGAGTGGGGGTAAACCAGTTATATCTTGACTAAGCCTCTGGGACGCTCTCTCTTCTAGTGTAACTAGCAAGCAGTGTAGACATGTAGGACAGGACGTTCCGTCAAACAGAAGGTAAAATGTATCAGTTTTAATTCAATATATATTCTGTCCATCTAAATTTCTGTCATGTGCTTATTTGATGTAGATTGTTCCTTCCTTCCCCATAATGATTTAGGAATATTTTAGAAATTTTCAGGTGTTTTAGGAACTTTGTTTAGCTCGCCCCCGTCGGACCTCGTGTAGATTGATATGAGTTAAACTCCGGTACCATGCTCTACCCCCCGTGATATGTGAGAATATAAGAGGTTACAACAATATGTAGCTGATACAAACTGCATATTTCAATAAGATCTACATCTTCAGTGCAGCAACCTTTATGCCTATTTCTAGGTTTTAACAGTAATAGAATATTATGCAAAGTTCATTCAGAATGAAGAGGACTTCAAGGTTATTCCCAGGGAATTTAAAGTATACATGTTATTAGGCATGGAAATATCTTAAACATATGTTGTTTTAATCAAAATCGTTAATGCCATTTCTGAGAAGTTTAAAAGTAATAAAAAGGGTAGTTTGGCAGGGGGATTGTTTTAAAAATATTCGTGTCGTATCTTTGGCAGATGCTGAACTTAAACACAAAATTTCCTATTTATCCGTCTTTTCGTGTTTAAGGTATGTTGTTCACACAAACGCAGCAGTGGTTCGCGAATTTACATTTTGGGTGTTCACAAAGTTTTAGTGAGACAGCCTGAAAATGTGAAACAGCAAATGATAAACCACAACAGCTTCTAACAACAACAGTAATATCAATAAATGAATTTTTGCGGAAGTTTGATTTTATGCAAATGATTTAGTACATCCTGTTTAATTAATGTGTAAATTAAATTCTAGTTGAGATTCTGAATGGTATGGGGAAACTGGGAGAAGTTTGTGCGTTTGTGCTTGTCTTACTTCCACTAGTCTGCCCTAGTGTTATCACATAGAGGAAATGACCAAAAGCTGTAGTGATAACATGAAACAAACAAACAGAGTGCGTAAAAAGTTTCGCTCCCTAGTGCACTTCTTGAAGCTTGCACGACACGTATGTATTTGGCCCCATACGTAGAAGCTCGGATTTCTGGTATTTACGGTAGCAGCGAAATTTTCAAGTGGCACATTTAATGTTACCAAAGTCACATGCTTATACAAGATAAACTTATTTTTTAAATTGAAGCCATGAGATATTGGGAAATGCTTTTATTTTACGAAACCTACTTTTGAACGTGAAATATAGCGAAATGCTGGAGATGATATCAAGTTTTTATTGTTTAGTTGTTTGTTTGTGCATTCTATAGTTAAAGCAGTCTTCAAGAATGCTAGGAAGAGGAAGCACCAGTGTATAACGTTTTTGAAACAAACATTCTGGTGTTAAAGAAGAAAAGACGTTTCCGATTCCTGTGAGACCTAGGTGGGGTTCATGGATAAAGTCTGTTCTGTATGCTGGGGAATACTTCAACGATCTCTTCGAGTACTTCAAGCCACTGATTGACTTAAATATGACGATTAGCTACTTTAAAGAGTTTTCAAATTATTACAGAAATTGCATTTGTTTTTTGTTTGAGGCTGTTATTGTGAAAGAGCCATGCTGCGTTATTTCTGAAATTACTCAATTTTTGGAGGTGCGTGAATATCCTACAGCGCACAAGCTTATGCCAAGAGTGACTGCTTTGCTTGGTGAAGCGCAGCTCATAAAAAGCAGGAAGTCTGGAGAGGAAACATCCTTAACCCTGTGTAAGCTGAAGGATAAACCAAGCAGAGGGTTCAAATTAGCCAAATACAGCATCGAAAATCTGGAGAAGTGGTTGCCAGAAGATCTTGTAGGAAAACATTTTTCGCTTGCTGGCCAGCTTTTTCATTTATGTAATTACTGGTGGCACCAGTATCCAATGAGCTCATGCCACACGTGAGTCAGACTTCACTTCTGAAGTGCCTCTCTAAAAATGCATTTCTGAAAGGATACCTAGCATTCCAGCATTACGCAAAGGCAGTTGATGTGAAGCACAACGTAGAATCTAAATTACTGAAGGGTCTGATGCAGAAATATCTTGATTTTTCCAGCCACTGCTTGAAGGCAGTATGGTTTCCAACTACAAATGTGGATAGCGAGAGAGGCTTTTCAGCATATGCAAACCTATTGTCAGACAGGTGAACAACTTTTACACCCAGAAAATGTAGAAACAATGCTGTGTTTGTACTTTGGTAACACTTTAAGCTAAATTTTATTGTACTTCTATTCATTTCTATGTAATGTTTTTTTTGAAGATAATAGTAATTATGATTACTTCAATAGAAAAGCAATCCTTATTGACTTGAGTTGTCATTTCTTTATTGTTTTTATTTTACCGCTCTGGTATTTTAATTTACCACTTTGAGGATCCTATTGCACCACTTTTTTATGTTATTTAACCACATATCCTGGTCTCTACCAATAAGGTGTGTACGTCATACCAGTTGTCCATGCGCAGAGGCTCCTTAAGATGTACAAAAGGAGATATATGCTAAGGACCCTGTTGCCATGTCTCATCGAGTTTAGAGGAGCAGAGTGGTATATTTAAGCGTCGAAGATTTTGAATTACCGCATACATACGATACATTTAATAACATTCAAAGAAAAACAATCTGATGTGTTTCATTCATTACTCTGCCCTCCATCGTTTGTTAGTGTGTATACAAATTATTCTTACAATTTATTTTACTATCTACTTTATTTTAATTGTGATAAACATTTGCAGAAATAGCTACATTACACAATTCGTTAGAGCACTACGGAAACAGCGATAGTCAAATGTTTAAGAACCACGCTATATGCTGGACTTAAAATTCCATACTGTTTCCATGCAATCGCGAGAAACAACTGAAAATCGATGGGACTTAAACAGAATGACAAAGTATTGAACAAACCGAAGCATTAGTAGTTGATATCCCTGAAATGGCTGATGCCACAAAAAAGTTATTTGAAATAAATCGTGGGTTTTAAAGAGGTCTACATGTTTTGTATACTACGTTTCCTCTATCGCTTAACATTTACCATTCATAGAATATTATACAAAATTTTCCCTAAATAAAAAGAATTTCACAGGATATTCTCAGAAAATTCAAGATATATATTTTATTTATCATGTAAATATCTTTAATATATGGTATATTAATAAAAAGCGCTATAGCCATAGTTCAGAATAACAAAAATTTCGAAAAATGTTTCATGTAAAGGGTAGTGTTGGATGGAGGATTTTTTATCTGAAAATTTGCACATCGCATCTTTAGAAGGTACCAAACCAAGTTTGGTATTTAACAACTTTTCGTGTTTGAGTTATGCTGTTTACAGACACACGAATCTTTCTCTAGAAATATTTTTTTATTAAAGGGCCTCATAGCATGTATTTCCGGTGATATCTAGGTATCGCCTTTTTTCGGTGGAATGCAATACTGTTACATGCTGGGGTGAGGGCCAAAAGGTTTCCAGAAAATGAATAAGTTTAGTTCACCCCTGCACGCACGTGGGGGAACGCAACTCGCTACAGCAAGACCGGAACCTTGGTGTGTAAATTTAGAGGAAGGATTACAGTACCTGGACTTTAATAACCAACGTTTGGCGACTCTACATTATGGAATAGGAAGAGAGGATGGAGGGAGATGCCCCGAAGCCGTGGACTGGCCACACGCACGTCTTGCTGCAACGATCGCTCTCACTCAAGTGACGCTGTCTATTTCCCCCCTCCTACCGTGTCTAGCCGCGACAGTTGGCGTCATAACAGACGATTTCAAAAAAACCCTCTCTTTGGCGTGGTCCGCGCCAAAAGGAGGGATCGCTAAGCCGAAAAATCAAAGAAACCCAATAATGCTATGTCTAGTAGCGACAATGCAACACAACAGTGCGTCTGGTAATGACAATGAACGCCACAATACTTTCTCTAACTATTAGGTTAATTCCACGGGAGACGGCCATAGGGACGAGATAGCCAATGGCTCTCTTTACCGCAGCTGTGGTGTGAAGCTTTGAAATTCGGCTAGTGGCAAGCTTTCAGTCTTGTTATCGATTGTTGATCACGTGCACTGCTTATGACCGCATTTCCGTCAGTTACTTTCCACGTATTTAATTATTTTACTGCTGTTAAATGAAGTAAAGGAAAACCCAACGACCCTTCAGGACAGAAGTTGGAATCTTTGTGCACACATTAAGTGCGTATTGCGTATTTTACTGCCATTTCTTACATTATTAAAGCGCCGTTCTAGTTTTTTGTGGCCTGTGGCCATATCGCTTCTACAAATGGGAGAAATGGCCAACAATATTCCGGGAGACACAGTTTCTTTGTTTTTAAACACACATTATGCATTTTAATTGTTTTTTATTCTGATATACCGCTTCGTCATTATTACTACTTTGTATCGCTGGTGTTTAACAGGTTGTATTAAAGTAGACAATTTAAATTATTTTCATATTTGCACGTCGTTCTTATGGTTTTCAGATGCCGACAGAACACATTAGAAATCCGAGCAGTGTTCACAGCATTTCAAAAGATTTATATATAGCATTCAATATACCAAGAAAGCTAAGAAACACCTTTTTCTAAAACATCATATGACTCAAAGCACGTTTTAGTGGTGAAATTTCAACATCGAATTTTTGGGTGAAATACAATACTTCCTCTTCAAACTCTAGATACATCATAGAGAAATTAAAACACATTATGTGCTACATTCATAGAAGCTTTACTAAAGCTTTCATAGAATACTCCCATAAAAGGCTCTCTTTCTATTACTTCATGTCAATCGTGATAAACGTTTGCAAAAATGGTTTCATTAACTTTAGGTTTTAGGTTCAACGGGGTTACAGGAGGCTGAAGCGTTAGGGAGATATTTAAAAGACGATCGCTGTATCCTAGCTCGGAAGCTATACTCTTTACATAACCACGAGGAACAAGCAGGGGACAAATTAAAACTTAAACAAAATCAATAAAAATTGAAGTATTTTGAGAATTCAGCCCAATTACTATAAATATCTGGAAAGTCATTAATGTCATGAGCAATTTTATTTGTCATAAATGTTATGCTTTAACAAGGTCCACATTTAATGTGTAGTAATTTCTTGTCTGTCTCTCATGGTTTATCAGTTATACAAAATTAATTCAGACTAGATAGGTTTTCAAAGGCTATTGTAGAATTTTCAACATATATATATGTATATATATGTATATATATATATTTTATTTTTCATGCAACTATCTTAAACATGTATTTTCATCAAAATCCTAACAGCCAGGCTTAGAAAATACAAAAATTGCGAGAATTTTGCATGTAAAGAAAGCTATAGAATGGAGGGGAAGAGTCGATTCTTCTGTAAAATCCTTATGCCTGATCTTTGGAATGTGCTGTACTTAAATATAGAGTATTGGTATTCATCCAATATATCATGTTTAATTAAGCTGCTCAAAACACCCAAACACGCGCGCGCGCAGTTACACGTACACGTGCACGAATGTGGACAGGCCTTTTTCTAAATATGACTTAAAGGATTTGGGAACTTAAGTAGTTCTTTTTGTTGCGCCGTTTAAGTACACGAGTTTATTATTGTAAACGCTGTAAATGAAACACACAGTATTCTGCAAGTAGATGCTGATTATACCTATCCCGTCTCACATATGCTGCCGTTTATCCAAGGGAGTCCAGTAATCGGTTAGATCCGCGTCCGTTGCAACATCCGTAGGAAATTTGTAGTGCTCGGGTGGATATTGTGCTATGTATGTCGGTAGTGGATGAAACCGGCAGCTAGGAAAATCTAAACATGTTTGTGGGAGGCGGAGGTGAAATTAATGTCTGTGGAGGGTGGAAGGAATAATTGGTGTTTACGTGTAGAGAAAGAACTTGGAAATTTAAATTGAGGTTTATTTATGAACGCTCTTTAACTACTATGGTTCTTAGCGTCCCATTCTATATTGGGCGTGAAACACCGGTAATTTTGCTCAGAGGCCTCTTTATCAGGCTTGAGGTTCTTTTACGTGCCGTAAATCTACGACACGGGACCACCGGCTTTACTTCCCTTCCGAAGGAAGCCGTGCTAACGATTTTTACGCCCGAAAAAATCCATCGCCCTCCGCCGGGTTTGAACCCGCGACCTTGGGAACCAGAGGCTAGCACGGTACCACTAGTCCACGGAGGACGACAAGAACTTGGAGGAATTGCATTGTGTGGTCCACACGTTTAATACCATTCCGCATGAAACCAAACGCTGTCTCGCAGTATCCAATCAACCGCTTTTACAGAAGACAGGAGAGAAGACCAGGCCATGTTTGTGCTGTTTTTCTGCAGCGGGAATAATACCATTAAGATAGCACTGAAGCGGAAGGTGGGACATCTGAAAGTTTATAAAAAATCTGATGTGTTACACTCACATGACTTTCTCTACTCTTGTAAAACTATTTTTACAAAGGCTTATTCGCCATATGCTTCATGTTAATCGAGATAAACATTTGCAGACTCTATCTTATTGCTAAGTTTCTTGTAGATGTAAGGGGAATATATATTTACAAGGACAATATAGAAATACAGTAGCCTTTAAGCACATACATATCTCTTAATAGCTGGTAGCTATTTGCGACACCATTCTCCTTTGCCACAGATTATAACTCTTTGCATATCCAAGACAAAAAAATGAATAACGAATTCCCATTTGAGAAAATAATTATTGAAAAATTTAAGGGAATAACAAGCAATATCTTGAAAATGGTTCACTCAACAAAAAAAATATATGACATAAATTGTGTATTTTAACGCGATCTACATTTTTTGTGTAGTAAAATTTTGTCTCTCTTATGGTTTACCAGTTATGCAAAAGTCGTTCACAATGAAGAATACTTTTGGAGACATTCCCAGAAAATTCAAGATATACATTTTATTTGTCATGAAAATATCTTAAACATATGATATTTTAATCAAAATCGTTAGAGCCATTTTTGAGAAAATTAAAATGTTCCAAAAATGTTCCATGTAAAGGGTAATCTGGGATGGGGGATTTTCTTGAAAACCTTCGTGTCGCATCTCTGGAAGATACTGAACCTAAACACCAAGTTTGGTGTTTGTCCGACTGTTCGTTTCTGAGTTATGCTGTTCACAGACAGACACACAGACACACAGACACACACACACGGACATGTTTCCAAAAATGCTTTTTTTTTGGATTTAGGGGGTCTCAAAACATATATTTTCGGTGAAATCTCGGTATCGAATTTTTGGGTGGAATACAATACTTCCCCTACTTACTATACGTAGTAGAGATAGTAAAAATTCATGCCCAGCGGTATTGCTGTTCCGAAGTGGGAATAAAGCTGACCTGTGAAGTGGAAAACGGTAAATGAATTTGGTAAAGATTAAATCCTCGGCAGGAACTGATCTCTGAAGGAATGTTTGGATATTCTCCCATTAATTCCAGAGAGACTGAAATACAGCTTGATGCTGCCTCGAAGCATAGCTTTGCCATAGTAGGTTTTCATCCAATCCCCTAATCCAACTTGCATTGTAGTAAATTACGAGTAAAGGGAGTTTCTCGCGGAGAACGCGAGCCTCTTATTTGCGCTCTTCTATGTCCACAAAGGTGAATGGGGCGGCAGCAACGAATGACTCCATTTGACTCTGCTGACTTGGCTCGGGAGTGACGTGCTGCTCAGGTACGATACTTGTGTCATTCTTGGTGTTCTACCATATCACTAAAGGGATGTGGTCCTCTACAGTGATGTGTTACAAGCAATACAGCTTTTCTATGCGAATATTTATCTTCTAAATGAGACGTTTCCTGACAGAGTAAGCACGCAGTGCAGATTTTTCTTAACAGCAATTTTGAGCGCCCTTATACTATTGGTTACCAGTAGTATGTAATGGGTATTCCAAGTTTCCTTTCGAAAATAAAAAACTGCTCCATGTGCACTTATCATGTTACTGAAAGCCGATGTGGAACCTCCGAAGTGAGCTAAAGTACTTGACGGTGATTGATGTTTGATCAGATGCTGCGATTGTGATATTCAGTCGAAAGTCCGGATTCAAGTTAAAAGGATGTGAGTGTAAGGCAATATTTTATATCACAACACTGTGAATGAGGCGGCGCCGTGGCCGAGCGGTTAGACCGCTCGCCTCCCACCGAGCCAACCCGGGTTCAATCCTAGGGACCTGCATGTGGGATTTGTGGTGGACGAAGCGGCGTCTGGGCGGGTTTTCTCCGGGTTCTCCGGTTTCCCCCGCCATTCATTCCACCAACTGCTCCACCATCACCTTTCCTTTCATCCATTTCATCAACATTTCGTTTCATCTACTTCCTTCATCCCATACCAGGCATTGGGCTGATCACCCATCCTGGATGCTCTGTCTGATCCATGAGTGTCTGCTCCTCGACGGGCCTCTGACCCCAGGCACCCGCTTGTACGTCCTGGGGGGTGTAAGTCCTACATATGAGGAGGGTAAACAGATAATGAATGAATGATGAACACTGTGAATGCCAGGGTGATTGTAGTGTAAATTAATATTATTGTATGTACAGTATTTTAGATGTTTGTTAGCCATAAGTATTGTTAGGAAATAAGTTTACACGGCCTCACTGTAACTGACAATGGAAGTGGGTAACAATAAACCGAGGGGGTGAGTTGTTTATCACTAAGAAGAGACAAACAAATGACGTCAGGATAGCGTGCCTTTTCTTTTAGAAATGGAAATATCTTCCCTAGAGTATATATGTTAGTAATAGTGATTGGCTGACAAAACAGACGCTACAATGGGCGCGATTTGATAACCAATAGCAGCTCTATTATAATGTTTAGGCAATTCGGGGTAAAGGAGTATATATTCTCGAGCCATAAGCAAGTATCGCGCAGTCTTGAAGAGTCTCTCAAGAAGGTGCACGTCACGTAGTCCTGAAGAATCTCTCGCGAGGTACACTTCGCAAAGTTAGTTACAAAATGTAAAGTACGCGAAGTAATTGGTGCACGTCATACAGTTTGGAAGAATCTCTCGCGAGGTATACATCGTAAAGTTAGTTACAAAATGTGAAGTACGCGGCAACTAATACGACAGTAATTACATTCGGAAATATAACAGTTTCAGTCAGGGGTGTATAAAGATTAAATATGTGAATTATTAATTAAGTGTAAAAATGTAGATACAAATTATTTTATCAGTGTTATCTTTAGTAACAACTCCTTTCCGTTTACACGACTTGCTCAGAGATACTTGCTCGAATGAGTAATAATAGCTAGCCGGAGGACAAAGAACCCAAATTTAAAATAATTAAACAATAACAGGCGCTCAGCAAATAAGATAACACGAGCCAGATTACTGCGACAATTGTAGCATATTTTTAAATAATCCTCTTGTATTGGATTGGAGAACTTAACTTCACGCTAAACCGTGTTTTCTCTGGCATTTAACTGAATACAGTCAACTTGATCCTTGTTTAGACCTCCCACTTGAGCCAGCCCATGTTGAATTTCTAACGGAGAAGGACGCGGGTTGATTACTTAAAACGTTGCTTTAAACGTGTCAGCCCTTGGGTACATGCTGTCTCGCTAGTTGATATTCAATGGAGTAATAATCGAAGCTGTATACACTAAAGGGAACAACACACGTGCTATTCGGCCACGATATGAGTCCACTTGGTGGAGGGCGCCGCTGTTTTTGTTGACAATGAGAACGTCAGCAAGGCTGAGGTTCAAGTGGAGTGAGCGGCAAGGTGATAGGATAATGTGCAGTTGTACTATGAAAACTACTATATTTGCAGCTCTAAGGCTCGGTAGTGAACGCAACTTGGTATTGTGGATGTTTTCTTTACCCGCCCATTTGTTTGTGTAACTGCTCAGTTCCTCTTCCCACCGTACACACTCACATTGTGATCGAAGTTTACTATTTGTAATAACCTCCAGTAACATCAACGTGAAAGTATACTTAAACACTCCAAAACTCGTTGCGGGCTACTAGAGCGGCGCGGCGTGGCGAGATGTTTGCCCGTGACCGCAGCTCGGAAGCAACTACTACTTTAATTATCTCATTTTAATATTTGATATACATAAGTATTGTAACATATAAAATAATTATTTATTCTCTTATTGCTAGTGCAATGAAAAAATCTAAGGCAGCTGGCGGAACACGTAAGAATAGTTTCTTACACTACAATGATACAGATTTTAAACAGGTGAGTTTCTACATAATAGTGCAGCTATTTAATCTTATTGAAAAAAATGAAGGATATAGAGGAAAATCCATGGAATACCAATGAATGTCAAAAATTAAAATATCCAGTTAACTAATTACCTTACCTCGCGTTGCACAAGATGCTTTTAGACCTCGAATGTGAATTTAGTTTATTTCATTTGTCGCCACTCTTCTTTGTTGTGAGATTATTGTATAGCGATCTACAACATTTTTATGAAAAATCCTCCTCTTTGCCCCTTGGAAATTTGTAAGCTCCCGGTAATGTTCATATTAAGGGATATTCCGATATTCACAAAAATGGATATGAAATATTCGTAGTTGTTGTATTTCTGATTTGCCTCCCCGGACAGTCTTCCAAGCTCTAGATACGTTGCATCCAAGAAACGACCTTTAGCAGTGAAACAAGTGGAATTGTTGGAGAATTATATATCGATTACCGCAAATAGTCGCATAATAATTATGGCAATTCAAATAATTATTATTTGAGGGAACCGAAGTGTGAGTTTTCCAAAACCCAAAGTATTTTATTGAGTGTTTTGAATTTGTTACGACATTTTTGATGGTGTAAAGAAATGTGGTTGCTAAGCTTAGTGCTTCCATGTAAAGGCGTTCCTGAATTGTATGTTTTAAAACACAAATATAAGCTATTGTACAAAAAACTCTCCTTAGTATCCAATTTTCGTCAACATTTAAGATTTATGTTTCTTATTGGGCTAGAAGTAAGTTTGCTAAGAAATATACTGTTAAATTTATTCGATTTAAGGAAAATAATTTTTATTCAATTGCACAAAACACTTAGTTATCAAACCCGGTTGAACTTCTTGTCATTTGCTTTATATTAATAGCTGCATATAAAGGTTTAGTTGGAATATACTAGGTAAACTGTTTCAGGAGTTTCACTCTGATAACAAAAATGTCATTGCAAGGGGCATTTTAAATGCTGAAAAATATCTAATATATTACAACCTAGAAAAACACACCAAAAATTTACGTATAAACTGACCTGGAATTGTTATAATGCATTTGTATTAAATAGTACACGTTTTTACTTAAGTTAATAATTTAGGAATTAACATACGTGTTGCTTGTGTGTTCGAAAACACTGTTAGAAATTCTTTGAAAAAGTGTGAGAAATATCAGAAAAAGCCTCAAATGCGCAACACGGTCTTCACTCATGGTTATTCATATGCCACGTGGCTCTCTCATTTTCACTCCGATAACAAAAGTGTTTACACGAAAACGTTCCCAGAGAATCGGTTAAGCCTAAATTATAACTTTTATCACTTTTGGCCAATTTTCAGTGATCGGTTCATCAATAACATAAAGACTGGATAGTTTTCACATTATGGGGACATATAGTCTCCCGATATTAATATCCGTAGTAGCCTAGAAATAGCCATAAAACTTGTGCAAATGCCTGGGTTAATACCAGAATTACCCATGATGTAACCGCAAAATATCTGTGATTATATCACAATTAAGCATGAAATTACCGCAAAATATGCGAGTTAACCCCTAATTACCCACGAAATTATCCACAAATACCGTTTTAATACCTGAATTGTGCATTAAATTACCCAGAAATACCTGCTTTAATACCGGAGTCTCCTAAAATTACCCATAATACCTGTGTTAATACTCGATTTAGCCACGAAGTTACAGCAAAATACCTGAATTATGTATCAAAATGTTCAAAATAGCTATGGTAATACCAGAATTACACACGAAAATACCCTAGTCTACCTTTGTTAATACCAGAATTACCCATAAAATTGTCCAAAATACCACGTTAATACAAGAATTGCCCAAGAATGTACGTCAAAATACCTCTGATAATACCAGAATTGCTCAGGAAATTGCCCAGCACATCTGTGTAAGTACCTGAATTACCCATGAAATTCCCCCAAAATGGTGTGTTAGTTTTTGAATTACCCACTAAATTATCCCAAAATATAAATATTAATACCAGAATTAGCCATGAAATTACTCAAAATACCTGTGTTAATACCGACTTAACTTCGAAATTAATCCTAAACACCTGTGCTAGTACCAGAATTGCCCATGAAATTACCCAGAATACCTGTGTAAATACCTGAATTACCCATGAAATTACCCCCCCAAATACCTATATTAATACCAGAATTGCCCATTTAATTGCCCCAAAATACCTTTGTAAATACCTAAACTAACCCTGAAATTGTCCCAAAATGTCGATGTTAATACCTGAATTACCCATGAAATTACTCTTATAATATTATCATATATAATCTTTGTTAATACGAGAATTGACTATGAAATTACCTCGAAATATCCATACTAATACTAGGATTACCCTGAATTTGTCTAAATTATCCGTGTCAATACCTGAATTAACCATTAAACGACTCCCCAAAATACCTTCAAAATGTCCTAAACCTGCACAAACACCATGAAAATACTTGAACCATTTTCTAAAATGCTTTAAAATGGTATGAAAAGTTCGAAAAGTCATGATAAACCTGACTCAGTTTCCAACACCTATGAAATGCCATGGAATGCTCAAAATAGCTCCTAAAATTCTCCATCCTTTTGGAAAGCATCCCTAAGTGCCTTCAAACTCAGGCTTCCCTAGTATTTCTCCTTGTATTCCCTGTTTCTTCTAGGTATCAGCACTTTCTGGCCCTCAACCGCCGCCCTACCTAGCATTTCACCTCGTTTTCTCTATCTTTTCCCTTGTATCACCATTTTGGTGGGCCAGCTCTTATATACCCTACTTATACCTTTTATTTGCCATGCAAATACCTTCAAATTACGACATATTAATCAAAACTCTTAGAGCCATTTTTGTTAAAATTAACATTTTCGTAGAATTTTCTATCCAAAGCACAGTTTGGGGTGGGGATCAACACCAAACTTGGTAAGAGTTCAGCGCCTTCCAAAGATACAACACGAAGTTTTTCAAGAAAGTCCCTCAACCCAAACTACCCTTTTCATAGAGCATTTCTTGAAATTTTTTATTTTCGGAACAATGGCTCTAACGATTTTGATTAAAATGACATATATGAAGCACATTTACATAAAGAATAAAATGTGTATCTTTAATTCTCTAGGAATAGCCTTTGAAGTCCTCTTCATTCCGAAGGAATTTTATATAATCTTGCATAACTGTTAAACGTTAAGCAATAGATGTAAATGTACTATACAAGAAATGTAAATCGCTTTAAAACACATAATTTATTTCAGATAACTTTTTTGTTGCACCAGCCATTTCCGAGATAATCGTTATTAATGGTTGGAATTGTTGAATACTTAGCCATTCTTTTAAAGTCCTGTTCAACATTCAGTTGCTTCTCGCGATTCCATGGAAACAGTATGAAATTTTAAGGCCGGCTATACCGCCCACTTCTTACATTTTAAGATCGCTGTTCCCTGTGCATCTATTATGAAATGTGTAATGTAACTACTTCTGCAAAAAGTCATTTGGATTAAAGTTAGGTAAGTATAAAAATAAACTTTAGGAAGACTAATTTGTATACCCACTAATAAACGATCGAGGGTAGAAAAAGTAATGTAAATGTATCACATAACATGTTTACTATCTCCACCAAGTACCTAGTAGGTAACGAAGGTATTGCATTCCGCACAAAAACTGGATATCCAGATTTCACGGAAATATATATCTTGAGGCATCTTGAAATCAAATAAAGGACTTCTAAATAAAGGTCCGCACGTTCGTGTCTGTGTGTGTGTGTGTGTCTGTCTGTCTTTCTGTATGCCTGTAAACAAGATAACTCAAAACCCTGAAATCGGATAAATACCAAACTCGGTATTTAGGTTCAATATCTTCCAAAAATTCGACGCGAAGCTTTATTATAAAATCCCTCTACCCCAAACTACCGCTTACATGGAACAATCTTCGAAATTTTTTATTTTCTAAAAAATGGCTCTTACGATTTTGATTAAACTACCACAAATGAAAGATATTTAAATGACAAATGAAATGTAAATCTTGATTTTTCTAGGAATATCCTATGAAGCCCTCTTGGGAGGGAATTTTGTATTATCCTCCATAACTGGTTGAGGTTAAGCGATACACGAAAATGTGCCACACAAAAAATGTAGATCTCATTAAAACAAACAATTCGTTTAAATATTGTTTTCTAGTATAAGCCAGTTTTAAGATATCCGTTATTAATGGTTCGAATTGTTCGTTACTTGGTTATTCTCTTGAATATCATGAGAATTTAACATTCAGCTGTTTCTCGCGATTGCATGGAAAAAGTATGGAATTTTAAGGCCTATAGTGTGCAGCTCTAAGATTTGATTGTCGCTGTTATCTTTGTATCTATAATGAAATGTGTAATGTAACTATTTCTGCAAATATTTATTTGGATTAAAGGGTAGTAGATAGAAAAGTAAGATTTAACAAGAATGTCTTGTATACCCACTAATATATGATAGAAGGTAGAGAAAGTCATGCGAATGTATCACATAGATATTTAGAGAAAGGTTTGTAATTGTGTCTGCGTGCGTGCATGTGGGCGCGCGCGCGCGTGTGTGTGTGTGTGTGTGTAAATTTAAACAGTATGGAATTTTAAGGCCAGTACATAGCGTTCATTTCTTAAACATCTGATTGTCACAGTTCCCTTTGTATCTATAACGAAATGTGTAATGTAACTATTTCTTAAAAAGTTTGTTTGGATTAAAACGAAGTAGATGTATACGTAACCTTTAGTAGGGCGTGTTTGTGTACGCACCAACAAATGATAGAGGGCGGAGAGTCATGTGGATATATCACATCAGATTTTTAGAAAATGGTTCGCGTGATTGTCTGTGTGTGTCTGTCGGTGAACAGCATACCTTAGAAACGAAAAGTCTGATAAACACCAAACTTGTTATTTAGGTTTAGTATCTTCTAAAGATGCGACCTGAAGATTTTCAAGAAAATACCCCAACCCAAACTACCCTTTATATGGAACATTTTTCGAAATTTTGGTTTTTCTGAAAAATGGCTCTAACGGTTTTGCTTAAAATACTATATATTATAGCTATTTACCTCACAAATAAAATACAAATCTTGAACTTTCTGGGAATAGCCTGTAAAGCCCTCTTCATTTTGAAGGAACTTTGTGCAATCTTGCATAATTGGTAAACGTTAATCGATAAACGAAAACTTATTTCACAAAAAATGTAGTTTTCCTTAAAATACACAATTTATTCCATATAAGTTTTTTGTTGCATAATCCATTATTGAGATATCCGTTATTAAAGGTCAGAACTGTTCATTTTTTGGTCATTCTCTTAAATTCCAGTCAACATTGAGCTGTTTCTCTCAAATGCTTGGAAGCAGTATGGAATTTTAGGCCAGCATATAGCATCTAAATCTTAAACCTTTAACTATCGTTGTTATCTTTGTATCTATAACGAAATATGTAATATAGTTATTTCTGCAAAGGCTATTTGGATTAAAATGTAGTAGATAGAAAAATAAGCTTTGGTAAGAATAGTTTGTATACTCGCCAATAAACAATAGAGGGTAGGGAAATTCAATTGAATGTATGAAACCAGATTTGTTTTTCTTCAAGTGCTAAGTCGCTATTAATGACTCTCTCGTGGCCATGCGAAGACTGGAATTTCAAAGCCATCATATAATGATTCCGTTTTTTAAAATTTGACTATCGTAAGCCTCCTGTGTTCTTCTTGTGCTTACAACGAAAGTGTATTAAAGCATTCTTGCAAACGTTTATCTGCATTAACAAGAAGTAGATAGAATAACAAGCTTTTTAAAGCTTAGTTTGTATAAGAATGGGTAGAGAAAGTCATGTAAGATAGCACACTATATTTGTCTAGTTGACTAGTTCCCAAGCTACGCTATATAACATATTCCCTGTTTATAAATATTTAGCGTGCATTGTTAATGAACTTGATTACAACATGCAGAGGAAATATAGTAGCAAAACTTACTTAAGAGTTGCTAAGGGATCTAAGTATACCGAAACTTCACTGTGTACCTAACATTACATTACAATAAAAGTTATTCAGTGGTTTTTTATACCGACTTTTCTGATAACAACTGTTCCAATTGATAAAAGACCAAATCAAAAATTAAAATCTAATGTGATACAGCATTTCTCTACTCGCTATTCTGTATTTTTGTATTCCTTTTACACCCTTATCTTACCAAAGCTTATTTTTCTGTCTAGTTCATGTTAACCGAAGTAGGCGTATACAGAAAATGTTTCATTTTCACCTTCTCTACTATGTACAGTAAGTAGGGGAAGTATTGTATTCCACCCCAAAATTCGATTCCGAGATTTCACAGGAAATACATGTTTTTATGTGTCCTAAATCCAAATAAAGCATTTTTGGAAATATGTCCTGTGCGTGTGTGCGTCTGTGTGTTTGTCTGTGAACAGCATAGATCAGAAACGAAAAGTCGCATAAATACCAAACTTGGTGTTTGAGTTTAGTATCTTCCAAGGATGTGATACGAAGATTTTCAAGAAACTCCCCCACCCCAGACTACGCTTTACATGGAACATTTTTCGAAAATGTTTATTTTCTGAAAAATGGCTCTAATGATTTTAATTAAAATATCTTATGTTTAAGATATTTTCATTGTAAATGAAATGTATATCTTGAATTTTCTGAGAATAGCCCTTCAAGACCTCTTCGTTCTCAATGACTTTAGCATAACTGCTAAACCACAAGAAATAGACAAAATGTTACCACAAAAATAATGTAGATCTCATTAAAACACACAATTTGTCACATATATGTTTTTGTCCAGTAAATCATTACATGGATATTGCATTTTACTTGTTTGAATTTTCCAGTACTTATACTTTTTCCCTAATAGGAAATCGTTATTAGCTTTTTTTCTTTCTCTGCTATGTATAGTAAGTATGGGAAGTACTGCATTCCTACCAAATATTCGATACCGAGATTTCACCAGAAATACATGTTTTGGGGCCCCCTGAATCCAAGAAAAGCAGTTTTAGAAAAAGATCC